>CM024592.1:34719070-35276130 GCA_014182565.1 Eucalyptus marginata | reverse complement strand
TGACGCTTGATTGACTCGCTTTGGATAACCCACCTGTCATGGTGACTGGTGAGTGCCATGAAAGTGAAGTCCTTAGCCTGCAGCCCGCAGTTTAGTGATTATCATAATAATCAGTGATGCAATTTTTTGTTTCCCTTGTATCCGCTCGTGAACCAAGTAATAAAGAGGACTTGTTTTCAAGATTCTTTTTTGTGTAAATGTTGCTTCACTTTTACCACTGGTTTGAGAACTGAGATCTTATTTTCAGTCCTCACCGATGTTCAGGATTTGGCATGCATTGGTGTGATTGGGTGCTTTGCAATTGATATAGGTTACACACTCAAAATGAGCTTGCCAAGAGAGAAGTACTGCTTTTAGGTGAGTTCCTGGTTCTGTTACTTGTAATGTGTCCAGCGAAGTGAAGGGACTTTGCAGAAGATTTCTACATTATCTGTGACTTTCGTGTACATTGCCTTATGTAAACACCTAATTTGGTTGCTTTCATGAGAGAGAGGTGACTGGAAGGTCCCTTGCATTCTCATGCTTGTGTGGTGCAGCAACGAAATGATCAAGGCTCTCCATCAAATGCAAGACTCTCATGCATGAGTAGTTATTTCCGCATAATTAGTGTCATAATAAACGGAAAGCACACTCATGCTCAAATGCTCTGCACTCCTTTTCTTTTTGAGAAAATTCTAGGTCTACCAAAGAGGCAATCCAGCGTTCTACTACTATTCCTCAGTTTAAGGACAGAATCTGTGAGAGCATCCGTGCATTGCAATTTCCATAAGTGCAATTTGTGTTTCTTGTAAGCAGGGACAATGAAGAGGGTTCTCGAGTTTCTGTTGTGACCGCATACGTTTAGCTGGTGGAGAGAGCGAGTTTCATCTCCTGTTGCTGATGCTCATATAAGATAGAGAGCAGTTCGTGAGTCATGCTGTTATTAGTTATATAAAATACTATTTGACTATTCTGACTAAAACCAATATAATCAACAAGATTTGCTGTTGCCAATCCATCATCCATGTTTTAACTCTCTCTCTCTCTCTCTCTAGTACTTCACTCTAATGTCATCAATGAATGACTTTCGATTGTTTTTCTAATGATGGATTTGGCAAGCCACTAGACCGTCAAGTGTCCATGGTGACCCCGCCTGCTGAGAGTAATCCTACCGATAGGAATGATAAAAAAAAAAAAAAATGGAACCTAGGTTTTGAGTCAAGACCGAGTCAAGACCGGTCAACTTGGCAGGAAGTACATCAATAAGACCTCCACTTTAAGCTATCCTTTTGGAGGAATTATTAAAAGACTAAGCATCTATTAGCTCTGTGGACGGTTTGACCATCACATTTCATGATATATTATAGTTGTCATGATATATTGCCATTAGTTATAACAATTGATGCTTACAGTTTGGTCATCATCTATCAATCCTCACCCAACAGACAAGAACTCTTTTGCCTCTATGTAAGCTTCATAAGTTTCCCGCCATCCTCCAAACTACAACTTAAGCATCCAAGGGCCAATCCAGGCAATCACCCGGATGCCCTAACCTACGGTTCATGGTTGCTGCTCCAATTGGTGGAGGAAGCCTTAACAGATCCTTGGATATTTACACTTAACAGCTAGAACTTAGCTTATACGAAAAGAATCGAAACACAAAATCCTCATCGAGTCAAATATAAATATTGCAATTAATCATTCGAGATTTATGAGATGTTTATTGACAACATCGATATTTACTAATTTCACTGTCCAAAATGATTTGCTTTTCATTGTTTACTCGAAAATGTATGTCACTTGAAATGTAGTGTAGAAATTCAGAAAATACAGTTAAATTATTCCCCTCTTTCATGCGACCAAGGTTCTTGTAGAATTCTTTTTATTGTTCACTCGAAAATATAAGGCCCTAATGTATAAAAGAGAAAGAGAAATAGTTAACCACACTTAATGAGTCAATATTTTTCGACCCTCCATTGTTTTTCCCTGTTCAAAGTTCAAACCCTATGTTTTGCCTTCACTCGATTTTGTTTTTGTGTAGAACCAACACGATATATCATGCAAGGCAGCAGAAGAGATAAAACAATAGAAAGAAAACACCCAGACGTCATCACTAGATGTAAAATTCGAAGTATCGAAAGCACAAATTCAGATTTCAGTACAATTTTACTTCCAATGACCTAACAATTTCGTGTTCATAAAAGGAATTGCTAACTTTCTGTACCAACCGTGTATCTATCTTGTCATTTCACTAATCTGCTTACTTCATCAGTGTTAACACGCCAAACTTTTTAGCTATGGCTTAAAAGCATGGTTCGATCCAAAGCAAAGGAGAAGATTTCTCCTTGACATGCAGCTCGACCGCACCATCTTCGAGGTGGTATATTCCCATGCCTGTGTCTCCTCCATCTTCAAATAACTGGGACGATGAGAGACGAATGTAAAGTAAAATAAATGCAATTCGGCTTGATGAGATGATCTTCATCGACTTCCAAAGAGAAGGAAGAATTGTGGCCCAAGAAGAGGGACGTGTTCTCCAAGTTCTCAACTGCTGTGCACATTTGAGTATCCAGGTCAATCTTGAGAACACGGAAACGAAAGGTTATGGTAGATGATAGTCATTCCTCTAGTGACACAAACAACAGAGATCCCGTTGTTGATTGCACTAGATACACTTGATTCAAATACCAAAAGGATCCTGGGGGATACTCATGCTTGAATTCTGGGAGTCTTTGCGGCATCTGGAAAACTACTTGAGCCTCAAACGGAGTTGGTCCATCCACATCGCACCTCCATATCCTCTTTTCAAAATCGACAGCAACAAA
The DNA here is from genome assembly GCA_014182565.1 of Eucalyptus marginata. Taxonomy (NCBI): domain Eukaryota; kingdom Viridiplantae; phylum Streptophyta; class Magnoliopsida; order Myrtales; family Myrtaceae; genus Eucalyptus; species Eucalyptus marginata. The sequence continues at coordinate 35,273,326 of CM024592.1, read as the reverse complement.
GGACCCCCTATAATATATGACATCGTAAAATTGGTCTGTGGGGGAGTTCACTGCCGTCCACTCCTCTTCGCCGGGTTTCCAATGCCCTAACTGTCGAGTGTCATACATGACCATGACCTTGTAATCTGGAGATGTAGTAGGGCTATCAGATAGGACGAACTTACGGACGAATTCAACATCAAAGAGAGGCAAATCTTCGATGTTGGGGAACTTATTCCAATTGGGAAGCTTAATAATATGACTGTAACGCGACATGGGATTCTTTAGCATGTGGAATTCCCCATCAATGCTGGTCGTCAACACCCAACCTCGCGAGAGAAATATCCATTCGCCATCATTTCTGGCAACAGCTTTTTGTGAACCTGCTGACATGAGAGGCAGAAAAACTCACGCCACGGTATCCCATTTTCGTCCGTGAGCATCAACCATGGGATGTCGCTCCTCTCTTTGACAGCAGCAGATTGCCATGAGCGGCACACTGCTCGGAATGCCGATAAATTCTTTGGACAAAGGCGCTGGGAGCATAGTTGTAACAACTCTTGTGGGAGCTCTGCCCAGTTTCTTGTCATACTAAGTTCAAAGCAGAATCCGACAAGGGAGATAGAAAATCAGAATGGAAAAGGATCAGGAAGACTTTCGGCTACCTCATTGTGCAATTAAATCAGGTTTAATATTTAAAGAATCTGTTACCTCCTTGTTTTTCCAACTATGGCCGGTGAGTTTGGCTGCCGACCATCACTAATAACAGGTGAGGGTTGACAAACCCCACTTGGTCTGGGTGAGGCCGTTGCCGACCATGGGCGAGGACCTTGACACCCTCACTAGCCACACCCCTAGGCGAGGGGTTCGTGGCCTCACCCAAACCAAGCAAGGGCCCCCAATAGTTGTCAACGATTTTCGGTCAAAATCGACTAGATAGATTCAATTGACTAAACATGAAAATGTTTAAAACTTAATAAACAAAATTATAAGATTCAAGACTAAATTGACATAATTGCTATACGTTTAGTACTTTTTGGACAATTTTCTCAAAAATACAATGTATTCCACTTGAAAAAAAAAAGGAAAAAAAGAAGAAGAGCATTTTAGAGTCTTCTTGCACACTAGATCGATTCTACTCTATAAAGTACTTTTGAATTTAGATTCTCAGGTATGCTCTTTTGTTTTAAAAGAAAAAGATTGCAAAGGACTATGTGGAAAATTTGCATATGGATCTCTCTTATTCGTGAAAATCGCCTTGAGTATCTCAATTTCAATTCCAATCAATGATGCCAACCTTTGGCCCAAAAAAAAAAAAAAATTATTCCACCTCTTATTTGTGATTATATTGGAGGGTTAGAAACATAAATTAATGATGATCTTGCCTCTTCTTTATCCCATGATTAAATAGGAGAAAATTATTTAAAAAATCATAAATCTATTATAATTGTGTTAATTTAATCATAAACATTTTTTTGTCAATTTAATCCTAAACCTTTTTACAATAGTGTCAATTTAGTTCATCTGGTCAATTTTGTCTCGTCAGTATAGTAGTTGATACTGACATGGACGCCAATCTTTCAGTTGACGTAGATATAGAAATTTTTTAAAATATTTTATTTTTTAGAAAATTTTGTTTTATTAATTTCGACCAAAAAAATTATTAATTTAATTTTCTTTTTTTTTTTTTCTCTCTTCCTTCTTTTCCATTTTTCCTCCACAAGTGGCCTAGCGAAGGCTGCGAAGACCTCATCGAAGCCTCACTAGCCACCGTGGGAAAAGAAGCAAAAGAAGGAAGAAGAGAAACAAGAAAAGGAAAATTAAAAAAATTAATAAAAATTCGAAGAAAATAAAATATTATTAAAAATTGTCCATGTTATGCCATTTGGCCAAAATTGACTGGATGGACTGAATTGGCATAATTGTAAAATTTTTAAGACTGAATTGACAAAAAAAAATTAAAACTAAATTAATACAATTACAATAGGTTATGACATTTTTAGTAATTCTCCTATTAAAATGAATATCGGTTCATGTTAACTGTCCTAAAGACGCTTCTCGTTATGTGTATTCACAACATAAAAGTTGAATTTTTGAACAAGTTAGTACATCGAGAATGACAATTGGGCCCCTTGTTTTGGATATGAAATTTGCTATTTGAAGTGAGCAGCTTCTTGTTTTTTTTTTTTTTTTGGTCAAATAGGTGAGCGGCTTTGTTAAAATGGGTAATTCTTCAATTTTTTTAAGGTGTCCTTAAAATTGTTATTCCGACTCTTCATTAAGCCGATGCTCTAAGGGCATCTATTGATAAGACCCTCGACACATGTAGTGTACTTTCGGACCGTAGAGAGCATAATTGTTTTTTTTTTTTTTCAAGTGACTTACAACATTCTTATTGTTCGTCGATTGTAAGGAAATAAAATCCCCACTACAAAACTCCAACAGTTGACACAAGTTTATACAGTTCAAACGCATCACCTAATTACACGTGTAGGTTGAAAATTTAAACCATGATATCAACATGTTTGTTAAGTTTGATACACAAGTTGTTCTTACTTACGAACTTTAGCTTTAATCCTGCGCAACATGCAAGCCTAACAATTAATGCAACTTGCAACGTGCACAAGATCAATGTCGACCAAAGAACTCTGGTCAGTCCCCATCAGAAAAGATGCATGAACTCCACTCCACCGTTCAAAGAGACTACAATGATTTGAGCAACTGTATTATAAATCAGATAAAGTACTTTTTTCAATGTTTTCCTTTTCTTTGAATTTCTCTCAGTGATTCGATTAGATAATTGGATGAATAAGTATCTTATAGCCAAATCACGTGAGAGTCAATGACCTCTAAAGTGGTTGATCTAATTGTAAAAGGATCACCTATTTTTGACGAAGTCACCAATACGATTCTCATTGTAGACAAACCTCTAAACAACCGGCACTGCATTACCTAGTTATTACATACTTTTTGTCAAGAAATTTTCTGCTGTTAGCATTTTGGTGGCCCTACAGGTAAGGGCTCATCAACCTTAAATTTTCAGGGGCCATATGTGGTAAGTGATAACTATTGTTTAATGTGACATTTCGTAATGGGTGTTGGACCTTTTGGTTTTGTGCAAGAGAGTCGCTAGCATTGATCACATCGTTAGGAGAATGGTCGTGTGTTGTGGGTTAACTAGTGGTTGAATTGGGTTGCTCTTTCTTATTTTGAAGCATTTGCTGATAGAGATTAGAGAATGAGTGCCTTGATGGTCTATTTTCAAATGATTAAATAGACCGTAGCTAATTCTATGGAGTAGATGGAGAAACGGTAATTCATGACGGTTATTCCTTTGTTGCGCAGGCTATAGCAATGAGGCCACACGGTGGGATCTACGTGATGTATAAAGATGGGTTGGTCCATCAATTCCTATCATCTAAGTTTGAGACATTTTCTGCATCCCACCACAGTTTGATGGTGAACTTTCTAGGTTTGTCGCCACTACGTAACAATTATTCCAAGATGAGAGTTTACCCCCTTTACTGTGTTGGCGTTGATTCCGCTAATGATGTGAACGAGTTTGCGCTAAACGTGGCGCCTTTGTGGATGAATAAGAGATTCATGCCAACATTTCATTTTGATTATATAAACCAAGCTGTTGCTGAAAAGGTGGGAAGGTGCAACTATAGTGCGGCTCTTGAAGATTTATGAATTAGAGGTTTAAGTTTTGTTCAGGTCTGCTAAAGATTTATAAATTAGAGGTTTAACTTTCGTTCAGATCTGTTGTGAGGTTGGAAATGTGCGACTATAGTTAGGTTCTTGAAGATTTATCAATTAGAGGTTTATGCTTTGTCCATATTTGTTGCGAGGTTGGGAATGGGCAACTCTAGTGGGGCTCTTTAAGATGCAAAAGAAGCGTCAAAAGCTCGATCTCAGAAATAAATCTAAAAATTGAACCCGTAGCCCCTTCGATTTCACCGATAGGGAGGGAAAGGGGAAGGAGACGGGGCAAGTGCTGTTTAGGTAACGAGATTCACATAATTTACTGCAAGTACATGATTTTAACATCTACATTGTGTTAAGTAGTAAAGGGTCTAATCTGCTTCTTGAGCAATCAGAATGCAATCTCTTCTTCAGATTTTCTAAAACCTTTACCATAGCACCTTGCCCATGATCTCAAGAAATGGGAGAATTATCTTTCTTTAAAATGCAATACTCCATCAATGGGGTAAGTATACTATCAGTACCAAAAATTGTGTACGGCGCTTAGTTTGATGCCAAAAGTTTATTTTGGATCACTTAAGTGCCAACAAATTTGAAAAACAATCATTTCAGTGCCAACGCCGATTAATTTGACTGGAAATCCGACGTGGCACTTTTTTATTAATTTTTGAAGCTGATGTGGCTCGTCAGAGAGTTGAGTCAGCATCCAAACAACAAAACGACGCCATTTGGTATCTTTCCCCCAACTTAGAACCCTAAATCCCCAAATTGAGAGAGAGAGAGAGAGAGAGAGAGAGAAAGTGTCGTCTTCTTCCTCGAAGAACAACACCAATAGCAAACGGCACCAACAGTAGCACCAGCAGCGGCACCAAGAACGGCACTAGCAAATGACACCTTCGACCCCTCTTCTTCCTCCTCCTCCCTCGACCTCGCCTCCCTATTCTTCCTGCCACTTCTTGCTTGAGCAACAATCTCGTCTCTCCTCACTCACTTGGTCGAGCAACTACGATGGTGGCTGAGTGACGATGGCCGAGCAATGGCGGGCGAATGACGGTGGCCGAGCGGCGAAGACAAAGAAACCCTAATTTCAATCCACATATGAGCTATACGGCGTCATTTTTGCAAGGATGTCCACGTATGACGGAAAAATGACATCGTTTCTTGAGAATGATGGAAAACGACGTCGTTTAAAAGCCACCGCAACTGTTTTTTTTTTTTAAATATAAAAGCCACGTAATTAATCTGGCCGGAATCTCTTGTCGGTGGCACTAAAGTGATCGTTTTTTTTTCCGATTTGGCGCTTAAGTGATTCAACGGAAAATTTTGGTACCAAAGTGAGTGCCGTATACAACTTTGGGCACTGATAATGTACTTACCCCCTCCATCAATATATAACCTAAAGATCACCGAATTTTTTGTTGTAGGTATTAGAGACCTCGGTACTTGCTTACATCAGTGGCTTTGGACCAGCAATAGAGAGGGAAAGAGAGATCCCCATATTGGTAAGAATTTTTGCTCATTTTATATTTTTAAATCAAATGTTCTTTCTTTCCTCCAGCTTATATTTTTCAATGCAATGCTCTCATGGCAATGGAATAGTTTGATGAAGCTGAGAACTCCTATTCCACATCCTTACGGATAGATACCTCCATTCGTCATTCCAAATCATTCAAGGTATGTTTTACTCCCTGAGTTTGACCAGTGCAATTATTCTCTAGTTTCTTATGTTGTCAGTTTATCAGTGTCAAATTTTTGTAAGCTCTCCTCTATAGTATATGCGGCGAGTGGACATCCAGTTAAAGGGTGTATTTCTATTATTAAGGATCAACTTTTGACGATATGAGTTATAGTTCTTAGAGGTTTTTCCATTCTTTCATCATTATGATATGATGGTTTTATGACCACGTGTGTCTCCTTTAACAATTTTCTGTTGACATGAACATACTGATTTGAAATTTACTTGTAAAAGCCGTATTTATGATTACGACTTCTGATTCCTCACTCTTCTTTTTCTTTACCTTTTCTTATTCCTTTTTCCACAGGATCGAGTTGAAAGGCTTCAACAGAAACAAGCTACCATAAATAAGCAGAAACAAGCCGTGTTGTTTACAAGTTTGTCATTCCTTGCAAATCATTATGCTTGATTGACTCGCTTTGGATAACCCACCTGTCCTGGTGACTGGTGAGTGCCATGAAAGTGAAGTCCTTAACCGCTGTTTAGTGATTATCGTAATTATTAGTGAAGCAATTTTTTTGTTTGCCTTGTATCTGCTCGTGAACCAAGTAATAAACAGGACTCGTCTTCAAGATTCTTCTTGTGTAAACGTTGCTTCACTTTTACCAATGGTCACCGATGTGCAGGATTTGGGAGGCATTGGTGTGATTGGGTACTTCACACAATTGATAAAAGGTTACACACTTAAAATGAGCATGCCATGGAATGGGAGGTACTGCTTTTAGGTGAGTTCCTTGGTTCTGTTACTTGTAATGTGTCAGCTAAGTGAAGGGATTTTGCAGAAGACATCTACATTATCTATTCTGTTGCACTTGCCCCCCTTTTGTTCTATTAAGAAATAGATGATAGGCAAGTGCTAGAGAGACACAATTGAGTATTTTATACCTAATGAATGATTTAGACAATACGTATCTAAGACAAAGCAGTTGACTTTCATGTACATTGCCTTATGTAAACTCCTAATTTGGTTGCTTCCATGAGAGAGAGGCGACTGGAAGGTCCCTTGCATTCTCATGTTTGTTGTTCAGCAACGATATGATCAAAGGCTCTCCATCAAATGCAAGACTACAATGCATGAGTAGCTATTTCCGCATAATTAGTGTCGTAATAAGTGGAGAGCACACTCATGCTCATATGCTTTGCACTCCTTTTCTTTTTGAGAAAATTCTAGGTCTACCAAAGAGGCGTCCAGCGTTAACCTACCATCTCTCAGTTTAAGGACAAAATCTGTGAGAGCATCCATGCATTGCAATTTCCGTAAGTGCAGTTTATGTTTCTTGTAAGCGGGGGCAATGAAGAGGAGAAGCTTTTGGGTTTTTGAGTTTCTGTTGTGACTGCATAAGTTTAGCTGGTGGAGAGATCAGGTTTCGTCGCCTGTTGCGGATGCTCATATAAGGTAGAGAGCAATTTGCAAGTTATGCAGTTATTAGTTATATAAGATACTATTTGACCATTCTTACTATAACAATATTAATCAACAGCATTTGTTGTTGCCAATTCATCCATGTTTTTACTGTTGACTCTGAAACTTCACTCTAGTCTTATCAATAAATGACTTTCGATTGTTTCTAATAATGATGGATTTGGCAAGCCACTAGACCGTCAAGAGTCCATAGTAACCCCACCTGATGAAGGGATGCAACTCAGATTTTGAGTCAAGACCAAGTCAAGATCGGTCAACTTGGCAAGAGGTACGTCGACGAGACCTCCACTTAAGCTATCGTTTTGGAGGAATTATTAAAAGACTAAGCATCTATTAGCCCTGTGGACAGTTTGACCATCACATGTCAACGCATATGATAGTTGTCATGATCTGTTGTCATTTATTATGACCGATCGATACTTAATAGTTTGGTCATCATCTGTCAATCCTCACCCAACGGGCAAGAACTCTTTATCCTATCTAAACTTCATTAATTTCCACCATCTCCAAACTACGACTTAAGCATCCAACGGCCAATCCGGGCAATCAACTTAGACGCCCTAACCTGTATTCGTGGTTACAGTTCCAATTTGTGGAGGAAGCCTTAACAAATTCTTGGGTATTTACACTTCACAGCTAGAACTTAGCTATACGAAAAGAATCGAATCACAAAATGTTCATCGAATCAAATACATAAACATTGCAATTAATCATTCAAGATTGGCGAGATCCTTATTAACAACATGGATATTTACTAATTTCACTGGCCATAATGATTTGCTTTTCATTGTTTACTAAAAATGTATGTCACTTGAAATGTGTAGTGTAGAGATTCAGATAATACAGTTGAATATCCCCCTTTCATGCGAGCGAGGTTCTTGCATTATTCTTTATGGTCTATGGATCTAATGTAAGGCCTAATGAATAAAAAGAGAAGAAAAATAGTTAACCCCACTTAAGTAAAAATATATTATTTTCAACGCTTCATTTTTTCCTTTTTCAAAGTTCAAACCCTATGTTTTGCCTTCACTCTATTTTGTTTTTGTGTAGAACAGACATCCAGACAGCCAATACAAAAATATTGCCAATATTAAGTGTAAAATTCGAAGCATTGAAAGCAAAATTCAGATGTCAGTACAATTTTACTTCCAATGATCTAACAATTTCATATATTTAAAATGAATTGCTAACTTTTTGGACTAACCGTGTATCTATTACTTGTCATTCCACTAATCTGCTCACTTCATCATTGACAACAAGCCAAACTTTTTAGCTATGGCTTAAAAGCGCGGTTCGATCCAAAGCGGAGGAGAAGATTTCCCCTTGACATGCAGCTCGACCGTACCATCTTTGAGGTGGTATATTCCCATGCCTGTGTCTCCTCCATCTTCGGTAAACTGGGACGATGAGAGACAAAAGTAAGTAAAATAAATACAATTTGGCATGATGAGATGATCTTCATTGACCTCCAAAGAGAAGGAAGAATTGTAGCCCAAGAAGAGGGATGTGTTCTCCAAGTTTTTAACTTCTGTGCATGTTTGAGTATCCAGGTCAATCTCAAGAACACGGAATCGAAAGGTTATGGTAGATGTTAGTTGTTCCCATTTTGACACAAACAACAGAGATCCTGTCGTTGTTTGCACTAGATACACTTGATCCAAATCCCAAAGGGATCCTGAGGGATACTCATGCTCGAATTCTTGGAGTCTTTGCGGCAGCTGGAAAACTACTTGAGCCTCAAACGGAGTTGGTCCATCCACATCACCCTCAATATCCTATCCTCATAATCGACAGCAACAAAGGACCCGTTATAATATATAACATCGTCAAATTCATGCGCGGGGGGGTTCACCGCGGTCCACTCCTGTTCCCCAGGTTTCCAAAGCCCTAACCATCCAGTGTCATAGATGACCATGACCTTGTAATCCGGAGATGTAGTAGGGCTATCAGATAGGACAAACTTACGGATGCATCCAACAAACAAGGGAGGCATATTTTCAATGATGGGGAACTTATTCCAAATGGGAAGCTTAATAGTATGACTGTAACGCGACATGGGATTCTTTAGCATGTGGAATTCCCTGCCTCTGCTGGTCATCAACACCCAACCTCGTGAAGAGAAATATCCGTTCGCCATCATTTCTGGCAAGAGCTTTTTGTGAACCTGCTGACATGAGAGGCAGAAAACTCGCGCCACGGTATCCCATTTTTGTCCGTGAGCATCAACCATGGGATGTCACTCCTCTCTTTGACAGCAGCAGATTGCCACGAGCGGCACACTGCTCGGAATGCCGATAAATTCTTCAGACAAAGGCGCTGGGAGCATAGTTGTAACAACTCTTCTGGGAGCTCTGCCCAGTTTCTTGTCATACTAAGTTCAAAGCAGAATCCGACAAGGGAGATAGAAAATCAGAATGGAAAAGGATCAGGAAGACTTTCGGCTACCTCATTGTGCAATTAAATCAGGTTTAATATTTGAAGAATCTGCTTATCTCACACAAATCACATCAACACATGCCTTCTTGAACTTGTTTCCTTCAGAGAACATGCATCCTGACTTCACTCAGACATTTCATCGAATAAGCGGCATGCACTTTGAGTAATGAACTTCCGCTCACATATAAGGCCAAGAATCACTATCAGGTCATGACTACAGCTTCAATGCACATTCGAGACATTGATAAAGCTTTTAACGGAGACGAATTTCACATGAGCCTCAACGAAATCACATTAACACATGCCTTCAGAGAACACGCATTCTGCTTTCACTCAGACATTTCATCGAATAGTGGCATGCACTTCGAGTAATGAACTTCCGCTCACACATAAGGCCAAGAATCACCGTCAGGTCATCCCTACGGCTTCAATGCACATTCGAAACACTGATGAAGCTTTAACCAGAGACGAATTTCACAAGGGCCTCGACCACATTTCTCAGACTCGATTACCCATATTAAAATTGAGAATCTACTCTCGTACCTGGTAGATGCCATGACCAGGAACACCCCGATCGAACTGAGAACCGGAATTCCCAAGAAAGTCGTCGCCGGTGGGTCGACGCTGCAGAGCACTGCAACTGCTGCCCCTTTAGAAACTTGAAGACGGGCGGTGATCGATGATGCCCCGGACACCCTTCGGAAACAACGGAGAAAAAGCTCAAAGACGGAATCCAGAAGATTCTTTCGGCTCTCGCTTCTTTGACGGATGTGTACGAGTGGTGGAAGGCGGTCGTCGGCGAACGCCGGTGACCGGCCAACCGACGGCGGGTTTCTTGGTCGCGGGCGTCGTCCCTTGGGTGTTCGTCTGTCGTTCCAGAAAGAGTTTGGAGCGAAAGAATGATTTTAAATGGGGAGCGAAAAAATAAAGAATGACATTTGTGATCCACCAAGAAACGCTATCGAAGAAGATTTCTTCGCTCTTCATCCGTGCTTCCTCATTTTTTAAAATTTCTATTCGATATATGTAGGTGGCAAAATAATTTCATTCAAACAAAAGAAATCTCTTCTATTATATTATCATGATTAGTTAAAAGTCTTGATATAAAAAATATATATTGAAGTAAAAACTAGCTTTCTTGGAGAGAGAGCCTAAAGATTTTGTTACGCACAATGTCCCTTTCCCCCCATAAATTAGATTGTGCGCACAATAATCTTTAGGAGAACTATCCTTGAAAGCTAGTAAATTGTTGATAGATTTGAAAGGTTTATAAACTAGCGCACACCATCACATATCACCGATGTGGGACAACTTATATGGAGTTTTTAGAAATTGATAGTTTAGAGCGTCATGGAGCCGTGAGGATCAACGACTTCGAAATATGGTTTGAACAAAACAGATTTTTGAAGTTTCGCATGTGACTTACGTGTAATTAACAATATGCATAACGGATAAAAATGAATGTTCATCATAAATGAGTTTTTTCTTTAACGCATAGGAGTCGATTGGATAATGAAGAAGTATAGTTTAGTCGAGTCATTTATTAGAGAATTATTTTACTTGGATTTTGATATCAATTTTCAATTAATTGATAATGAAGAAGTATAGTTTCGTCCCTTGGGTGTTCGTTCGTCTGTCGTTATAGATTGAGGCCTTTTCTACAGTGGTTATTTGTTATCCGTCCATCATTTTTTTTTTTTTATTGCCCCATTGATTTATTTATTTATTTTTGCACATATCGCAAAATTCGGATTCAATTTGCCGGCAAAATTTCATGCATCGGAAAAGTTATAAAGGCATGTGCGCCTAAGGTAAAGGTTACATGGAAAAACAGGACGGGTTAAACAAAGACATTTTGTTTTTGGAACTTTTTTGTTTTGAAAGAATATGGTTTGTTAAAATTCATGAAAGGATTAATTTGATCACGATTAAATAGGTTGGCACATTTATTGAAAAAGGAAAGAAAGAATCCAAATTGTTTTGGTGCCATGATATTAAGAATTGCCGGTGGTCCGCCCTTTTTCAGAACCAATGATTTTTTAAGGAAATTGTTTTATTTAGTTTTTGGAAATAACTATTGGAAAGTTTCAAATGGGTTTATCTTTTGTAGACGGGCGGTGTATGAATTGATTCGGAAGCAAGTCCCTTTTTCTTTTTTTCCCAATAACTGTAAAGTAAACTTGGCCACGGTTAGTTGTATGGTGGCAAGATTTAATTTAGGAAAATTTTAAAGTTGCAATATCAAGTACGGAGTATTAAAAATAAAAGACCTTATAATTTTTTTCTCAATTTGTGTTGCTGCAATGGTACGTAGTACATAACATATTCTTGTAATTGAATTTTTTTATTAATTTTCCAAAAAATCGTAAATGCAAATGCAGATTACACTTTTGTCAATTCAGTTTTAATTTTTATAATTTTATCAATTCAATCCATTTGACCAAATTTAGCTAGAAATCGCTAATATGGATGTTGTTTATCTTACATGGCACAGCCTAGAGCACTAATATGGATAATTTGTAATAATATTTTAAAAATATTTTTTGAATTTTTGAATTTTTTTTTCCTTTATATTTTCTTTTCTTCCTTGTTTTTCCAACTATGGCCGGTGAGTTTGGCTACCAACCATCACTAATAACAGGTGAGGGTCGACAAACCCCACTTGGTCTGGGTGAGACCGTTGCCGACCATGGGCGAGGACCTTGACACCCTCACTAGCCACACCCCTAGGCGAGGGGTTCGTGGCCTCACCCAAACCAAGCAAGGGTCCCCAATAGTTGTCAACGATTTTCGGTCAAAATCGACTAGATAGATTCAATTGACTAAACATGAAAATGTTTAAAACTTAACAAACAAAATTATAAGATTCAAGACTAAATTGACATAATTGCTATACGTTTAGTACTTTTTGGACAATTTTCTCAAAAATACAATGTATTCCACTTGAAAAAAAAAAAGGAAAAAAGAAGAAGAGCATTTTAGAGTCTTCTTGCACACTAGATCGATTTATAGAACTTTTGAATTTAGATTCTCAGGTATGCTCTTTTGTTTTAAAAGATACGCTTTCACGAAATTAAAGGTCGTTGAACACTTACGTAAAAGGGAAAAAATTAATTTTTGTCTTATTCTGGTGGGTTTTATCAAGTTCTGTTTTTCTTAAAAGATATATAATTACTGTAAGTATGTCTGAAAGGATCCGTGCCAATATCTAGTTTGAGCATTGATAATTCTGCATCGAATAACCCTCAGCTAACTAAATGTCTAAGAAAATATGTTTTTCCATTGTCATTATGTGGTTAAGGTGCATTTCTAGATAATTTTGTTTGAGCATGTCTACAGAGGTGTCGTGTTGTGTATTAGTTAAAATGTAGTGACATAGGATATTGGATGACATGTAGTTTGACACTAAGAAATCAAAAGAAAAAGATTGCAAAGGACTATGTGGAAAATTTGCATATGGATCTCTCCAATTCGTGAAAAATCGCCTTGAGTATCTCATTTTCGATTCCAATCAATGATGCCAACCTTTGGCGCAAAAAAAAAAAAAAAAAGTATTCCACCTCTTATTTGTGATTATATTGGAGGGTTAGAAACATAAATTAATGATGATCTTGCCTCTTCTTTATCCCTTGATTAAATAGGAGAAAATTATTTAAAAAATCATAAATCTATTATAATTGTGTTAATTTAATCATAAACATTTTTTTGTCAATTTAATCCTAAACCTTTTACAATAGTGTCAATTTAGTTCATCTGGTCAATTTTGTCCCGTCAGTATAGTAGTTGATACTGACATGGACGCCAATCTTTCAGTTGACGTAGATATAGAATTTTTTTTTAAATATTTTATTTTTTAGAAAATTTTGTTTTATTAATTTCGACCAAAAAAATTATTAATTTAATTTTCTTTTATTTTTTTCTCCTCTTCCTTCTTTTACATTTTTCCTCCACAAGTGCCAGCGAAGGCTGCGAAGACCTCGTCGAAGCGTCACTAGCCACCGGAAAAGAAGCAAAAGAAGGAAGAAGAGAAACAAGAAAAGGAAAATTAAAAAATTAATAAAAATTCGAAGAAAATAAAATATTATTAAAAATTGTCCATATTAGTGCCATTTGGCCAAAATTGACTGGATGGACTGAATTGGCATAATTGTAAAAGTTTTAAGACTAAATTGACAAAAAAAGAAATTAAAACTAAATTAATACAATTACAATAGGTTATGACATTTTTAGTAATTCTCCTATTAAAAAGAATATCGGTTCATGTTAACTGTCCTAAAGACGCTTCTCGTTATGTGTATTCACAACATAAAAGTTGAATTTTTGAACAAGTTAGTACTCGAGAATGACAATTGGGCCCCCTGTTTTGGATATGAAATTTGCTATTTGAAGTGAGCAGCTTCTTGTTTTTTTTTTTTTTTTTTTTTTGGTCAAATAGGTGAGCGGCTTTGTTAAAATGGGTAATTCTTCAATTTGTTTAAGGTGTCCTTAAAATTTTTATTCCGACTCTTCATTAAGCCGACGCTCTAAGGGCATCTATTGATAAGACCCTCGACACATGTAGTGTACTTTCGGACTGTAGAGAACATAACTGTTTTTTTTTTCAAGTAACTTACAACATTCTTATTGTTCGTCGATTGTAAGGAAATAAAATCCCCACTACAAAACTCCAACAGTTGACACAAGTTTATACAGTTCAAATGCATCTCCTAGTTCACCAACAAACATTAAAGAAGCACTTTTCTTCGCTCTTCATTTGTCCTCCCCCATGTTTGTTAATTTGTTTTCAATTTATGTAGGGGAAAACTTTAATTCATTCACATAAAACAAAAATCTTTCATTATGTTATTATGACTACGATAAAGTCTTGGTAGAAAATATACTAATGGGCTCGCTCAGCCCAAAACCTTATAAAATTTCAGCCTTAACCACTCAGCCCACTTTCCCTTGTTCTTCACCAGATGGGGAAAAGAAGCAACTGCCGACAAAAACAAGAAAAAAAGAGGAAAGGATAAAAGAGAGAAAATTTTTGCGTACATGCTCGAACGTCCCGACAAGCCGAATCAATTCTATTTCGCAATGCCCGATAAGAATTCAAGCTATTTATTTATCTAATCAAAGTAATATATGCAACTAGTCTCTAAATTCGGAGTTGTGTCAACTTTGAATTGTAAGGTTTCATTTAAAAGTTGCGAAGAGGTGGAGTTTTTCGAAATTGATAGTTTAGAGCATCATGGAGTCGTGAGGTTCAATGACTTCCGAAATATGGTTTGAACAAAATAGATTTTTGAAGTTTCGCATGTAACTTATGTGTAATTAACAATATGCATAATGGATAAAAATGAATGTTCATCATAAATGAGTTTTTTCTTTAACGCATAGGAGTCGATTGGATAATGAAGAAGTATAGTTTAGTCAAGTTGTTTATTAGAGAATTATTTTACTTGTATTTTGATATCAATTTTCAATTAATTGATAATAATATGAATTAGTCAATTCGAGTAACTTTTGTAAGTTGGTTTATAGCTTTTCCAAGTGAATCTTAATTAGAGGCAAGATTGATGAATCTTGGTTGAGGCAAGATCATGTCAAGAGAAACAAGAAATGAGTCAAATCAAGGATCGGATCAAGAATCAAAAGAGATGCTTCTCATCTTCTTTTTCTTTGCTTTCTTTAAAGAAGGTCTGGAGGTATTGATCATGCCGTAAAGAGGGGAAATTCTTGGCTAAACCCTAAACGCTAAAATGATTTTGACTTATCAAATATCAAAATCTCCAAGTCCATCGAGAAACGCTAGTGATCACTCTTCATTTGTGCTGCCTCATTTTTTTAATTTCTATTCGATCTATGTAGGTAGCAAAATAATTTCATTCAAATAAAAAAGAAGTCTCTTCTATTATATTATCTTGACTAGTTAAGTCTTGGTAGAAAAAATATGTATCGAAGTAAAAACTAGCTTTCTTGGAGAGAGAGCCTAAGGATTTTGTTACGCACAACGCCCACTTTCCCCCCAATAAATTATATCGTGGGCGTTGTCCCTTGGGTGTTCGTCCACTTGTTTTACTGGCCAAAATGATGGGTTGAGTTTGGAGCCCAAACAGAATGGGCCAAATTAGATCAATATGTATGGGCTTCGGCCACAGTTATTTGGATGAACGGCACGGGTCCAATCGGATTGAGGCCTTTTCTACGGCGGTTATTTGTTATCCGTCCATCATTTTTTTTTTAATTGCCCCATTGATTTATTTATTTATTTTTGCACATATCGCAAAATTCGGATTCAATTTGACGGCAAACTTTCATGCGTCGGAAAAGTTATAAAGGTATGTGTGCATAAGGTAAAGGTTACATGGAAAAATAGGACGGGTTGGACAAAGACGTTTTGTTTTCAGAACTTTTTTTTTTTTTTGAAAGAATATGGTTTGTTAAAATTCACTTCCTCATACTATCATGATGCACATGCACAGGATAGTTATGAAGGATAAAGGATAATTGCCTTACTCTGCACTGGTTACAAAGCTATTCAGACATTTTCATATCGTGTTTCCAACCTCTCTCTGCAATCGGATAGTTGCTCCTATGGTTATAGGACTAAAAATGATTTCGAAGATGAGGCCGAAAGATCTGAATACGGTTATTGAGTGCATGAAGAAGGAGTCCTCTAGCAAAACCAAAGTAGATTATGCTGCAAAGAAGAGAAAATGCAAGGAGATTGTGAAAGAACCTATTAAGAAGAGAAGATCTCTCATCCTACAGGATGAAGAGGATGATGATGATGATCTCACAATTTCTGCCCTTGCTTTGAGGAATCTTTGTGGTTTTGGTGGTCCTGAGAATCCCTTTGAATGAGTCAGAGAAGAAGCAGAGCTAGAAGAAGTAGAACCAGAGCAGGAAGAAGAAGCAAGAGAAGAAGAAAGAAGAGAAGAAGAAGGAAGAGTAGAAGAAGGAAGATATGAAGCAGAAAGAGGTCTTGTGGATGAATTTTATGAGGCAACCATTGCCATATCTTTATCTGAAGATTCTTAAGCAATTTGGAGTGGTCAAATTGGAGCACATCACTCTCATCTTGAAAAGGAGAAGATTTAAGAAGAAGAAATATTGTCTCCACTTGTAGGCACAGAGACAGGGGGAGCTAGTATTGTTGAGAAAATAGGGACTTCTTCTCCTATTTTTGTGGGTGATGGTATCAATAGATCTCCAGCACATCCCGAAGATGTATATGCTTCTCATTTTCCTAACGCTGATATTGCAGAATCCACACCAAGTCATGGAACTAGATCGGTTGATGTTCCCTCCTCTCTCAACTCTCCACAAACTCCACTCGCTGAAGCCAGTGCACAGAATGCACAAAATGTTGATTATCGAAGGATGATGGAACTTCTTTTGGAAGTAAAGGCTTAGCAATATGCTATGGAGATTGAGATTCAGAAATTGCATACTGCGTTGAGAACCTCTTCAGACTCTCACACTGGAAAAGTCCAATCCTTAGATACTCAGGTCCAGACTCCGAATTAGCGAGTATCTCAGACTGTTGCCCAGAATGAACAGGCTCTTCAGCTTATCAAGACTGTGCAGACTCAAGTCAAGATTGTTCATCTCCAGTGCCAGAAGATTGAGGAAGCAGTGCAATCAATAGGGGATTTCCAGCTCGTTCGAATTCCAAGACAATCTTGATTTCATTTCTCTCCTCTATCCATTTTGATTTTCTCCACTTTTTGCTATTGATAAAAAAAAAAAAAAGGGAGATGTGCGATTAACTCTCTTTGATTTGATTTGTTTTGAGTAACTCTAATTTGTTTTGAATACTCTTGCAAAACTTTTGTGGTGATATTCTTTTGTGGCGATAGTTATGGATGAGGATGTCTAAATCTTGATATGTACAGGATTAACATGTTTTCTATGGTTGCATAATCGATGTTATCCAGATCCTTAACTAACTATTTTCTTATAAGATATCATGTGCTGTTAAGAGTTATTTTGCAGGTTATAAATTTTTAAATCTGCAGGGAAATTTTGTCATCGTAAAAAAGGGGGAGATTGTTGGAGAAAACTCTTTTGATGTTTTGAAGCTGACAAAACTTATTCAAAATCTATTCTGAAGAATTTCAGAATTTTGTGTCAAAGTCTAAAGACGCCCAAACTCTGTGTCAAAGTCTGAAGACTCCCAGACTTTATGTCAAAGTCTGCCCACATTGATAAATTCCAGACTGAACGAAGGTGAAGGATGAAGACTTTTCTAGATAAGGAATTATATTTCTTTCCTTAAGGGATTGGTTCGTATGGATTATTTATGGACTTCTGGTTGGAAATCACATCTACAAGATTGGATATCTTTATTAGAATCAATTAGGATTCATCAAAACTTTTTGAAGGGCAAGTATTTTTGGAAAGGATCTACTTATGGAAACCAAGATCCTAATTGTATGGGCGAACTCGATTGACAAGCTTTCATCACAATCGTCAAACGGCTCGAGATCTCCTTGATTGATTTTGTCCAATGGCTTGATTGGAAGAATTCCTTTGGAAAGTGCCAACGGTGGAGAAGACATGAATGTGTATTTAAGGAGGACTCTCCAGTTATTCGATAGTGTGCGTGAAAGAGAAATTCCAAAGTTTGAAACTTCCCAATTTCTTGTTATTTCATATAATAAGCTCAAAGTTGTATTCAAAAGAGAGAAAATTATTGTGTGACTTCGTGAGAGAACATTAGATACTCTTCACTATGAAGTTGAGATCGCAAGATTGGAAATTCTCTTTTGATTCATAGTGGAATCTAGCCAGAAGGTTGTCAGCGTGGAAGAGTGGACGTATGCTTGATCTAAGCCAAACCACTATAAATTCTGTATTCGTATTCTCTTCCCTGAACGTCTTTATTTTGTTCATAGTTCTATTTAACTGCTAAAGTCTGAACTTGCTCAAAGTCTGTTGTTCTTCAAACTTAGTTTCTAAAGTAAAATATTTTCACTGCTCTTTGCGAAAAATTGTTTTCACACCTATTCACCCCCCTCTAGGTGTTAATACTAGCACTAACACACAAAAGAACTCACGTTAGTACCTGTCAGAACTGATGCATGAACTCCACTCCATCATTGAAAGAGACTATAATGATTTGAGCAAATTGCATTTTGAATCAAATAAAGAATTCTTTCAATGTTTCCTTTTTCGCTAAAATCCTTTCATTCATTTAGATAATCATATGACTAAGTATCTTATAGCCAAATCATATGAGAATCGATCACCTCTAAGGTGGTTAATCTAGTTGTAAAGGGGTCACCTGTCTTCAATGAAGTCACTAGTGCAATTTGCGTCATGGATAAACCTTTAAAGGATTTGTGCTGTGTTACATAGTTACTACGTACTTTGTATTGAGAAATTTTCTAGTGGATCTATGGTAATGGGCTCACCAATCTTGAATTTTCAGTCCACGAGTGGAACGTGATAACTATTACTTAAGCCAACATTTCGTAATGGGTGCTGGACCTTTTGATTTTACCCAAAGAGAGTCGCTAGCGTTGATGACCCCTTCCCACATTTTATTAACAATGGAAAGTCAATTGCATATAAAATCATTCGCATCATTTGCTGCTGTGACACCACCATCGTCGCCTCGAGGAGGAGATGATGAAGCTTACCTTAATCTCTCTCCCCTCTCTCTCTCTCTCTCTCTCTCTCTCTCTCTCTCTCTCTCTCGTCCTAAATGGCGCCGCCTCACCACCGTTAAAGACTGTAGACGAAGCGAAGGCATGTGATTTTGCGAGTCGGACCAGACGACGAATAGTCCGTAGTATGGAAAGAAGCGTAGCTTCTGCTCCTGCCCATGCAAACATTGTCCCACTTGTCACTTTAAAAAATCGGAGCCGATGGACATTTTCTTTTCGGGATGATTAAAAGTTGATGGAATTCTTTCATGGGCGATGGTCTAAGTAAAAAGGAGCTATAATTTCGAGTATAATATGAAAAATTTCTCATTCAATATTCAAATGCTGTAATTCGGTGTTTTTTGTGCTCAGTCTTATGGGAATGGTCATCTGTTGTCGGTTAACTGATGGTTGAATTGGGTTGGATTTGCTTATATTGGAACATTTTGCTCATAGAGATTAGAGAATGGGTGCACGGATGGTCCTTTTTCAAATGATTGATTAGACCGCAGCCGATCCTATGGAGTAGATGGAGGAACGGTTATTCCTTTGTTACGCAGGCTATAGCAATGAGGCCACACGGTGAGATCCATGTGATGTATAATGACAGTTTCATGAAGCTGAGGACTCCTATTCCACGTCTTTACAGATAGATCCCTCCATTCATCGTTCCAAATCATTCAAGGTATGCTTTATTTCCTGAGTATGACCAGTGCAGTTATTCTTTGGTTTCTCATATTGTCAGTTTATCAGTGTCAAATTTTTGTAAGCTCTTCTCTACGGTGTATGCTGTGGGCAGTCATCTAGTTAAAGGGTGTATTTCTACTGTTAAGGATCATCTTTTGGCGATATGAGTTGTAGTTCTTAGAGGTTTTTCCATTCTTTCATCATTAGGATATGAGTACTGGTGATAGTTTTATGATTTTGTGTGTCTCCTTTAACAATTTTCTGTCGACATGAACACATTGATTTGAAATTTGCTTGTAAAAGCTGTATTTAGAATTTGGCATCGATAAGTCCTTCAAAATTCAGGTTGAAGGTAACCGAACGCTCATGTAAAGTGGAAAACTTATTTTTGTCTTGTTTTGATGTGTTCTATTGAATTCTGATTTACATAAAAGAAATAATTACGGTCGGTATGTTCGTAGGGATCCTTTTTGGTGCAACTATATAGTTTGAGCATTGATATCTCTGTAACAGATAACCTTTAACTACGGATTGTCAAAGACACATGTTTTCTATTGTTGTTATGAGTTAAAGGTGTACTTCTAGCTAATTTTGTTGGGTTTCTATGACAGTTCTTATGGAAGATTCACTTCTCTCTTCTCATCTACCTTTCTTTCTCAAGTCTCACTATGCCTCGAACCTTTGTCAGTGACGTTTAATATCTTTAATTCATTACTAAAATTCATCCGTGCGTACTGCTGCAATTTCTCACTGGAATGAGACCAGACCAAGAGAGAGACGAAGTCAATGGCCCTTTTGTCATGGAGTACTATTGAGATTACTGCTGGAATGCAGTGACAACTTCTGATTCTTCTCTCCTCTATTTCTTTACCTTTTCTTATTACATCAATAAGACCTCCACTTAAGCTATCCTTTTGGAGGAATTATTAAAACACTAAGCATCTATTAACTCTGTGGATGATTTGACCATCATGATATATTATAGTTGTCATGATATATTGCCATTAGTTATAACCAATTGATGCTTACAGTTTGGTCATCATCTATCGATCCTCACCCGATGGACAAGAACTCTTTACCTCTATCTAAGCTTCATAAGTTTCCGCCATCCTCCAAACTACGACTTAAGCATCCGAGGGCCAATCCAGGCAATCACCTCGGATGCCCTAACCTGCGTTCATGGTTGCAGCTCCAATTGGTGGAGGAAGCCTTAACAGATCCTTGAATATTTACACCTTAACAGCTAGAACTTAGCTTATACGAAAAAAATCGAAACACATAATCCTCATCGAATCAAATATATAAATATTGAACTTAATCATTCGAGATTGGCAAGATGCTTATTGACAACATTGATATTTACTAATTTCACTGTCTATAATGATTTGCTTTTCATTTTCACTGTGCATAATGATTTGCTTTTCATTGTTTACTCGAAAATGTATGTCACTTGAAATGTGTAGTGTAGAAATTCAGAAAATACAGTTAAATTATTACCCTCTTTCATGCGACCAAGGTTCTTATAGAATTCTTTTTATTGTTCACTCGAAAATATAAGGCCCTAATGTATAAAAGAGAAGAAAAATAGTTAACCACACTTAATGAGTCAATATATTTTCGACCCTCCATTGTTTTTCCCTGTTAAAAGTTAGAAGATTTCTCCTTGACATGCAGCTCGACCGTACCATCTTCGAGGTGGTATATTCCCATGCCTGTGTCTCCTCCATCTTCAAATAACTGGGACGATGAGAGACAAATGTAAGTAAAATAAATGCAATTCGGCTTGATGAGATGATCTTCATCGACTTCCAACGAGAAGGAAGAATTGTGGCCCAAGAAGAGGGACGTGTTCTCCAAGTTCTCAACTGCTGTGCACATTTGAGTATCCAGGTCAATCTTGAGAACACGGAATCGAAAGGTTATGGTAGATGATAGTCGTTCCCCTAGTGACACATACAACAGAGATCCCATTGTTGATTGCACTAGATACACTTGATTCGAATACCAAAAGGATCCTGGGGGATACTCATGCTTGAATTCTGGGAGTCTTTGCGGCATCAGGAAAACTACTCAAGCCTCAAACGGAGTTGGTCCATCCACATCGCACCTCAATATCCTTTTTTCAAAATCGACAGCAACAAAGGAGCCCTTATAATATATGACATCGTAAAATTGGTCTGTGGGGGAGTTCACTGCCGTCCACTCCTCTTCGCCGGGTTTCCAAAGCCCTAACTGTCGAGTGTCATAGATGACCATGACCTTGTAATCTGGAGATGTAATAGGGCTATCAGATAGGACAAACTTACGGACGAATTCAACATCAAATAAAGGCAAATCGTCGACGTTGGGGAACTTATTCCAATTGGGAAGCTTAATAATATGACTGTAATGCGACATGGGATTCTTTAGCATGTGGAATTCCCCATCTCTGCTGGTCGTCAACACCCAACCTCGCGAAGAGAAATATCCATTCGCCATCATTTCTGACAACAGCTTTTTGTGAACCTGCTGACATGAGAGGCAGAAAAACTCACGCCACAGTATCCCATTTTCGTCCGTGAGCATCAACCATGGGATGTCGCTCCTCTCTTTGACAGCAGCAGATTGCCATGAGCGGCACACTGCTCGGAATGCCGATAAATTCTTTGGACAAAGGCGCTGGGAGCATAGTTGTAACAACTCTTGTGGGAGCTCTGCCCAGTTTCTTGTCATACTAAGTTCAAAGCAGAATCCGACAAGGGAGATAGAAAATCAGAATGGAAAAGGATCAGGAAGACTTCCGGCTACCTCATTGTGCAATTAAATCAGGTTTAATATTTGAAGAATCTGCTTATCTCACACAAATCACATCAACACATGCCTTCTTGAACTTGTTTCCTTCAGAGAACATGCATCCTGACTTCACTCAGACATTTCATCGAATAAGCGGCATGCACTTTGAGTAATGAACTTCCGCTCACATATAAGGCCAAGAATCACTATCAGGTCATGACTACAGCTTCAATGCACATTCGAGACATTGATAAAGCTTTTAACGGAGACGAATTTCACATGAGCCTCAACGAAATCACATTAACACATGCCTTCAGAGAACACGCATTCTGCTTTCACTCAGACATTTCATCGAATAGTGGCATGCACTTCGAGTAATGAACTTCCGCTCACACATAAGGCCAAGAATCACCGTCAGGTCATCCCTACGGCTTCAATGCACATTCGAAACACTGATGAAGCTTTAACCAGAGACGAATTTCACAAGGGCCTCGACTACATTTCTCAGACACGATTACCCATATTAAAATTGAGAATCTACTCTCGTACCTGGTAGATGCCATGACCAGGAACACCCCCCGATCGAACTGAGAACCGGAATTCTCAAGAAAGTCGTCGCCGGTGGGTCGACGCTGCAGAGCACTGCAACTGCTGCGCCTTTAGAAACTTGAAGACGGGCGGTGATCGATGATGCCCCGGACACCCTTCAGAAGCAACAGAGAAAAAGCTCAAAGACGGGAGGAGAATTTGCGATCCAGAAAATTATTTCGGCTCTCGCTTCTTTGACGGATGTGTACGAATGGTGGAAGGCGGTCGTCGGCGAACGCCGGTGACCGGCCAGCCGACGGCGGGTTTCTTGGTCGCGGGCGTCGTCCCTTGGGTGTTCGTCTGTCGTTCCAGAGAGAGTTTGGAGCGAAAGAATGACATTTGTGATCCACCAAGAAACGGTATCAAAGAAGATTTCTTCGCTCTTCATCCGTTCTTCCTCATTTTTTAAAATTTCTATTCGTTATATGTAGGTGGCAAAATAATTTCATTCAAACAAAAGAAATCTCTTCTATTATATTATCATGATTTGTTAAAAGTCTTGATAGAAAAAATATATATTGAAGTAAAAACTAGCTTTCTTGGAGAGAGAGCCTAAAGATTTTGTTATGCACAATGTCCCTTTCCCCCCATAAATTAGATTGTGCGCACAATAATCTTTAGGAGAACTCATCCTTGAAAGCTAGTAATATTATTGATAGATTTGAAAGGTTTATAAACTAGCGCATACCATCACATATCACCAATGTGGGACAACTTATCATCACTTTTTGGAGGCACTCTAATGAGGAGATATCGACCCTACGACATCAAAATCTTCTCGAGTCTAAAGCATTGGTGCGTGTCAATGGCATCACTTAAGTAACCATGGTCAGTTTCCAAAATCCTAAGTTGTCTTTAACTTATCAAGAATGAAAATCTCCTAGTTCACCAACGAACACTAAAGAAGCACTTTTCTTCGCTCTTCATTTGTCCTCCCCCATGTTTGTTAATTCGTTTTCAATTTATGTAGGGGAAAAATATAATTCATTCACATAAAACAAAAATCTTTCATTATGTTATTATGACTACAATAAAGTCTTGGTAGAAAATATACTAATGGGCTCAGCTCAGCCCAAAACCTTATAAAATTTCAGCCTTAACCACTCAGCCCACTTTCCCTTGTTCTTCACCAGATGTGCATGAGGGAAAAGAAGCAACTGTCGACAAAAACAAGAAAAAAAGAGGAAAGGATAAAAGAGAGAAAAAATTTGCGTACATGCTTTAAACGTCCTGACGAGCCGAATCAATTCTATTTCGCAATGCTTGATAAGAATTCAAGCTATTTATTTATCTAATCAAAGTAATATATGAACTTTGAATTGTAAGGTTTGATTTAAAAATTGTGAAGAGGTGGAGTTTTTAGAAATTGATAGTTTAGAGCGTCATGGAGCCGTGAGGATCAACGACTTTTGAAATATGGTTTGAACAAAACAGATTTTTGAAGTTTCGCATGTGACTTATGTGTAATTAACAATATGCATAACGGATAAAAATGAATGTTCATCATAAATGAGTTTTTTCTTTAACGCATAGGAGTCGATTGGATAATGAAGAAGTATAGTTTAGTCGAGTCATTTATTAGAGAATTATTTTACTTGGATTTTGATATCAATTTTCAATTAATTGATAATGAAGAAGTATAGTTTCGTCCCTTGGGTATTCGTCTGTCGTTATAGATTGAGGCCTTTTCTACAGTGGTTATTTGTTATCCGTCCATCATTTTTTTTTATTGCCCCATTGATTTATTTATTTATTTTCGCACATATCGCAAAATTCGGATTGAATTTGCCGGCAAAATTTCATGCGTCGGAAAAGTTATAAAGGCCTGTGCGCATAAGGTAAAGGTTACATGGAAAAATAGGACGGGTTAAACAAAGACATTTTGTTTTTGGAACTTTTTTTTTTTTTTTGAAAGAATATGGTTTGTTAAAATTCATGAAAGGATTAATTTGATCACGTTTAAATAGGTTGGCACATTTATTGAAAAAGGAAAGAAAGAATCCAAATTGTTTTGGTGCCATGATATTAAGAATTGCCGGTGGTCCGCCTTTTTCAGAACCAATGATTTTTTATGGAAATTGTTTTATTTATTTTTTGGAAATAACTATTGGAAAGTTTCAAATGGGTTTATCTTTTGTAGACGGCGGTGTATGAATTGATTCGGAAGCAAGTCCCTTTTTCTTTTTTTCCCAATAACTGTAAAGTAAACTTGGCCACGGTTAGTTGTATGGTGGCAAGATTTAATTTAGGAAAATTTTAAAGTTGCAATACCAAGTACGGAGTATTAAAAATAAAAGACCTGATAATTTGTTTCTCAATTTGTGTTGCTGCAATGGTACGTAGTACATAACATATTCTTGTAATTGAATTTTTTTATTAATTTTCCAAAAAATCGTAAATGCAGTATTACACTTTTGTCAATTCAGTTTTAATTTTTTAAATTTTACCAATTGAATCCATTCGACCAAATTTAGCTAGAAATCGCTAATATGGATGTTGTTTATCTTACATGGCACAGCCGGCACTAATATGGATAATTTGTAATAATATTTTAAAAATATTTTTTGAATTTTTGAATTTTTTTTCCTTTATATTTTCTTTTCTTCCTTGTTTTTCCAACTATGGCCGGTGAGTTTGGCTGCCAACCATCACTAATAACAGGTGAGGGTCGACAAACCCCACTTGGTCAGGTGAGGCCGTTGCCGACCATGGGCGAGGACCTTGACACCCTCACTAGCCACACCCCTAGGCGAGGGTTCGGGCCTCACCCAAACCAAGCAAGGGCCCCAATAGTTGTCAAAGATTTTCGGTCAAAATCGACTAGATAGATTCAATTGACTAAACATGAAAATGTCTAAAACTTAATAAACAAAATTATAAGATTCAAGACTAAATTGACATAATTGCTATACGTTTAGTACTTTTTGGACAATTTTCTCAAAAATACAATGTATTCCACTTGAAAAAAAAAAAAAAAAAAAAAAGAAGAAGAGCATTTTAGAGTCTTCTTGCACACTAGATCGATTCTACTCTATAAAGTACTTTTGAATTTAGATTCTCAGGTATGCTCTTTTGTTTTAAAAGATACGCTTTCACGAAATTAAAGGTCGTTGAACACTTACGTAAAAGGGAAAAAATTAATTTTTGTCTTATTCTGGTGGGTTTTATCAAGTTCTGTTTTTCTTAAAAGATATATAATTACTCTTTTGTTTTAAAAGAAGTATGTCTTACGAAAGGATCCGTGCCAATAACTAGTTTGAGCATTGATAATTCTGCATCGAATAACCCTCAGCTAACTAAATGTCTAAGAAAATATGTTTTTCCATTGTCATTATGTGGTTAAGGTGCATTTCTAGATAATTTTGTTCGAGCATGTCTACGAGAGGTGTCGTGTTGTGTATTAGTTAAAATGAAGTGACATAGGATATTGGATGACATGTAGTTTGACACTAAGAAATCAAAAGAAAAAGATTGCAAAGGACTATGTGGAAAATTTGCATATGGATCTCTCCAATTCGTGAAAAATCGCCTTGAGTATCTCAATTTCAATTCCAATCAATGATGCCAACCTTTGGCGCAAAAAAAAAAAAAAAAAATATTATTCCACCTCTTATTTGTGATTATATTGGAGGGTTAGAAACATAAATTAATGATGATCTTGCCTCTTCTTTATCCCTTGATTAAATAGGAGAAAATTATTTAAAAAATCATAAATCTATTATAATTGTGTTAATTTAATCATAAAGATTTTTTTGTCAATTTAATCCTAAACCTTTTACAATAGTGTCAATTTAGTTCATCTGGTCAATTTTGTCCCGTCGCATAGTAGTTGATACGACATGGACGCCAATCTCTCAGTTGACGTAGATATAGACTTTTTTTAAAATATTTTATTTTTTAGAAAATTTTGTTTTATTAATTTCGACCAAAAAAATTATTAATTTAATTTTCTTTTATTTTTTTTCTCCTCTTCCTTCTTTTCCACTTTTTCCTCCACAAGTGGCCAGCGAAGGCTGCGAAGACCTCGTCGAAGCCTCATTAGCCACTGTGGGAAAAGAAGCAAAAGAAGGAAGAAGAGAAACAAGAAAAGGAAAATTAAAAAATTAATAAAAATTCGAAGAAAATAAAATATTATTAAAAATTGTCCATGTTAGTGCCATTTGGCCAAAATTGACTGGATGGACTGAATTGGCATAATTGTAAAAGTTTTAAGACTGAATTGACAAAAAAAGAAATTAAAACTAAATTAATACAATTACAATAGGTTATGACATTTTTAGTAATTCTCCTATTAAAATGAATATCGGTTCATGTTAACTGTCCTAAAGACGCTTCTCGTTATGTGTATTCACAACATAAAAGTTGAATTTTTGAACAAGTTAGTACATCGAGAATGACAATTGGGCCCCTTATTTTGGATATGAAATTTGCTATTTGAAGTGAGCAGCTTCTTGTTTTTTTTTTTTTTTTTTTTTTTTGGTCAAATAGGTGAGCGGCTTTGTTAAAATGGGTAATTCTTCAATTTTTTTAAGGTGTCCTTAAAATTGTTATTCCGACTCTTCATTAAGCCGATGCTCTAAGGGCATCTATTGATAAGACCCTCGACACATGTAGTGTACTTTCGGACCGTAGAGAGCATAACTGTTTTTTTTTTTTCCAAGTGACTTACAACATTCTTATTGTTCGTCGATTGTAAGGAAATAAAATCCCCACTACAAAACTCCAACAGTTGACACAAGTTTATACAGTTCAAACGCATCACCTAATTACACGCGTAGGTTGACAATTTAAACCATGATATCAACATGTCTGTTAAGTTTGATACACAAGTTGTTCTTACTTACGAACTTTAACTTTAATCCTGCGCAACATGCAAGCCTAATAATTAATGCAACTTGCAACGTGCACAAGATCAATGTCGACCAAAGAACTCTAGTCAGTCCCCATCAGAAAAGATGCATGAACTCCACTCCACCATTCAAAGAGACTACAATGATTTGAGCAACTGTATTATAAATCAGATAAAGTATTTTTTTAAATGTTTTCCTTTTCTTTGAATTTCTCTCAGTGATTCGATTAGATAATTGGATGAATAAGTATCTTATAGCCAAATCACATGAGAGTCAATCACCTCTAAAGTGGTTGATCTAATTGTAAAAGGATCACCTATTTTTGACGAAGTCACCAATACGATTCTCATTGTAGACAAACCTCTAAACAACCGGCACTGCATTACCTAGTTATTGCATACTTTTTATCAAGAAATTTTCTGCTGTTAGCATTTTGGTGGCCCTACAGTAAGGGCTCATCAACCTTAAATTGTCAGGGGCCATATGTGGTAAGTGATAACTATTGTTTAATGTGACATTTCGTAATGGGTGTTGGACCTTTTGGTTTTGTGCAAGAGAGTCGCTAGCATTGATCACATCGTTAGGAGAATGGTCGTGTGTTGTGGGTTAACTAGTGGTTGAATTGGGTTGCTCTTTCTTATTTTGAAGCATTCGCTGATAGAGATTAGAGAATGAGTGCCTTGATGGTCTATTTTCAAATGATTAAATAGACCGTAGCTGATTCTATGGAGTAGATGGAGAAACGGTAATTCATGACGGTTATTCCTTTGTTGCGCAGGCTATAGCAATGAGGGCACACGGTGGGATCTACGTGATGTATAAAGATGGGTTGGTCCATCAATTCCTATCATCTAAGTTTGAGACATTTTCTGCATCCCACCACAGTTTGATGGTGAACTTTCTAGGTTTGTCGCCACTACGTAACAATTATTCCAAGATGAGAGTTTACCCCTTTTACTGTGTTGGCATTGATTCCGCTAATGATGTGAACGAGTTTGCGCTAAACGTGGCGCCTTTGTGGATGAATAAGAGATTCATGTCAACATTTCATTTTGATTATATAAACCAAGCTGTTGCTGAAAAGGTGGGAAGGTGCAACTATAGTGCGGCTCTTGAAGATTTATGAATTAGAGGTTTAAGTTTTGTTCAGGTCTGCTGAAGATTTATACATTAGAGGTTTAACTTTCGTTCAGATCTGTTGCGAGGTTGGAAATGTGCGACTATAGTTAGGTTCTTGAATATTTATCAATTAGAGGTTTATGCTTTGTCCAGATCTGTTGCGAGGTTGGGAATGGGCAACTCTAGTGGGGGCTCTTTAAGATGCAAAAGAAGCGTCAAAAGCTCGATCTCGAAATAAATCTAAAAATTGAACCCGTAGCCCTTCGATTTCACCGATAGGGAGGGAAAGGGGAAGGAGACGGGGCAAGTGCTGTTTAGGTAACGAGATTCACATAATTTACTGCAAGTACATGATTTTAACATCTACATTGTGTTAAGTAGTAAAGGGTCTAATCTGCTTCTTGAGCAATCAGAATGCAATCTCTTCTTCAGATTTTCTAAAACCTTTACCATAGCACCTTGCCCATGATCTCAAGAAATGGGAGAATTATCTTTCTTTAAAATGCAATACTCCATCAATGGGGTAAGTACACTATCAATGCCAAAAGTTGTGTACGGCACTCACTTTGGTGCCAAAAGTTTATTTTGGATCACTTAAGTGCCAATAAATTTGAAAAATGATCATTTCAATGCCAACACCGATCAATTTGGCCGAAAATCCGACATGGCACTTTTTTTATTAATTTTTGAAGCTGATGTGGCTCGTCGAAGAGTTGGGTTAGCATCCAAACAACAAAACAATGCCGTTTGGTGTCTTTCCCCCAACTTAGAACCCTAAATCCCCAAATTGAGAGAGAGAGAGAGAGGGAGGGAGAGAGAGAGAGAGAGAGAAGGCAAGTCGTCTTCTTCCTCGAAGAACAACACCAACAGCAAACGGCACCAACGGTAGCACCAGCGGCGGCACCAAAGAACGGCACCAGCAGCGACACCTTCGACCCCTCTTCTTCCTCCTCCTCCTCTGACCTCGCCTCCTATTCTTCCTGCCACTTCTTGCTTGAGCAACAATCTCAGTCTCTCCTCACTCACTTGGTCGAGCAACTACGATGGTGGTTGAGTGACGATGGCCGAGCAATAGCGGGCGAACGACGGTGGCCGAGCGGCGAAGACAAAGAAACCCTAATTTCAATCCACATATGAGCTATACGGCATCATTTTTGCAAGGATGTCCACATATGACGGAAAAATGACGTCGTTTCTTGAGAATGATGGAAAACGACGTCGTTTAAAAGCCACCGCAACTTTCTTTTTTTTAAATATAAAAGCCACGTAATTAATCTGGCCGGAATCTCTTGCCGGTGGCACTAAAGTGATTGTTTTTTTTTCGATTTGGCGCTTAAGTGATTCAACGGAAAATTTTGGTACCAAAGTGAGCGCCGTACACGACTTTTGGCACTGATAATGTACCTACCCCCTCCATCAATATATAACCTAAAGATCACTGAATTTTTTGTTGTAGGTATTAGAGACCTCGGTACTTGCTTACATCAGTGGCTTTGGACCAGCAATAGAGAGGGAAAGAAAGATCCCCATATTGGTAAGAATTTTTGCTCATTTTATATTTTTAAATCAAATGTTCTTTCTTTCCTCTAGCTTATATTTTTCAAGGCAATGCTCTCATGGCAATGGAATAGTTTGATGAAGCTGAGAAGTCCTATTCCACATCCTTACGGATAGATACCTCCATTTGTCGTTCCAAATCATTCAAGGTATGTTTTACTTCCTGAGTTTGACCAGTGCAATTATTCTCTAGTTTCTCATGTTGTCAGTTTATCAGTGTCAAATTTTTGTAAGCTCTCCTCTATAGTATATGCGGCGAGTGGACATCTAGTTAAAGGGTGTATTTCTATTATTAAGGATCATCTTTTGACGATATGAGTTATAGTTCTTAGAGGTTTTTCCATTCTTTCATCATTATGATATGATGGTTTTATGACCACGTGTGTCTCCTTTAACAATTTTCTGTTGACATGAACACACTGATTTGAAATTTACTTGTAAAAGCCATATTTATGATTACGACTTCTGATTCCTCACTCTTCTTTTTCTTTACCTTTTCTTATTCCTTTTTCCACAGGATCGAGTTGAAAGGCTTCAACAGAAACAAGCTACCATAAATAAGCAGAAACAAGCCGTGTTGTTTACAAGTTTGTCATTCCTTGCAAATCATTATGCTTGATTGACTCGCTTTGGATAACCCACCTGTCCTGGTGACTGGTGAGTGCCATGAAAGTGAAGTCCTTAGCCGCTGTTTAGTGATTATCGTAATTATTAGTGAAGCAATTTTTTTGTTTGCCGTGTATCTGCTCGTGAACCAAGTAATAAACAGGACTCGTTTTCAAGATTCTTCTTGTGTAAACGTTGCTTCACTTTTACCAATGGTCACCGATGTGCAGGATTTGGGAGGCATTGGTGTGATTGGGTACTTCACACAATTGATAAAGGTTACACACTTAAAATGAGCATGCCATGGAATGAGAGGTACTGCTTTTAGGTGAGTTCCTTGGTTCTGTTACTTGTAATGTGTCAGCTAAGTGAAGGGATTTTGCAGAAGACATCTACATTATCTATTCTGTTGCACTTGCCCCCCTTTTGTTCTATTAAGAAATAGATGATAGGCAAGTGCTAGAGAGACACAATTGAGTATTTTATACCTAATGAATGATTTAGACAATACGTATCTAAGACAACTCCTAATTTGGTTGCTTCCATGAGAGAGAGGCGACTGGAAGGTCCCTTGCATTCTCATGTTTGTTGTTCAGCAACGATATGATCAAAGGCTCTCCATCAAATGCAAGACTACAATGCATGAGTAGCTATTTCCGCATAATTAGTGTCGTAATAAGTGGAGAGCACACTCATGCTCATATGCTTTGCACTCCTTTTCTTTTTGAGAAAATTCTAGGTCTACCAAAGAGGCGTCCAGCGTTAACCTACCATCTCTCAGTTTAAGGACAAAATCTGTGAGAGCATCCATGCATTGCAATTTCCGTAAGTGCAGTTTATGTTTCTTGTAAGCGGGGGCAATGAAGAGGAGAAGCTTTTGGGTTTTTGAGTTTCAGTTGTGACTGCATAAGTTTAGCTGGTGGAGAGATCAGGTTTCGTCGCCTGTTGCGGATGCTCATATAAGGTAGAGAGCAATTTGCAAGTTATGCAGTTATTAGTTATATAAGATACTATTTGACCATTCTTACTATAACAATATTAATCAACAGCATTTGTTGTTGCCAATTCTTCCATGTTTTTACTTTTGACTCTGAAACTTCACTCTAGTGTTATCAATAAATGGCTTTCGATTGTTTCTAATAATGATGGATTTGGCAAGCCACTAGACCGTCAAGAGTCCATAGTAACCCCACCTGATGAAAGGATGCAACTCAGATTTTGAGTCAAGACCAAGTCAAGATCGGTCAACTTGGCAAGAGGTACGTCGACGAGACCTCCACTTAAGCTATCGTTTTGGAGGAATTATTAAAAGACTAAGCATCTATTAACCTTGTGGACAGTTTGACCGTCACATGTCAACGCATATGATAGTTGTCATGATCTGTTGCCATTTATTATGACCGATCGATACTTAATAGTTTGGTCATCATCTGTCAATCCTCACCCAACGGGCAAGAACTCTTTATCCTATCTAAACTTCATTAGTTTCCACCATCTCCAAACTACGACTTAAGCATCCAACGGCCAATCCGGGCAATCAACTTAGACGCCCTAACCTGTGTTCGTGGTTACAGCTCCAATTTGTGGAGGAAGCCTTAACAAATTCTTGGGTATTTACACTTCACAGCTAGAACTTAGCTATACGAAAAGAATCGAATCACAAAATGTTCATCGAATCAAATACATAAACATTGCAATTAATCATTCAAGATTGGCGAGATCCTTATTAACAACATGGATATTTACTAATTTCACTGGCCATAATGATTTGCTTTTCATTGTTTACTAGAAAATGTATGTCACTTGAAATGTGTAGTGTAGAGATTCAGATAATACAGTTGAATATCCCCCTTTCATGCGAGCGAGGTTCTTGCAGTATTCTTTATGGTCTATGGATCTAATGTAAGGCCTAATGAATAAAAAGAGAAGAAAAATAGTTAACCCCACTTAAGTAAAAATATATTATTTTCAATGCTTCATTTTTTCCTTGTTCAAAGTTCAAACCCTATGTTTTGCCTTCACTCTATTTTGTTTTTGTGTAGAACAGACATCCAGACAGCCAATACAAAAATATTGCCAATATTAAGTGTAAAATTCGAAGCATTGAAAGCAAAATTCAGATGTCAGTACAATTTTACTTCCAATGATCTAACAATTTCATATATTTAAAATGAATTGCTAACTTTTTGGACTAACCGTGTATCTATTACTTGTCATTCCACTAATCTGCTCACTTCATCATTGACAACAAGCCAAACTTTTTAGCTATGGCTTAAAAGCGCGGTTCGATCCAAAGCGGAGGAGAAGATTTCCCCTTGACATGCAGCTCGACCGTACCATCTTTGAGGTGGTATATTCCCATGCCTGTGTCTCCTCCATCTTCGGTAAACTGGGACGATGAGCGACAAAAGTAAGTAAAATATATACAATTTGGCATGATGAGATGATCTTCATCGACCTCCAAAGAGAAGGAAGAATTGTAGCCCAAGAAGAGGGATGTGTTCTCCAAGCTTTTAACTTCTGTGCATGTTTGAGTATCCAGGTCAATCTCAAGAACACGGAATCGAAAGGTTATGGTAGATGTTAGTTGTTCCCATTTTGACACAAACAACAGAGATCCTGTCGTTGTTTGCACTAGATACACTTGATCCAAATCCCAAAGGGATCCTGAGGGATACTCATGCTCGAATTCTTGGAGTCTTTGCGGCAGCTGGAAAACTACTTGAGCCTCAAACGGAGTTGGTCCATCCACATCGCACCTCAATATCCTATCCTCATAATCGACAGCAACAAAGGACCCGTTATAATATATAACATCGTCAAATTCATGCGCGGGGGGGTTCACCGCGGTCCACTCCTGTTCCCCAGGTTTCCAAAGCCCTAACCATCCAGTGTCATAGATGACCATGACCTTGTAATCCGGAGATGTAGTAGGGCTATCAGATAGGACGAACTTACGGATGCATCCAACAAACAAGGGAGGCATATTTTCAATGATGGGGAACTTATTCCAAATGGGAAGCTTAATAGTATGACTGTAACGCGACATGGGATTCTTTAGCATGTGGAATTCCCTGCCTCTGCTGGTCATCAACACCCAACCTCGTGAAGAGAAACATCCGTTCGCCATCATTTCTGACAACAGCTTTTTGTGAACCTGCTGACATGAGAGGCAGAAAAACTCGCGCCACGGTATCCCATTTTTGTCCGTGAGCATCAACCATGGGATGTCACTCCTCTCTTTGACAGCAGCAGATTGCCACGAGCAGCACACTGCTCGGAATGCCGATAAATTCTTCAGACAAAGGCGCTGGGAGCATAGTTGTAACAACTCTTGTGGGAGCTCTGCCCAGTTTCTTGTCATACTAAGTTCAAAGCAGAATCCGACAAGGGAGATAGAAAATCAGAATGGAAAAGGATCAGGAAGACTTTCGGCTACCTCATTGTGCAATTAAATCAGGTTTAATATTTGAAGAATCTGCTTATCTCACACAAATCACATCAACACATGCCTTCTTGAACTTGTTTCCTTCAGAGAACATGCATCCTGACTTCACTCAGACATTTCATCGAATAAGCGGCATGCACTTTGAGTAATGAACTTCCGCTCACATATAAGGCCAAGAATCACTATCAGGTCATGACTACAGCTTCAATGCACATTCGAGACATTGATAAAGCTTTTAACGGAGACGAATTTCACATGAGCCTCAACGAAATCACATTAACACATGCCTTCAGAGAACACGCATTCTGCTTTCACTCAGACATTTCATCGAATAGTGGCATGCACTTCGAGTAATGAACTTCCGCTCACACATAAGGCCAAGAATCACCGTCAGGTCATCCCTACGGCTTCAATGCACATTCGAAACACTGATGAAGCTTTAACCAGAGACGAATTTCACAAGGGCCTCGACCACATTTCTCAGACTCGATTACCCATATTAAAATTGAGAATCTACTCTCGTACCTGGTAGATGCCATGACCAGGAACACCCCCGATCGAACTGAGAACCGGAATTCCCAAGAAAGTCGTCGCCGGTGGGTCGACGCTGCAGAGCACTGCAACTGCTGCCCCTTTAGAAACTTGAAGACGGGCGGTGATCGATGATGCCCCGGACACCCTTCGGAAACAACGGAGAAAAAGCTCAAAGACGGAATCCAGAAGATTCTTTCGGCTCTCGCTTCTTTGACGGATGTGTACGAGTGGTGGAAGGCGGTCGTCGGCGAACGCCGGTGACCGGCCAACCGACGGCGGGTTTCTTGGTCGCGGGCGTCGTCCCTTGGGTGTTCGTCTGTCGTTCCAGAAAGAGTTTGGAGCGAAAGAATGATTTTAAATGGGGAGCGAAGAAAATAAAGAATGACATTTGTGATCCACCAAGAAACGCTATCGAAGAAGATTTCTTCGCTCTTCATCCGTGCTTCCTCATTTTTTAAAATTTCTATTCGATATATGTAGGTGGCAAAATAATTTCATTCAAACAAAAGAAATCTCTTCTATTATATTATCATGATTAGTTAAAAGTCTCGATAGAAAAAATATATATTGAAGTAAAAAACTAGCTTTCTTGGAGAGAGAGCCTAAAGATTTTGTTACGCACAATGTCCCTTTCCCCCCATAAATTAGATTGTGCGCACAATAATCTTTAGGAGAACTCATCCTTGAAAACTAGTAAATTGTTGATAGATTTGAAAGGTTTATAAACTAGCGCACACCATCACATATCACCGATGTGGGACAACTTATATATAGTCTTTTAACATCACTTTTTGGAGACACTCTAGTGAGGAGATATTGACTCTATGGCATCAAAATCTTCTCGAGTCTAAAGCATTGGTGCGTGTCAATGGCATCAATTAAGTTGTCTTTAACTTATCAAGAATGAAAATCTCCTAGTTCACCAACAAACATTAAAGAAGCACTTTTCTTTGCTCTTCATTTGTCCTCCCCCATGTTTGTTAATTTGTTTTCAATTTATGTAGGGGAAAACTTTAATTCATTCACATAAAACAAAAATCTTTCATTATGTTATTATGACTACGATAAATTCTTGGTAGAAAATATACTAATGGGCTCAGCTCAGCCCAAAACCTTATAAAATTTCAGCCTTTACCAATCAGCCCACTTTCCCTTTTCACCATATGTGCATGTGAGAGTAAGAGGGAAAAGAAGCAAATGCCGACAAAAACAAGAAAAAAGAGGAAAGGATAAAAGAGAGAAAAATTTTGCGTACATGCTCTGAAGGTCCTGACAAGCCGAATCAATTCTATTTCACAATGCCTGATAAGAATTCAAGCTATTTATTTATCTAATCAAAGTAATAAATGAAACTAGTCTCTAAATTCGGAGTTGTGTGAACTTTGAATTGTAAGGTTTGATTTAAAAATTGTGAAGAGGTGGAGTTTTTAGAAATTGATAGTTTAGAGCGTCATGGAGCCGTGAGGTTCAACGACTTTTGAAATATGGTTTGAACAAAATAGATTTTTGAAGTTTCACATGTGACTTATGTGTAATTAACAATATGCATAACGGATAAAAATGAATGTTCATCATAAATGAGTTTTTTCTTTAACGCATAGGAGTCGATTGGATAATGAAGAAGTATAGTTTAGTCGAGTCGTTTATTAGAGAATTATTTTACTTGGATTTTGATATCAATTTTCAATTAATCGATAATGAAGAAGTATAGTTTCGTCCCTTGGGTGTTCGTCTGTCGTTATAGATTGAGGCCTTTTCTACGGCGGTTATTTGTTATCCGTCCATCATTTTTTTTATTGCCCCATTGATTGATTTATTTATTTTTGCACATATCGCAAAATTCGGATTCAATTTGCTAGCAAAATTTTATGCATCGGAAAAGTTATAAAGGCATGTGCGCATAAGGTAAATGTTACATGGAAAAATAGGACGGGTTAAACAAAGACATTTTGTTTTTGGAACTTTTTTTTTTTATTTATGAAAGAATATGGTTTGTTAAAATTCATGAAAGGATTAATTTGATCACGATTAAATAGGTTGGCACATTTATTGAAAAAGGAAAGAAAGAATCCAAATTGTTTTGGTGCCATGATATTAAGAATTGCCGGTGGTCCACCTTTTTTCAGAACAATGATTTTTTAAGGAAATTTTTTTATTTATTTTTTGGAAATAACTATTGGAAAGTTTCAAATGGGTTTATCTTTTGTAGACGGGGCGGTGTATGAATTGATTCGGAAGCAAGTCCTTTTTTCTTTTTTTCCCAATAACTGTAAAGTAAACTTGGCCACGGTTAGTTGTATGGTGGCAAGATTTAATTTAGGAAAATTTTAAAGTTGCAATATCAAGTATGGAGTATTAAAATTAAAAGACCTTATAATTTTTTTCTTAATTTGTTTTGCTGCAATGGTACGTAGTACATAACATATCCTTGTAATTGAATTTTTTTATTAATTGTCCAAAAAATCGTAAATGCAGTATTACACTTTTGTCAATTCAGTTTTAATTTTTTTTAATTTTACCAATTGAATCCATTCGACCAAATTTAGCTAAAAATTGCTAATATGGATGTTGTTTATCTTACATGGCATAGCCGGCACTAATATAGATAATTTGTAATAATATTTTAAAAATATTTTTGGAATTTTTGAATTTTGGAATTTTGGAATTTTGGAATTTTTTGAGTGTTTTTATTTTTCCTTTATATTTTCTTTTCTTCCTTGTTTTTCCAACTATGGCCAGTGAGTTTGGCTGCCAACCATCACTAATAACAGGTGAGGGTCGACAAACCCCACTTGGTTTGGGTGAGGTCGTTGCCGACCATGAGCGAGGACCTTGACACCCTCACTAGCCACAACCCTAGGGGTTCGTGGCCTCACCCAGACCAAGCAAGGGTCCCCAATAGTTGTCAACGATTTTCGATCAAAATCGACTAGATAGATTCAATTGACTAAACATGAAAATGTTTAAAACTTAATAAACAAAATTATAAGATTCAAGACTAAATTGACATAATTGCTATACGTTTAGTACTTTTTGGACAATTTTCTCAAAAATACAATGTATCCCACTTGAAAAAAAAAGGAAAAAAAGAAGAAGAGCATTTTAGAGTCTTCTTGCACACTAGATCGATTCTACTCTATAAAGTAGGGGTGTGCAAAATACCCGGGAACCGCCCGGACCGCCTGGAACCGGACCGGAACCGCCCGGAACCGGACTAGAACCGCCCGGAACCGGCGGTTCTTGAGGGAACCGGTCCGGGTCCCGTTTCCAATTTATGGGAACCGGTGGGTACCGGTCCGGTTCCCGGTTCCATGGGCGGATCCGCCCACCCACCCACCCGACCGGACCGGAACCTTTTTAATATTAAAATAAAAATTTACTAAAAAAAACCCTAGATCTCATCTCACTCCCTTCGTCTTTGACTCCTAATCCTATCACCATTTCGCTGCGTTTACTTCTCCCGCCGTCCGCATCTCCACATACTTAAATTTGGTTTTTCTTTCTTTGGCTTGCTTTGATGTCAAGTAGTCGTTCTGTGTTGAAAACCAAAATTATTTCGCGTTAAGATCGGTTCCAAGGATCCACCCGGGAACCGGACCGGACCGACGGTCCGGTTCCCGGGTGGATCCATGCAACAAACGGGTGGATCCCGGTTCCAATTTTTCAGAACCGGTCCTTAGCGGGCGGTTCCCGGT
Organism: Eucalyptus marginata; assembly: GCA_014182565.1. NCBI lineage: Eukaryota > Viridiplantae > Streptophyta > Magnoliopsida > Myrtales > Myrtaceae > Eucalyptus > Eucalyptus marginata. Next base: position 35,234,557 of record CM024592.1, on the reverse strand, counting down.
TCTAGGTCGGGAACCGCCCGCCCGGACCATGCACACCCCTACTATAAAGTACTTTTGAATTTAGATTCTCAGGTATGCTCTTTTGTTTTAAAAGATACGCTTTCACGAAATTAAAGGTCATTGAACACTTACGTAAAAGGGAAAAAATTAATTTTTGTCTTATTCTGGTGGGTTTTATCAAGTTCTGTTTTTCTTAAAAGATATATAATTACTGTAAGTATGTTTGAAAGGATCTGTGCCGATATCTAGTTTGAGCATTGATAATTCTGCATCGAATAACCCTCAGCTAACTAAATGTCTAAATGTCTAAGAAAATATGTTTTTCCATTGTCATTATGTGGTTAAGGTGCATTTCTAGATAATTTTGTTCGAGCATGTCTACAGAGGTGTCCTGTTGTGTATTAGTTAAAATGAAGTGACATAGGATATTGGATGACATGTAGTTTGACACTAAGAAATCAAAAGAAAAAGATTGCAAAGGAATATGTGGAAAATTTGCATATGGATCTCTCCAATTCGTGAAAAATTGCCTTGAGTATCTCAATTTCAATTCCAATCAATGATGCCAACCTTTGGCGCAAAAAAAATATTATTCCACCTCTTATTTGTGATTATCTTGGAGGGTTAGAAACATAAATTAATGATGATCTTGCCTCTTCTTTATCCCTTGATTAAATAGGAGAAAATTATTTAAAAAATCATAAATCTATTATAATTGTGTTAATTCAATCATAAACATTTTTTTTGTCAATTTAATCCTAAACATTTTACAATAGTGTCAATTTAGTTCATGTGGTCAATTTTGTCCTATCAGTATAGTAGTTGATAGTGACATGGATGCCAATCTTTCAGTTGACGTAGATATAGAAACTTTTTTTAAAATATTTTATTTTTTAGAAAATTTTGTTTTTATATTAATTTCGACCAAAAAAATTATTAATTTAATTTTTTCATTTATTTTTTTCTCCTCTTCCTTCTTTTCCATTTTTTCCTCCACAGTGGCCAGCGAAGGCTGCGAAGACCTCGTCGAAGCCTCACTAGCCACTGTAGGAAAAGAAGCAAAAGAAGGAAGAAGAGAAACAAGAAAACGAAAATTAAAAAATTAATAAACATTCGAAAAAAATAAAATATTATTAAAAATTGTCCATGTTAGTGCCATTTGGCCAAAATTGACTAGATGGACTGAATTGACATAATTTTAAAAGTTTTAAGACTGAATTGACAAAAAAAAGAAATTAAAACTAAATTAATACAATTACAATAGGTTATGACATTTTTAGTAATTCTCCTATTAAAATGAATATCGGTTCATGTTAACAGTCCTAAAGACGCTTCTCGTTATGTGTATTCACAACATAAAAGTTGAATTTTTGAACAAGTTAGTACGTCGAGAATGACAATTGGGCCCCTTGTTTTGGATATGAAATTTGCTATTTGAAGTGAGCAGCTTATTTTTTTTGGTCAAATAGGTGAGTGGCTTTGTTAAAATGGGTAATTCTTCAATTTTTTTAAGGTGTCCTTAAAATTGTTATTCCGACTCTTCATTAAGCCGATGCTCTAGGGGCATCTATTGATAAGACCCTTGACACATGTAGTGTACTTTCGGACCGTAGAGAACATAATGGGTTTTTTTTTTCAAGTAACTTACAACATTCTTATTGTTCGTCGATTGTAAGGAAATAAAATCCCCACTACAAAACTCCAGCAGTTGACACAGGTTTATACAGTTCAGACGCATCACCTAATTACACGTGTAGGTTGAAAATTTAAACCACGATATCAACATGTCTATTAAGTTTGATACGCAAGTTGTTCTTACTTACGAACTTTAGCTTTAATCCTGCGCAACATGTAAGCCTAATAATTAATGCAACTTTTAAGATTCAAGTTGCGATCTTACCCTTAATATGAGAAAATCAGTTGCAACGTGCACAAGATCAATGTCGACCAAAGAACTCTAGTCAGTCCCCATCAGAAAAGATGCATGAACTCCACTCCACCATTCAAAGAGACTACAATGATTTGAGCAACTGTATTATAAATCAGATAAAGTATTTTTAAATGTTTTCCTTTTCTTTGAATTTCTCTCAGGTGATTCGATTAGATAATTGGATGAATAAGTATCTTATAGCCAAATCACATGAGAGTCAATCACCTCTAAAGTGGTTGATCTAATTGTAAAAGGATCACCTATTTTTGACGAAGTCACCAATACGATTCTCATTGTAGACAAACCTCTAAACAACCAGCACTGCATTACCTATTTATTGCATACTTTTTATCAAGAAATTTTCTGCTGTTAGCATGTTGGTGGCCCTACAGTAAGGGCTCATCAACCTTAAATTTTCGGGGGCCATATGTGGTAAGTGATAACTATTGTTTAATGTGACATTTCGTAATGGGTGTTGGACCTTTTGGTTTTGTCCAAGAGAGTTGCTAGCATTGATCACATTGTTAGGAGAATGGTCATGTGTTGTGGGTTAACTAGTGGTTGAATTGGGTTGCTCTTTCTTATTTTGAAGCATTCGCTGAGAGAGATTAGAGAATGAGTGCATTGATGGTCTATTTTCAAATGATTAAATAGACCGTAGCTGATTCTATGGAGTAGATGGAGAAACGGTAATTCATGACGGCTATTCCTTTGTTGCACAGGCTATAGCAATGAGGCCACACGGTGGGATCCATGTGATGTATAAAGATGGGTTGGTCCATCAATTCCTATCATCTAAGGTTGAGACATTTTCTGCATCCCGCCACAGTTTAATGGTGAACTTTCTAGGTTTGTCGCCACTACGTAACAATTATTCCAAGATGAGACTTTACCCCTTTACTGTGTTGGCGTTGATTCTGCCAATGATGTGAACGAGTTTAAGCTAAACGTGGCGCCTTTGTGGATGAATAAGAGATTTGTGTTAACATTTCATTTTGATTATATAAATCAAGCTGTTGCTGAAAAGGTGGGAAGGTGCAACTATAGTGTGGCTCTTGAAGATTTATGAATTAGAGGTTTAAGTTTTGTTCAGGCCTGCTGAAGATTTATAAATTGGAGGCTTAACTTTCGTTCAGATCCGTTGCGAGGTTGGAAAAGTGCAACTAAGTTAGGTTCTCGAAGATTTATCAATTAGAGGTTTATGCTTTGTTTAGATCTGTTGCGAGGTTGGGAATGGACAACTCTAGTGGGGCTCTTTAAGATGCAAAAGAAGTGTCAACAGGTCGATCTCTGTAATAAATCTAAAAACTGAACCTGTAGCCGCTTCTGATTTCACTGTTAGGGAGGGAAAGGGGAAGGAAACGGGGCAAGTGTTGTTTAGGTAACGAGATTCACATAATTTACTGCAGGTGCATGATTTTAACATCTACATTGCGTTAAGTAGTAAAGGGTTTGACCTGCTTCTTGAGCAATCAGAACGCAATCTCTTCTTTAGATTTTCTAAAACCTTTACCATTGTACCTTTCCCATGATCTCAAGAAATGGGAGAATTATCTTTCTTTAAAATGCAATACTCCATCAATATATAACCTTAAGACGAATTTTGTGTTTTAGGTATTAGAGACCTCGGTACTTGCTTACATCAGTGGTTTTGGACCAGCAATAGAGAGGGAAAGAGAGACCCCTATATTGGTAAGAATTTTTGCTTATATTATATTTTTAAATCAAATATTCTTTTTTTCCTCTAGCTTATATTTGTCAAGGCAATGCTCTCATGGCAATGGAATCGGTTGATGAAGCTGAGAAGTCCTATTCCACGTCCTTACGGACTATGAAGCACCGACACTCTCAAAGAGCCTCTGTGTCGTGTCGGACACTTTGACACGTGTTTGACACTTTCGGACACTCTTGGATACTCTTTGACACTCGGTCAACACATGTTGGAAAATCCAATACCTGGTTAATTTTCTTGACATTCTCCGACTCTCGAGTCGGAATTCTGACATACGAGTTTTCTATACGTGATTCCGATATCGAGGTCAATTTTAAAAATTCAATAAATGAGAAGTTAAAATATATATATATATGTGTGTGTGTGTGTGTGTGTGTGTGTGTGTGTGTGTGTGTGTGTGTGTGAAAAAATAAAACATGATAATAGAAATAATAAATGGAGAAAGAATTAATACATAGTATTATCTTCTCTTTAGACTCTTACTTCCCGTGATTTACAATTCACCCCTTAAGTTTTTTTTTCTCCTCTTCCAACATATCTATATGGATCGCTTATTTTTTCTCCAAGTTTTATGAATTATTGAAATAGAGTTGAATTTGTCAAATTAAAACAATGAATGATATTAATAAATTGCGAATTAATATTTTTAGTGCATATTCATTCTAGGCTTTTTTAATTATTTATTTATTTATGAATTTGATTCAAATTAATTTGATTGAAATAATCATAAAAATGATAATTTATTATGTATATATAAAAATGTATATTTAATACACAACGTGTCCCCACGTGTCGAATTATCTGTTTTTTGAGAAACGACGTATCGGCGTGTCATGTCGTGTCGCGTGTCGCATGTCAGTGTCGGTGCTACTTAGCTTACAGATAGATACCTCCATTCATCGATCCAAATCATTCAAGGTATGCTTTACTTCCTGAGTTTGACCAATGTTGTTATTCTCTAGTTTCTCATGTTGTCAGTTTATCAATGTCAAATTTTTGCAAGCTCTCCTCTACAGTATATACTGTGAGTGGACATCTAGTTAAAGGGTGTATTTCTACTATTAAGAATCATCTTTTGACGATATGAGTTATAGTTCTTAGAGGTTTTTTCCGTTCTTTCATCATTATGATATGATAGTTTTATGACCATGTGTGTCTCCTTGAACAATTTTCTGTTGACATGAACACATTGGTTTGAAATTTACTTGTAAAAGCGGTATTTATGATTTGGCAATAATTCAGTGACGACTTCTGATTCCTCACTCTTCTTTTTCTTTACCTTTTCTTATTCCTTTTTCCACAAGATCGAGTTGAAAGGCTTCAACAGAAACTAGCTACCATAGATAAGCCAAAACAAGCTGTGTTATTTACAGGTTTGTTATTCCTTGCAAATCATTATGCTTGATTGACTCGCTTTGGATAACCCACCTGTCATGGTGACTGGTGAGTGCCATGAAAGTGAAGTCCTTAGCCGTAGTTTAGTGATTATCGTAATTATCAGTGAAGCCATTTTTTTGTTTGCCTTGTATCCGCTCATGAAGCAAGTAATAAAGAGGACTTGTTTTCGAGATTCTTATTGTGTAAACATTGCTTCACTTTTACCAATTGTTTGAGAATTGAGATCTTATTTTTTTTAGTCCTCACCGATGTGCAGGATTTGGGAGGCATTGGTGTGATTGGGTACTTCACACAATTGATAAAGGTTACACACTTACAATGAGAATGCCATGGAATGAGAGGTACTGCTTTTAGGTGAGTTCCTTGGTTCTGTTGCTTCCTTGTAATGTGTCAGCTAAGTGAAGGGATTTTGCAGAAGACATCTACATTATCTTTTCTGTTGCACTTTCCCCCCTTTTGTTCTATTAAGAAATAGATGATAGGCAAGTGCTAGAGAGACACAACTGAGTATTTTATACCTAATGAATGATTTAGACAATAGGTATCAAAGACAAAGCAGTAGACTTTCATGTACATTGCCTTATGTAAACACCTAATTTGGTTGCTTCAATGAGAGAGAGGTGACTGGAAGGTCCCGTGCATTCTCATGTTTGTGGTGCAGCAACGAAATGATCAAAGGCTCTCCATCAAATGCAAGACTCTCATGCATGAGTAGCTATTTCCGCATAATTAGCGTCGTAATAAGTGGAGAGCACACTCATGCTCATATGCTTTGCACTCCTTTCTTTTTGCGAAAATTTTAGGTCTACCAAAGAAGCGTGCGGCGTTAACCTACTATCTCTCAGTTTAAGGACAATCTGTGAGAGCATCCATGCATTGCAATTTCCGTAAGTGCAGTTTATGTTTCTTGTAAGCGGGGGCAACGAAGAGGAGAAGCTTTTGGGTTTTCGAGTTTCTGTTGTGACCGCATAAGTTTAGCTGGTGGAGAGATCAGGTTTCATCCCCTGTTGCGGATGCTCATATAAAGTAGAGAGAAATTTGTAAGTTAATGCGGTTATTAGTTATATAAGATACTATTTGACCATTCTTACTATAAAAATATTAATCAACAACATTTGCTGTTGCCAATTCATCCATGTTTTTACTTTGACTCTGGTACTTCACCCTAGTGCTATCAATAAATGACTTTCGATTGTTTCTAATAATGATGGATTTGGCAAGCCACTAGACCATCAAGAGTCCATAGTAACCCCACCTGATGAAAGGATGCAACTCGGATTTTGAGCAAGACCAAGTCAAGACCGGTCAACTTGGCAGGAGGTACGTCGACGAGACCTCCACTTAAGCCATCGTTCTGGAGGAATTATTAAAAGACTAAGCATCTATTAGCCCTGGGATAATTTGACCGTCACATGTCCACGCATATCATAGTTGTCATGATGTGTTGCCATTTATTATGACCGATCAATACTTATTGTTTGGTCATCATCTGTCAATCCTCACCCAACGGGTAAGAACTCTTTACCCCTATCTAAACTTCATTAGTTTCCACCATCTCCAAACTACGACTTAAGCATCCAACAGCCAATCCGGGCAATCAACTTAGACACCCTAACCTGTGTTCGTGGTTACAGCTCCAATTTGTGGAGGAAACCTTAACAAATTCTTGGAAATTTACACTTCACAGCTAGAACTTAGCTATACGAAAAGAATCGAAGCACAAAATGTTCATCGAATCAAATATATAAACATTGCAATTAATCATTCAAGATTGGCGAGATACTTATCAACAACATGGATATTTACTAATTTCACTGGCCATAATGATTTGCTGTTCATTGTTTACTAGAAAATGTATGTCACTTGAAATGTGTAGTGTAGAGATTTGGATAATGCAGTTGAATATCCCCCTTTCATGCGAGTGATGTTCTTGCAAAATTCTTTTTGGTCTGTGGATCTAATGTAAGGCCTAATAAATAAAAAGAGAAGAAAATTAGTTAACCCCACTTAAGGAATCAATAAAAAGAGAAGAAAATTCTTTTTGGTCTGTGGATCAAAGTTTTTTTTGTTTTTTTATTGATCCTATGCTACTCTTAGTCTAACTCTTACTTTTAGACTTATGCCCTGCCTCCTTGCAGAACGTAAGAGTCAAAACTCACACTTGAAACTAATTTGTCCCCACCTCAGAGGATTCGAACCCCAACCTCCCCCTTCCATGTTGGAAGGGTGGCTACTTGGGTAAACCCTAGAGGTTCCTTGTTCAAAGTTCAAACCCTATGTTTGCCTTCACTCTATTTTGTTTTTGTGTAGATCAGACATCCAGACAGCTAATGCAAAAATATCGTCAATATTAAGTGTAAAATTCGAAACATTGAAAGCACAAATTCAGATGTCAGTACAATTTTACTTCCAATGACCTAACAATTTCAAATATTTAAAATAAATTGCTAACTTTTTGGACTAACCGTGTATCTATCGCTTGTCATTCCACTAATCTGCTCACTTCATCATTGACAACAAGCCAAACTTTTTAGCTATGGCTTAAAAGCATGGTTCGATCCAAAGCGGAGGAGAAGATTTCCCCTTGACATGCAGCTCGACCATACCATCTTCGAGGTGGTATATTCCCATGCCTGTCTCTCCTCCGTCTTCGGTAAACTGGGACGATGAGAGACAAGAGTAAGTAAAATAAATACAATTTGGCTTGATGAGATGATCTTCATTGACCTCCAAAGAGAAGGAAGAATTGTAGCCCAAGAAGAGGGATGTGTTCTCCAAGTTCTTAACTTCTGTCCACGTTTGAGTATCCAGGTCAATCTCGAGAACAAGGAATCGAAAGGTTATGGTAGATGCTAGTTGTTCCCATTTTGACACAAACAACAGAGATCCTGTCGTTGATTGCACTAGATACACTTGCTTCGAATCCCAAAGGGAGTAGTATCCTGAGGGATACTCGAGTCTTTGTGGCACCTGGAAAACTACTTGAGCCTCAAATGGAGTTGGTCCATTCACATCACACCTCGATATCCTATATGCATAATTGACAGCAACAAAGGACCCCTTATAATATATGACATCGACAAATCCATGCGTGGGGGAGTTCACTGCGGTCCACTCCTCTTCCCTGGGTTTCCAAAGCCCTAACCGTCCAGTGTCATAGATGACCATGACCTTGTAATCTCGACATGTAGTAAGGCTATCAGATAGGACGAACTTATGGATGAATTCAATATAATAGGGAGGCAGAGCTTTGATGTTGGGGAACTTATTCCAATCGGGAAGCTCAATAATATGACAATAATGCGACATGGGAGTCTTTAGCATGCGGAATTCCCAGTCTCTGCTGGTCACCAACACCCAACCTCGTGAAGAGAAATATCCATTCGCCATCATTTCCAGCAAGAACTTTTTGTGAACCTGCTGACATGAGTGGCAGAAAAACTCACGCCACGGCATCCCCTCTTTGTCCGTGAGCATCAACCATGGGATGTCGCTCCTCTCTTTGACAGCAGCGGATTGCCACGAGCGGCACACTGCTCGGAATGCCGATAAATTCTTCAGACAAAGGTGCTGGGAGCATAGTTGTAACAACTCTTGTGGGAACTCTGCCCAGTTTCTCACCATGCTAAATTCAAAGCAGAATCCGACAAGGGAGATAGAAAATCAGAATGGAGTGGAAAAGGATCGGTAAGACTTTCAGCTACCCCAATGTGCATCTAAATCAGGTTTAATATTTAAAGAATCTGCGTATCTCACACAAATCACATCAAAACATGCCTTGTTGCGCTCGTTTCCTTCAGAGAACATGCATTCCGATTTCACTCAGACATTTCATCGAATAACGTGGGATGCACTTCGCGTAATGAACCTCCCCTCACGTCCAAGGCCAAAAATCACAATCAGGTTATCGCTACAGGCTCAATGCACATTCGAAACACTGATAAAGCTCTAACCAGAGACGAATCTCACATGCGCCTCGATCACATCTCTCAGACTCGATTACCCTTATCATATTGAGAATCAACTCTCGTACCTGGTAGATGCCATGACCAGGAACACCCCCGATCGAACTGAGAATCGGAATTCCCAAGAAAGTCGTCGCCGGTGGGTCGACGCTGCAGAGCACTGCAACTGCTGCGCCGTTAGAAACTTGAAGACGGGCGGTGATCGATGATGCCTCGGACAGCGTTCAGAAACAACGGAGGGTTTTCTGATTTTCCTCGGGTTCTCCGAAAAGATTGCTGGAGGCGGAGAATTATAGGAAGAGGCGGCCGGGGCGGGCCGGGGCGGGCCGGGGCGCAGGACACGGAACCGGGAGGGACAACGTAATCGAAGCGGAGTCTTTGCATGATATATAACAATATTTATTTTTGTCGGTCCTGGGTGTAGCGTAGGAGATGGTGGCTATCTGTTGTCGATTGTTGAAAATGATTCGGCTCTCGCTTCTTTGACAGATGTGTACAAACGGTGGAAGGCGCGGACGGCGGATTTCTTGCTCGCCGGCGTCGTCCCTTGGGCGTTCGTCTGTCGTTCCAGGGGGAGTTAAAATTGATGGGCTCCACTTGTTATACGGGCCAAACTGACGGGCCGAGTTAGATCAAAATTGATGGGCTACGGCGGTTCGTCCATCATTTTTTTTTATTGCCCCATTGATTGATTGATTTATTTATTTATACACATATCACAAAATGCGTATTCAATTGCTCAGAGAAATTTCAGGTTTCGGCAAAGTTATACAGGCATGTGCGCATAAGGTAAAGGTTACATGAAAATTTCACGTCTTGTCAATTGAGCCCATTTAGCCAGAGCCCATTTAACCAAATTTGGCTGGAGATCATTGATGTAGATGCTCGTCTATCATATGTCATGATCAATCTAACGTAAATAATTTTTAATAATATTTTAATTATTTTTAAAATTTTGAATTTTTATTTTATTTTTCCTTTATTTTTCTTTTCTTCCTTGTTTTTCCGACTCTAGTTGGTGAGGTCATTGGTCAACCATCACCAGCCATAGGCGAGTGTGACAACCCTCACTTGGTCTGAGCGAGGTCGTCTTCGGCCACGAGCAAGGGCTACGACGGCCTTACCAGCCACAAGTGAGGGGCTTGTGACCTTGCCCAAACCAAGCGAGAGTCGTTAGCCCTCGTTAGCGATTTCCAGCCAAAATCGGCCAAATTAACTCAATTGAAGCAATTAAAATGTTTAAGATTATATTGGCAAAATTGCAATAGGTTTAAGATTTTTTGAACTATTTTTCCAAAAATTAATGTATTCCATTACAAAATAAGAAAAAAAAAAGATAGAGAAAAAAAGAAAAGAAAAGAGCATTATGAAGACTTCTCGCACACTAGATAGATTCTAATCTGCAAAGTACTTTTGAATTAGATTCTCACGCATTCTTTTTGTTTTAAAAGATACGCTTTCACAAAAGCCTAAAGAAAAATAATGGGATTTTATGATTAGTCGAATTAAGTGTTCGATAGGCATAAGTATACTTTTTTTTTTTTTTTGGGATCGGAGGAACCGCCTTACAGTGAGTGCTCGGTGTAAACCCCTAGGGAGTACTAGCGGGGGACCCACGGTGCTCCGCTTAAGTCGCGCTAATGCGCACGCGGTGACTCGAACCTCCCCCTTCCGCAATTAGAGGGGGAAAGGCCCAAACCAACGCGCCCACAGCGGGATGGATACCCATAGTATACTTTCACAGTACGAAATATAAAAAACAAAAGTATGTGATGATAACCAAGATAGGTCTATCCAGACTAGCATCTCTAAGCAATTAGAACACAATATCATCTTCGAATTCTCTATATGCTTTAACATTGCCCACATGGTCTTAACAATGGAGAGAATTCTCTTATGGTAAAATTGAATGCTCCGTCAATTTCTAATCTTGTAAGCTCTCCTCTACGGTCTATGTTACGAGCGGACATGTTAGGGTGTATTTTCATTATATATATATTGGCAATGATAAGTCCCTCACAATTTAGGTTAAAGGTTGTTGAACGCTTATGTGAAAAGGGAAAGCTAAGTTTTTGTCTTATTTTGGTGGGTTATATATCAAGTTATGTTTTTCTTAAAAGAAATAATTACCATACGCATGTCTGGAAGGATCCCTGCAAATATTTAGTTTGAGCATTGATAATTCTACATCAAATAACCCTTGACTGGCCAAATGCCTAAGACAATATGTTTTTTTCTCTGTCATAACGTGGTTAAGGTGCACTTCTAGATAATTTTGTTGGAGCATGTCTACGGAGGTGTCAGGTTATGGATTAGTTAAAATGAAGGGACATTGGATATTGGACGATTAATAGTTTGACACTAAGAAATTAAAGATTGTATAGGAAAATAGTGTGCGAGAGTAGAAAAATATGTGGAAAATTTGCATATGGATCTCTCAACTTGTGAAAAGTTGCCTTGAGTATCTCAATTTCAATTTAGAAACATAAATTAAGGATGATCTTGCATTTTCTTTATCCCCTAACTAAAATAGGGAAAATTTATCAAAAAAATTATAAACTTATTGTAATTGTGACAATTCAGTCATAAACTTTTTTTTTTTGGTCAATTTAGTCATAAATCTTTTATAATTGTATCAATTCAATCCATCTAACTAATTTTGGCCAACTAGTAGCAAATGCTAACGTTGACATTGACAATTTGGTAGATGTTGATGTGGACAATTTTTTAATAATATTTTATTTTATTCAATTTTTTTATTAATTGTTAATTTTTTCTTTTTTCCTTTTCTTTTTTTTTCTGCTCTTCTCTTTTTCCAAATTTTCCCGGTAGAAGCCAACGACGGCCATGAGGGCCATGAAGCCCTCACCCAAGCCTCACCAGCCACTATGGCAAAAGAAGCAAAAGAATGAAGAAGAGAAAAAGGAAAAGGAAAAGGAAAATTAATAAAAAAATTAAAATAAAATAAAATATTATTAAAAATTATCCACTTCAGCGTCGGCTAACCAAAATTGGTTGGATGAACTGAATTGACAAAATTACAAAATTTTTAGAACTCAATTGGCTAAAAAAAAAAAAGATTAAAAACTGAATTGATACAATTGCAATAGATTATTATTATTATTATTTTGGTAATTCTTTCATTAAAATGAATATTGGTTCATGTTAACTATGTCCAAGAAAATGAATATTCACAACATAAAGGTTGAATTTTTTAACAAGCCGGTACATCAGAAATGACAATGTTAATAATTTCCTTACGTGGTTGTCTAAAAATTTGCTATAGGAACACTCTTTAACACAAGAAAAATGTTGAAGAGTGTCCATTGGGCCCCTGTTTTGGATATGAAATTTTCTATTTGAAGTGAGCAGCTTTGTTTTTTTTTTTGTTTTGTTTTTTTGGTCAAATAAGTGAGCAGCTTTGTTAAAATGGGTAATTCTTCAATTTTTCAAGGTTTGAAAATTTGTAATTCCCCACTCTTCATTGTGCCGATGCTCTAAGGGCACTTATTAACAAGACCCTTGACACATGTAGTGTACTTTCAGACCGTAGCGAATATAAATTTTTGTTTTCTTTTTGTTTGCAAGTAACTTGCAGCATTCTTATTGTTTGTCAATCGTAAGGAAATAAAATCCCCATTGCAAAAACTCTGGCAATTTACACAGGTTTATACAGTACAAAAGGCATCACCTAATTACACACGTAAGTCGAAAATTTAAACCATGATATAATCGACATGTCTATTGAGTTTGATATACAACTTATTCTTACTTATGAACTTTAGCTTTAATCCAGCGCAACTTGCAAGTTAATGATTAGTGCAACTTTTAAGATTCAAGGTGTGATCTCAATCTAAACATGAGTAATCAGTTGCAATGTGCACAAGATCACCGTCAACAAAAGAACTCATGTTAGTTCCCATCAGAAATGATGCACGAACACCACTCCACCATTCAAAGTAACTATAATGATTTGGGCAATTGCATTATGATTCATAAAAAAAAAAAAAAATTCTTTCTCTGTTTTCCTCTTCACCGAAATCCTTTTAGTGATTCAATCAGAAAATTGGATGGTTAAGTATCTATAGCCAAATCATATGAAAGTCGTGATAGAATATTTAAATATTATATCATATTTTAACATGACATTTTACGTTTTTAGAGTAGTCAACACTAATCCCATAAAATCTCATATTATATCGGAGAAATAGTCTTGAGTTCAAATTTCTAAGCCCCTATTTGACTCTTAAATGAAATATTTCCACATTAGAATATTTAAATCACATATTTCCTAACAACGTAAGCTTTTAATCTCCCATTTGCTCTTAGCAAAGACTAGACTATAATCTCACAAGTCGATCACCTCTAAGGTGGTTGATCTCGTTGCGGAAAGGTCACACATCTTCGACGAAGTCACGAGTACAACGACAACTTAAGCTTTCAAGGTCCCATTTGCTCTAAGCAAAAAGACCAAACTAAAATCTCACAGGTTAGTGACCCCTAAGGTGGTTGATTTAGTCAGAAAAGAGTCACATGTTTTCAACAAAGTCATAAGTGTGATTCACATCGTGGACAAACCTCTAAACGATCATGCTGCATTACTTAGTTACTGCATACTTAGTATTGAGGAATTTTTGCCGTTAGCATATTAGTGGCCCTACGGTAAAGGCTGGCCAATCTTGTTTCTTTAGGCCACGAGTGGTACATGATAACTATTGCTTAATCTGACATTTCGTAACAGGTGCGAGATGTGGACATCGAGCCATATCGAGGAGGAGGTGTTAAGGACCCGTTGTCTATTCTGACTGGTTCGATCACCGAGTGCAGGCCAAGCAATTCAGGCAAGCTCTTGGCGTCATGGTTCATGATCTTTGGCGTGGAGATGACCTTGGATCAAATCTTGAAGAATCTTGGAAATATTGGCATAATCTTTGGCTTGGAGATGACCTTGGATCAAATTTTGAAGAATCTTGAAAATCTTGGCGTAATTTGATTATTTGGTCACCAAATATTTGACCAAATAAAAAAAAAATTATCTTATTTTTAAGTCATATTCTAGAATATGACGTATTAGATATCTAGGGCTGATTTTAGGGTTTGTGTGGCGGTTAGAAAGTCTATATTTGAATTTCTTTGGGAGATATTTTATTTTTGAGGAAAAGAATTGAGAGGTTCTCTTCTACTATTCTTTTGAGGACTTGACCTTATCAAGATTCCCTTGTGACGGTCGATTCGACTTATCAAGCGAGATAGCGAATTCTTTCGCTCGTGACATCTATAACGTTGGTTGGTTGACACGCGTTCATCAACAGGTCACATTCATATCGAGATTGCCAATCACAGGTTCAATTAGAGGTCGAGGTTCGCAATTCGCACCATCCGGGCCCTCGTAGAACGATCTTTCCGCAACGATTCACATCATTTGGTATCAGAGCTTGCTTCTACAAGGTCTATTTATCTTAAATTGTCTGTTTATATTCGGCAATTTGAGATTTATTGCGCTAGGGTTTCGATTCTAGCCAATTTAAGGATTCAATTGTTTTTATGCTTTCATACGTAGTTGTTTGCTGTTAGTTTTGTTTTTTTTTTTTGTAATTTCAGTTGGTCTTAGCATCTTAAATTGTATCTGAGTTCTTCAAAAAAGAAAAGAAAAAAAAAAAAAGAAAGAAAATGCACACAAAAAAAAAGTGCAAGAGAAAAAAAGATTCAACAAAAAACATAAAATAGCCGAACCAAAGAAAAAAAAAATCAAGAAGGCGACTCGTTTGTTAGTGGACCGAATTGAAACACAATCAGTAGTGATTTGGGTTTCAATTGGAATTTCGAAAGTTGTACTTATTGGTTTGAGATTGTTACTTGTTGAATTGATCTAATCTTGTTTGATTAGTTTGATTGATTGTCATGAAGGGGTTAAGAGACAGGTTGAGTCCGATAAAGAGCTTGTGAAAAGGGAATACGAGAGGGAAAAGGCAGAGTGTGTGAGCTTAATTGAGGGTGAAAAAAAGCCTAGACTTGAGTTAAACATGAGGGGAGTGACAAAACCTTGAAAGAAACACGTGAGGGAGCGATTGGTGAGGATTTCTATTATTAACGTTTACTTGCAGGTCTAAAATATGTCACACGAAGAAAGTGTGAATCAAAGGGAGGTTGACTCCAAATGAAGGGATGAAGCGCTCATGGAAAGCATCCGGCAATTGAGGGCCGTAGTGGAGGAGCTTAGTAGTTGAATGATGGGGAATGGCATGAGGGTTGATGGTGACCGAGAGCTATCCCGGGGAAGGCCGCAACATCAGCGAGACGCCTCTAGAACACGACCTAGATGGCAGTAGCATTATAATAATGATGAGACCGACATGGAGGATGATCGAGATGCTCAATTTGGAAGGCGAAATGGAAGCCGAGGGTTTAGACACCGAGAAGATGATGAACTGGGCAACATTAAGATGAAGATTTCTTCCTTCCAATGGAAGAATGATCTCGATGTGTATCTAGAATGGGAGAAACGCATGGAGATGGTATTTGATTGCCAACGATACTCCGAGTTCAAAAAGGTAAAAATTGCAGCTATTGAATTTACTGATTATGCTATAATTTGGTGGGATCAACTTGTGACTAGTAGGAGGCTCAATGGTGAAAGACCGATAGAGACGTGGGATGAGATGAAGGCGGTGATGAGGAGGCGTTTTGTACCAAGTCATTACCATCGAGATTTGTTTCAAAAGTTACAAAATCTCACACAAGGCAATAAGAGCGTGGAAGAGTATCACAAAGAGATGGAGATTGCCATGATTCGTGCTAATATAGTGGAGGATCGTGAGGCTACGATGTCAATATTTTTGAGTGGTTTGAACCGAGACATAGCAAAGGTGGTGGAGCTACAACACTATATTGAGTTGGAGGATTTGGTGGACAAAGCCATCAAAGTTGAGCAACAATTGAAGTTGGATCGAAATCACAAGAGTGGAGGAGGTTCAAATCAGAATTGGAGATCCGATTGGAATAGAGATGAGAAGCCAAATTGGAGAGGAAATAATACCAAAATCGAAATCTCAAAGGAGAAGGAGAGGGACGGTAAAGTTGGAACGAATCCGGCTTCAAGTAAAACCAAAAACCCTAACACTAGAACTCGTGAGATTAAATGTTTTAAGTGTTTGGGCAGGGGTCATATGGCAATCAATACCCTAATAGGAGGGTGATGATCATGACTGGACATGGTGATATTGAGTCTGAAAGTGAGAGGGAAGAAGAGGATGATGAGATGCCACCGTTGGAGAATTGTAGTGATGGAGAAGTGGCTGTAAAAGGAGACTTATTGGTGGTTAGATGTTCTCTTAGTGTGCAAGTAAAGGAGGAGGAGCGTCACCAACAAAGAAATAATTTGTTTCATATAAGATGTGTGGTGAATGGTAAGATCTGTAGTTTGATAATTGATGGACGTAGTTGTGCAAATGTGGCAAATTGTATTATGGTGGATAAGTTGGGTTTGAAGACAATAAAGCACCTTAGGCCTTATAGACTTCAATGGTTAAATGATAGTGGTGAGGTGAAAGTGTCAAAGCAAGTTCGAATCTCACTTGAGATAGGGAGATACAAGGACGAGGTAGAGTGTGATGTTGTACTTATGCAAGCGGGTCATATCTTACTTAGAAGACCATGGCAATATGATTGAAAGGTACATCATGATGGGTATACTAATCGTTATTCATTAGTGATGAATAAAAAAACTTACACCTTAGTACCAATAACACCTAGTGAGGTGTATCAAGATCAATTAAAGTTACAACGAGAAGCCGAGAGAGAGAGAGAGAGAGAGAAAATGTGAGAAATCCGAGGGCTTGCATGGTGTGTCTAAGACACAAGGAAAAGGAGAGGCCAAGAGGAGGATTATGGTAAAAACCGAGGGAAAAGAAGAGAGGAAAGAAAATAGGCAAAAGAATTTTTATGCAAAATCGAGTGAGGTGAGGAGAGCTTTAGTTCTAAACCGACCGATGCTTGTACTTTTGTACAATGAGGTTTTGTTTTCTACTAACGATCTTGACCCAAGTTTGCCTAGTCCTATTGTGTCTTTATTGCAGGAATCTGAAGATGTCTTTCTTGATGAACTTCCTAGAGAGATACCACCGATTCAAGGCATTGAACATCAAATTGACTTGATTCCTAGTGAGCCATTACCTAACCAACCCACATATCGAAGCAATCCTGAGGAGACAAAGGAACTTCAACGGCAAGTTAGCGAACTATTGGAACGAGGGTATGTGAGAGAGAGTCTTGGCCTGTGCACTGTCCCAGTTTTGTTGGTGGCAAAGAAGGATGAAACTTGGCGAATGTGTGTTGATTGCCGAACAATCAATAACATTACAGTAAAGTATCGACATCCTATTCCTAGGTTAGATGACATGTTGGATGAGTTGCATGGTTCTTGCATTTTCACTAAGATCGATTTGAAAAGTGATTATCATCAAATTAAGATGAAAGAAGATGATGAATGGAAAACTGCATTTAAGACCAAGTATGGATTGTATGAGTAGATAGTCATGCCATTTGGATTAACTAATGCACCGAGCACGTTTATGTGACTTATGAATAATGTTTTGTGTGCTTTTATTGGTCGATTTGTGATTGTCTATTTCGATGACATCTTGATATATAGCCGAAGCCCCGATGACCATATTGAGCATGTGCGAGCTGTCTTGCAGGTTTTAAGGGCCGAGCAATTGTACGCTAATCTAAAGAAATGCTCTTTTGTTACTAACAAATTAGTATTTCTAGGATTTGTTGTTAGTGCTGATGGTATATAGGTTGATGAAGAAAAGGTCAAAGCAATCCGTGAAAGAATATCTGCCCACCTCTCTTATTCGTGATTATCTTGGTGGTTTAGAAACATAAATTGAGGACGCTCTTGCCCTTTTTTTTTGGTCCCCCTAATTAAAATGATTATCGGTTCATGTTAACCATGTTTGACAGACACTTATCATTACACGCACTCATTACGGGAAGGTTGGATTTCCAAATACGTTGCTATATTGAAAACAACAATATTGGTGGTTTAGAAACATAAATTAAGGATGATCCTGCCCTTTTTCTCTCCCCCTAATTAAAATGATTATCAGTTGAGTACATTGGTACATCAGAAACGATATTAGTAACAGTTTCCTTTCGAGGTTGACTATAAATTTGCTATAGGAGCACTCTTTGATATAAGGAAAATGTTGAAGAGTGTCCATTGGGCCCTTGTTTTTGGATATGAAATTTTCCGAGGGGTTTTGAAAATTGTTATTCCCACTCTTCATTGAGCTAGTGCTCGAGGGGCATTATTAACAAGACCCTCGACACATGTTTATGCGCGCCGCCATCTCTGACAGAAAAATGAGGCGATCATGTAATGCACTTTCGAACCGTGGAGAACTTAAGGTTTTTTTTTTTTTTTTCATTTTTTGGACAAGTCGTTTACAGCATACTTATGATTCGTCGATTGTAAGGGAAAATCCCCACTACAAAAACCTTAGTAATTAACACAGGTTTATACAGTACAAAGGCATCACCTAATTATACGTGTAGGCTGAAAATTTAAACCCAATCTAATTGACATGTCCGTTAAGTTTGATATGCAAGTTATTCTTATGTGTGAACTTTAGCTTTAATCGTGCGTAGCGCACAAGCCCAATAATTAATGTAACCTTAATCTGAGAAATCCGTTGCAATGTACATAGTGTTGGAGAAAACTCCTTTGATGTTTTGAAGCTGACAAAACTTATTCAAAGTCTATTCTGAAGAATTCCAGAATTTTGTGTCAAAGTCTGAAGACATCCAGACTCTGTGTCAAAGTTTGAAGACTCCTAGACTTTATGTCAAAGTCTGCCCACACTAATAAATTCCAAACTGAACGAAGGTGAAGGATGAAGGCTTTTCCAAATAAGGGATTATCTTTCTTTCCTTAAGGGATTGGTTCGTATGGATTATTTATGAACTTATGGTTGGAAATCACATCTACGAGATTGGATATCTTTATTAGAGTCAATTTGGATTCATCAAATCTTTTTGAATGGCAAGTATTTTTGGAAAGAATCTATTTATGGAAACCAAAATCCTGATTGTACAGGTAAACAAGATTGACGGGCTTTCATCACAATCGTCAAATGGCTCGAGATCTCCTTGATTGATTCTATCCAACCGATTGGTTGGAAGAATTCCTTTGGAAAATGTCAACGGTCGAGAATGCATAAAGGAGTATTTAAGGAGGACTCTCTAGTTGTTTGATAGTGTGCGTAAAAGAGAAATTCCAAAGTTTGAAACTTCCAGTTTCTTGTTATTTCATATACTGAGCTCAAAGTTGTATTTAAAAGAGAGAAACTTATTGTGTGACTTCGTGAGAGAACAGTAGATACTCTTTGAGATCGCAAGATTGTAAATTCTCTTTTGATTCATAGTGGAATCCAACCAGAAGGCTATCAGCGTGGGAGAGCGGACGTAGGTTTAATCTAGGCCGATCCACTATAAATTTTGTGTTCATATTCTATTTCCTGAATTTCTTTATTTTGTTCATAGTTCTATTTAACTGCTAAAATCTGAACTGCTCAAAGTCTGTTGTTCTTCAAACTCAGTTTCTAAAGTAAAATATTTTCACTGTTCTTTGCGAAAAATTATTTTCACACCTATTCACCCCCCCTCTAGGTGTTAATAC
Organism: Eucalyptus marginata; assembly: GCA_014182565.1. Taxonomy (NCBI): domain Eukaryota; kingdom Viridiplantae; phylum Streptophyta; class Magnoliopsida; order Myrtales; family Myrtaceae; genus Eucalyptus; species Eucalyptus marginata. The sequence goes on along the minus strand of CM024592.1, from coordinate 35,214,851 downwards.
TAGTACTAACAATTGGCATCAGAGCTTGTGTACTTAATTTTTGAAGTGTTTTACCTCTAAGATAAAGATCCTCTATGGCTAGTATTTTAACTCTAGGTTTGGTTGAAGGTTAGAGCAACATCAGGCCTCCTTACTTCGATAGAAAGGAATACAATGTCTGGAATAACAAGATAAAAGCATTTCACAAATCCAGAGATCCTCTGGAGTGGGATGTTGTTGAAAAAGGGATCAACCCTAAAGTTGCATCGGCTTCAGATCAAGGAAAAGAAGTTATGGATGCTGATGAAGCAACACGAGCTGAATTTACCAAGAGATAAATTCTTGATGCGAAAGCAATCTACTCTTTAAACTATGCTTTATCTCCTACTGAGTATAACTGAATTTCTTCTTGTGAAACGGCAAAAGAAGTTTGGGACAGATTGCATGTAACCTATGAAGGAACTGATCGTGTGAAGGAAACCAAAATAAACATTTTACTCGGACAGTATGAAGCCTTTAGAATGAAGCTTGGAAAATCTATTACTGATATGTTCAGTCGATTCATAGAGATTGTAAATGGCCTGACTTATCAAGGTCAACCAATCTTAGGACCAATGAAAGTCAATAAGCTGCTGCGTGGGCTTTCAAAAGACTGGAATCATGTGAAGACTTTAATTAGAGAAACCTAGAGGATCATGCCTCTATCAATTGATGAACTGATAGGCACCGCTTCAGTCATACGAAGTGAAACAAATAAATGATGAAAAAGATCCTAAAGGTAAGAAGTCAATAGTTTTAAAGTCTAACGTTGATTCTGATGATACAAACTCGGATGTGATATGGACGACGATGAGCTGGCACTCATGATCAAGAAATTCAGAAAGTTGAATAGAAAGTGAAGAAGATTCAACTGGAAGAAACAGAGCACGCAAAATTTCCAAAAGAAACCAACTGAAGACAATGAAACCAACAAAGATGTGATATGCTTCGAATGCAAGAAAAAATGGGCATATCAGACCTAATTGTCCTCTGTTGAAGAAGAAGAAAGGAAAAACTGAGAAGTACAAAAAGGCACTCAAAACTGAAACTTGGAGTGACACCGAGTGTGAGGAAAGCGAAGAGGAATTGAGGTTAGTGATTTCAAAACTGCCAACATATGTCTAATGGCTCATTCCGACTCAGACTCAGAAACAGATTCTGATTCTGATTAAGACAAAGAAATTGAGGTTAGTGATTTAAAAATTCTTGTCAAAGTCTCCAAATACATAGATGAACTTTGTCTCGGTCTCGAATCCTCTCTTAAAATGATTTATGAACTAAAGAGGGAAAATTCCAAGCTTAGACAATAGGAAGTTTCTTGGAAAGAAAAATTTGAAAGTCTGAAAACAAGTTTTGATAATTTGAAAGAAAATTCTGATTCACTTTTAATGGAAAACACTTTTTTGAAAAGTGATATCTCAAATATAACAAAAAGATTTTCAAAAGGATTCGAGAAACTGGAGAAAATTCTTCAGTCCAAATACTCTACTTTAACAAATTTGGTTTGGGTATGACTTCAGAAACTATTCCTTTAATCGATTTTCCCAAAGTAAAAGAAAGAATTAAACAAAGACCTACAAAGGCATTTTACAAAAATCATTTTCGAAAAGTTTTTGTAAAACCTGTTGGCCGAAGTGCACTCAGATGTTCAAAGTGTAATAGCTTAGAACATTTCAAGAAAAAATGTCTCCAGGTTTGGACACCAGTTAAGAAGGACTGGGCTAAGACTATTTTTAATACCAATCCTCCTAAACCCAAGAAAATCTGGGTACCAAAGAAAGTTTGAATTTCTCTTTTGATCGCATGTCACTATCAAAAGAAAGATTAAATGGTATTTTGATAGTGGCTATTTGAGGCATTTGACTGGAGACTCAAGCTGCTTTATAAAGCTTGCGAGACTCAATGGAGGAAAAGTATCTTTTGGAGGAAACAACAAAGGAAAGATTGTAGGATGTGGAACTGTGAAAATTGGAAGCCTAACTATCAACAATGTTTCCTTGGTGGAATGATTGAATTACAATTTGCTGAGCATAAGTCAGCTTTGCGATACTGGTTTTAGAATAAACTTCCAAGAAGGCATTTGTTTTGGAACGAGTCAAGACTTCTCTCAACCATTCACTGGGCGAAGGCACAGCAACATTTATCTTCTAGACGTAAACTCAGAAAGTTCTCGATGTCTTATTTCCATTCAAGATGAAGCAAGTCTTTGGCATCGGAAGCTTGGTCATGTCAACTTGAAGCAAATTGCCAAGATTTCTTCTAAGAAACTTGTTCGACTTGTTCGAGGACTTCCAAATATGACTTACCAAAAGAATGAGTTGTGTACTCCCTGTGTTCTAGGAAAACAAGTTAGAAGTTCCTTTAAACCTGTGAATCAAGTCTTTACCAATCGAGCTTTGCAGCTTCTTCATATGGACCTATTTGGTCCAACCAGAACTCAAAGTATTGGTGGAAAGAAGTATTGTCTAGTAATCGTGGATGATTACTCACACTTCACTTGGGTTTACTTCCTGGCTAGTAAGTCTAAAGCCTTCTCTTATTTCTTGAAGTTTACCAAGAAGATTCAGAATGAAAAGGGTTATGCTATTTCGAGCATACAAATTGGTCATGGAGGTGAGTTTGAAAATCATGACTTTGCTAAATCTGTGATGAATCTGATTTTCAGCATATCTTCTCTTCTCCATACACTCCAAAACAAAATGGAGTTGTGGAAAGGAAGAACAGATCCTTACAAGAGATGGCCAGAACTCTCTTAATTGAGAGCAAAATATCCTCTCAATTTTGGGCAGAAGCAGTTTCAACTGCTTGCTATATTATCAACAGAGTATTCTTGAAACCTATTATAGAGAAAACTCCTTATGAAGTGTATAAAGGAAAGAAGCCAAATGTTTCCTACTTTCATGTCTTTGGTTGTAAGTGTTTTATTATGAAGAATGCAAATGATCGATCTGGAAAGTTCGAAGCAAAATCAAATGAAGGAATCTTCCTTAGTTATTCGACTTCAAGCAAAGCTAACAGAGTCTTTAACAAGAAGACTCAATTTGTTGAAGAATCTATAAACGTGAAGTTTCAAGACTATCTGGAGAATCTACCAGACTAGACTCAACTTGAAGAGTTTGAACCTGTTCCAGACTTTACAAAGTCTATTTCCCCTGAAGAGGTTCAGACTTCTGGAGAACAGGAACAAGTAGATCGAGAAGATTCAACAACTACAGAGGTTCAACCAACTTTCAAACCAAGCAATAACTGGAAGCACAAGTCAAGTCATCCCAAAGAACTCATCATTGGCAACATTGATGAAAAAGTTCGCACTGCATCCAAAAGAAGAGAAGAGTCCAATGCCCTAGCACTTGTTTCTGAGATAGGATCAAAAGGAGTAGACGAAGTCTTGTCTGATGAAAGCTGGATAGAAGCTATGCAGGAAGAACTCGGACAATTAAGCATCAACGATGTATGGGAGCTGATTCCAAAACCCAAAGGCAAATCCATTATTGGAACAAAATGCGTTTTCAGGAATAAGATGAATGAGAATGGTAAAGTGGTCGGAAACAAAGCAAGACTCGTGGCAAAAGGTTATACATAGGAAGAAGGGATAGACTATGATGAGACTTATGCACCAGTAGCGAGATTATAAGCAATTAGATTATTACTTGTTTTTGTTTGTTATAAAAATTTTAGGTTATTCCAAATAGATGTCAAAAGTGCATTCCTGAAAGAAGAAGTCTATGTGGAACAACCACCAGGATTTGAAGATCCAATAAAGCCAGACTTAGTCTACAGACTGAAAAATGCATTGTATGGACTGAAGCAAGCACCTCGAGCCTGGTATGAGAGGTTGAGTAAGTTTATAATTCAAAATGGTTTTGAAAAGGGAAAGGTCGATACAACCTTGTTTATTAAGAAAGAAGGAAAAGACTTTCTACTGGTACAAATTTATGTAGATGATATTATTTTTTGTTCTCCTAACGAAAGTCTTTGCAAGAAATTTTCAAAGTCTATGCAAGATGAATTTGAGATAAGCATGATGGGTGAGTTAACTTTCTTTCTGGGATTGCAAGTTAGACAATCAAAGAAAGGTATATTCATTCACCAAGAAAAATATACCAAATATCTCATCAAGAAATTCGGATTGGAGAATTGCAAGAAAACATAGACTTCAATGTCAAGTTCTTCAAAACTGGACAAGGATGAAGAAGGGAAGAAGTAGATCAGAAGCTATACAGAAGCATGATCGGTTCACTTCTCTACATTACTGCTTCTAGACCTGATATTTTATTCAGTGTGTGCATGTGTGCTAAATTTCAATTTGATCCTAGAGAATATCATCTAAGTGCTGTAAAACGCATTATTAAATATGTTGCGACCTGTCCAAAGCTAGGTCTATGGTATTCAAAAGAATGAGACTTTATTCTTCTTGGATATTCAGACTCTGATCTAGCGGGTTGTAAAGTCGATAGAAAGAGCACATCTAGCACTTGTCAATTGCTGGGAAACGTGTTGGAATCTTGGTTCTCAAGGAAGCAAAGTACTGTGGCTTTTTCAACTGCAAAAGCAGAGTATGTTGCTCTTAGGGGTTGTTGCTCTCCAATCCTATGGATAAGATAACAACTAAGAGATTTTGGGATTGAAAAATCGTGTACCGAGATCAAATGTAACAACACCAGTGCTATTAATCTCACCAATAATCCAATTCTTCATTCAAGGGCGAAGCATATAGAGATTCAACATCACTTTATAAGAGATCAAGTCCAGAATGGGGAGATTATGATTCAGTTCATTGATTCGAAGAATTAGCTAGCAAACATCTTCACGAAGCTCCTGGAGAAAAATCTATTTGAGTTTATTCGCACCAAGCTGAATGTTATTTCTATCTCGGAGTAAAGTCTGAAGTTGGTCGACTCAAACTTTTCAGACTTTACCTCGCAAATGAAAGTCTCAAATCTAGGTATTTTATTTTTGGAATGAAAAGGTATGTTTAATCGAATCATTGTTTGCCTATTTTATTTTTAGAAGTTATCATTTTTCGAATTTTTGAATTTTTGGCAGTTTTTATTTTCAGTTATTTCAAAATGGTAATTTTCTTTGTGACGGTTCGTTTTTCTCTTTTATTTGTGACCGTTTTTTTTTTTTTTTTTTTTATATACCCTTTCATATTCCTTTCAAGCACTTTTTACCAAACCCTAGAATACAGACTTTCTACTCTCTCGTTTCTACCCTCTTGTTTTTACTCTCAAGATTGTTTCGCAAGTTTCTACCTTTTTCACTCGAACTTGTTCGCGAAATCCTCCAAGCCTGCAAGAATGTCTTTCCAAAGGAAATCCTCTCAGATTGCCAACCAAGGACCAAGGAGCATGCTAGAAGGGCAGACGCATTTTGATCTTACAGCGGATGATTCTCTGCGCAACTCTCCACAGCATCATTTTCAACAACACTTTACTTAGGATGTTCCGTGCCAACCTCTGGAGGAGGAAGTTGTAGAAGATGCAGAACCTCTCAGAGCCTCAAAACCTCAAGTTCATTATAAGCTTTACTCTCATTTGAAGCAGGGTATTACTCCCATGATTTTTATAGATGAGTTTTTAAGAGAAAAATATTATAAGAATGAGACTTTGTTCTTAAGGAAGATGGAAGAGCTAGGTATAACACCTCAAGGATCGGTAGACAATGCCTTTCTGCATTTTCCTATAGACCCCAAGTTTAGTTCTAATCATCCTGAGAACAAGGATGATGATGAGAAATTTTATTCTAATTTTCAACCCATAATGGGTGTTGCTGTAGACGTTCCTGGAGATAGATCGAGTTTGTTTCATTCTAAGGAACACAAAAAGGTTTATTCACAGATGCTGAAGAGAGGGGTGATGAACCCTCGTACTATTGATTTTGACTTCCTAGACTCAATCAGGGTTAACTTGAGGGAGAAGTTAGCCTTACTTCAACTGGAGAATTTTTATTCTGAGACAACGATTGCTTATCCAGAGTTTACTGCTTATTTCTATTCAAACCTTTCTTTTCTTGACCAGAATCATATCACATTTACTGTGTATGATAAAGACTATGTGGTGGATGTAGACACATTGGCAGACATTATTGGGGTGGAAAGGAGTGGCTTTTAACCAATGAATGTCTCTTTTGGTCAAGTAATGAGGTTTCTTGTCAAGGACAGAATGCTAGAAGGAGGCATCACTTATTCACGACTATCAGCCTCAAATGTTCTGTTGCATAAAGTTGTCATTAACTGCATCAAACCAAAGGCTGCATCCAAAAATGATGTTTCCAGGTTCGAAGCACAGCTCATGTTTGCAATCTGCAATAGGATGAGATTTTCACTTCTTCATACTATCTTAATGCACATGCACGGGATAGTTATGAAGGATAAAGGACAGTTGACTTACTCTGCGCTGGTTACAAAGCTGTTTAGACATTTTTAGATTGTGTTTCTAACCTCTCTCTGCAATCGGAGAGTTGCTCCTATGGTTATAGGACTAAAAATGATTTCGAAGATGAGGCTGAAAGATCTGAACAAGGTTATTGAGGGCATGAAGAAGGAGTCCTCCAGTAAAACCAAAGTAGATTCTGATGCAAAGAAGAGAAAAGACAAGGAGATTGTGAAAGAACCTGTGAAGAAGAGAAGATCTCTCATCCTGCAGGACGAAGATGATGATGATGATGATCTCACAATTTCTGCCCTTGCTTTGAGGAATCTTCGAGGTTTGGGTGGTCTTGAGAATCCCTTTGAAAGAGTCAGAGAAGAAGTAGAGCCAGAAGAAGCAAAACCAGAGTAGGAAGAAGAAGCAAGAGAAGAAGAAAGAAGAGAAGAAGAAGGAAGAGCATAAGAAGGAAGAGATTAAGTAGAAAGAGGTCTTGTGGATGAATTTTATGAGGCAACCATTGCCATATCTTTATTTGAAGATTTTGAAGCAACTCGGAGTGGTCAAATTGGAGCACATCACTCTCATCCTGAAAAGAAGAAGATTCGAGAAGAAGAAATCCTGTCTCCACCTATAGCAATAGAGATAGGGGGAGCTGGTATTGTTGAGAAAACAGGGACTTCTTCTCCTGTTTTTGCGAGTGATGGTATTAGTAGATCTCCAGCACATCCCGAAGATGTATATGCTTCTCATTTTCCTGACGCTGATATTGTAGAATCCACACCGAGTCATGGAACTAGATCAATTGATGTTCCCTCCTCTCTCAACTCTCCATGAACTCCACTCGCTGAAGCTAGTGCGCAGACTGCACAAAATGCTGATTATCAAAGGATGATGGAACTTTTTTTGGAAGTAAAGGCTCAGCAATATGCTATGGAGATTGAGATTCATAAATTGCATACTGCGTTGAGATCCTCTTGAGACTCTCACACTGGAAAAGTCCAATCCTTAGATACTCAGGTACAGTCCTTAGATACTCAAGTCCAAACTCTGAATCATCAAGTATCTCAGACTATTGCCCAGAATGAACAGGCTCTTCAGCTTATCAAGACTGTGCAGACTCAAGTTGAGACTATTCATCTCCAGTGCTAGAAGGTTGAGGAAGCAATGCAGTCAATGGGGGATTTCCAGCTCATTCGAATTCCAAGACAATCTTGATTTCATTTGTCTCTTCTCTATCCATTTTGATTTTCTCCATTTTTTGCTGTTGACAAAAAAGGGGAGATGTGCAGATTAACTCTTCTTTGATTTGATTTGTTTTGAGTAACTTTAATTTGTTTTGAATACTCTTGCAGAACTTTTGTGGTGATAGTTATGGATGAGGATGTTTAAATATTGATATGTGCAAGATTAACATGTTTTCTATGGTTGCAGAATCGATGTTATCCAGATCCTTAACTAACTATTTTCTTATAAGATATCATGTACTGCTAAGAGTTGTTTTGCAGGTTATAAATCTTTAAATCTGTAGGGAAGTTTTGTCATCATAAAAAAGGGGGAGATTGTTAGAGAAAACTCCTTTAATGTTTTGAAGCTGACAAAACTTATTCAAAGTCAATTCTAAAGAATTCCATAATTTTGTGTCAAAGTCTGAAGACGCCCAGACTCTGTGTCAAAGTCTGAAGACTCCCACACTTTATGTCATAGTCTGCCTAGACTGATAAATTCCAGACTGAACGAAGGTGAAGGATGAAGACTTTTCCAGATAAGGGATTATCTTTCTCTCCTTAAGGGATTGGTTCGTATGGATTATGTATGGACTTCTTGTTGGAAATCACATCTACGAGATTGGATATCTTTATTAAAATCAATTTGGATTAATCAAATCTTTTTGAAAGGCAAGTATTTTTGGAAAGAATCTACTTATGGAAACCAAGATCCTGATTGTATGGGCGAACAGGATTGACGGGCTTTCATCACAATCGTCAAACGGCTCGAGATCTCCTTAATTGATTCTGTCTAACGGGTTGATTGGAAGAATTTCTTTGGAAAGTGCCAACGGTCAAGAAGGCATGAAGGAATATTTAAGGAGGACTCTCTAGTTGTTCAATAGTGTGCGTGAAAGAGAAATTCCAAAGTCTGAAGCTTCCTAGTTTCTTGTTATTTCATATATTAAGCTCAAAGTTGCATTCAAAAGAGAGAAACTTATTGTGTGACTTCGTGAGAGAACAGTAGATACTCTTCACTGTAAAGTTGAGATTGCAAGATTGTAATTTCTCTTTTGATTCATAGTGGAATCCAACCAGAAGGCTATCAACGTGGGAAAGTGGACGTAGGCTTGATCTAAGCCAAACCACTATAAATTCTGTGTTCATATTCTCTTCCCTAAACTTCTTTATTTTGTTCATAGTTCTATTTAACTGCTAAAGTCTGAACTTGCTCAAAGTCTATTGTTCTTCAGACTTAGTTTCTAAAGTAAAATATTTCCACTGCTCTTTGCGAAAAATTGTTTTCACATCTATTCACCCCCTCTAGGTGTTAATACTAGCACTAACACACAGTATCACTATCGACAAAAGAACTCATGTTAGTACCTGTCAGAACTGATGCATGAACTCCACTCCATCATTGAAAGAGACTATAATGATTTGAGCAATTGCATTTTGAATCAAATAAAGAATTCTTTCAATGTTTTCCTTTTCGCTAAAATCCTTTCATTCATTTAGATAATCAGATGACTAAGTATCTTATAGCCAAATCATATGAGAATCAATAACCTCTAAGGTGGTTAATCTAGTTGTAAAAGGGTCACCTGTCTTCAATGAAGTCACTAGTGCAATTTGCGTCATGGATAAACCTTTAGGCTGCGTTTGGTCGTCCGGATTTCTAAACGGGATAGGACTGAATAGGATAGAATAAGAAATCTATGAATTTCTTCATATCCCATCAACTGTTTGGTGAACTACAAATTTAAAGTCGGATACCCTCATATCCTATCCAATCTACTATTTGCTAAACTTTAGATTTAAAGTCGGATATCCTCATATCTTATCCAATCTATTGTTTGGTGAAATATAGATTTAAATTCAGATATTTTAAAAACAATAACATTAGGCAAGTACAAATTTGCAAGTTTAATATTCACAAAATCATCCAAAACAATATATCTTTTTCAAATTAACAGATTCTCATCGAATTTCATGATTACGCATTGTAATAATCTTTTCCGTTCCTTTGAAATAATCTTTTTAGAATAACCTCAATTTCAATATATTCACTTTGAAACATGAATTCTTTTTCTCTCTTACAAGTTTTTCATTTGTTCCCATTTTGTTACAGGTCCAATACCAAATCAAACAAATGCCCAATTAGAACAAAGCATAAAGTCCAAAGTTCATTCGCTTTTTTTTTCCAGCTGTCACGAGGATGCAATGACAATTAATCACGTTAATGAATGATTTTTGAACAATTCGCATTTATAAAGTACATTACATTTGTTGAGTATCGGCCAGCTACATTTTGACCAAAGTAAACTCATGTTGACGTCCATATAAAGCAGTAGATGCGAACTATCTTGACTTAAGGCTTCTTTTAAGTTCATGGCTAGGTTTTTTGCCAAAGAGACAAAGAAACTATTTAGGAAAATAAAAGACAAAGGCAAAGAATATTATAGATAACGGTTTTATTGGCAATCAACATAGAGAGATAAAGTTTCAAGCCATATCCACCTCTTTTCAAGTCATGGCTACAACCGAAAGGTCCAAAAAGATCACATTAAAGCTTATATAGCTAGCCCCAAAAACCCTTTTAAAAAAAATAAAGAAGAGAAAAAGAAAAAGTATGGAGAGAAAACATATCTCCTACAAACTCAGAAACAACTCAATATAACTAAAATAAAAAAAAAAAAAAAACCAAATATAAGACTCTAAGACAGATGTCCAATTTGGAACAAAGCTTAAAGTGCTAATCCGATACAACTTCATTCACTACGATCCATCACTCTCAATCATCACTCATTCTCTTCTCTCATCTTTTGGATAAGTAATTCCACAAATGCTTTCTTGTCGTCTCCCTGAAATCCCAAAAATAAATGAATATTCTCAGGATCCTTCACAATTTTTCTACATAATTTTATTCTATCCATAGTACCTAAAGACATTTGAAGAAGCTCCTCATTGATTTTTCGTTTGTACCTAAAGGATTTGTGCTGTGTTACATAGTTACTACGTACTTTGTATTGAGAAATTTTCTAGTGGATCTATGGTAATGGGCTCACCAATCTTGAATTTTCAGTCCACGAGTGGTATGTGATAACTATTACTTAAGCCAACATTTCGTAATGGGTGCTGGACCTTTTGATTTTACCCAAAGAGAGTCGCTAGCGTTGATCATCCCTTCCCACATTTTATTAACGATGGAAAGTCAATTGCATATAAATCATTCGTATCATTTGCTGCTGTGACACCACCATCGTCGCCTGGAGGAGGAGATGATGAAGCTCACCTTAATCTCTCTCCCTCTCTCTCTCTCGTCCTAAATGGCGCCGCCTCACCACCGTTAAAGACTGTAGACGAAGCGAAGGCATGTGATTTCTGCGAGTCGGACCAGACGACGAATAGTCCGTAGTATGGAAAGAAGCGTAGCTTCTGCTCCTGCCCATGCAAACATTATCCCACTTATCACTTTAAAAAATCGGAGCCGATGGACATTTTCTTTTCGGGATGATTAAAAGTTGATGGAATTCTTTCATGGGCGATGGTCTAAGTAAAAAGGAGCTATAATTTCGAGCACAATATGAAAAATTTCTCATTCAATATTCAAATGCTGTAATTCGGTGTTTTTTGTGCTCAGTCTTATGGGAATGGTCATCTGTTGTCGGTTAACTGATGGTTGAATTGGGTTGGATTTGCTTATATTGGAACATTTTGCTGATAGAGATTAGAGAATGGGTGCACGGATAGTCCTTTTTCAAATGATTGATTAGACCGCGGCTGATCCTATGGAGTAGATGGAGGAACGGTTATTCCTTTGTTACGCAGGCTATAGCAATGAGGCCACACGGTGGGATCCATGTGATGTACAACAACAGGTTGATGAAGCTGAGAAGTCCTATTCCACGTCCTTACATATAGATCCCTCCATTCATCATTCCAAATCATTCAAGGTATGCTTTACTTCCTGAGTATGACCAGTGCAGTTATTCTCTGGTTTCTCATATTGTCAGTTTATCAGTGTCAAATTTGTGTAAGCTCTTCTCTACAGTGTATGCTGTGGGTGGTCATCTAGTTAAAGGGTGTATTTCTACTATTAAGGATCATCTTTTGGCGATATGAGTTGTAGTTCTTAGAGGTTTTTCCATTCTTTCATCATTAGGATATGAGTACTGGTGATAGTTTTATGACTGTGTGTGTCTCCTTTAACAATTTTCTGTTGACATGAACACATTGATTTGAAATTTACTTGTAAAAGCTGTATTTAGAATTTGGCAACGATAAGTCCTTCAAAATTCAGGTTGAAGGTCACTGAACGCTCATGTAAAGTGGAAAACTTATTTTTGTCTTGTTTTGATGTGTTCTATTGAATTCTGATTTACATAAAAGAAATAATTACTGTCGGCGTGTTCGTAGGGATCCTTTTTGGTGCAACTATATAGTTTGAGCATTGATATCTCTGTAACAGATAACCTTTAACTACGGATTGTCAAAGACACATGTTTTCTATTGTTGTTATGAGTTAAAGGTGTACTTCTAGCTAATTTTGTTGGGTTTCTATGAGAGTTCTTATGGAAGATTCACTTCTTTCTTCTCATCTACCTTTCTTTCTCAAGTCTCACTATGCCGCGAACCTTTGTCAGTGACGTTTAATATCTTTTTATCCATTATTAAAAGTGCATCTATGCTTACTGCTGCAATTTCTCACTGGAATGAGACCAGACCAAGAGAGAGACAAAGTTAATGGCCCTTTTGTCATGGAGTACTATTGAGATTACTGCTGGGATGCAGTGACAACTTCTGATTCTTCTCTCCTCTATTTCTTTACCTTTTCTTATTCCTTTTTCCGCAGGATCGAGTTGAAAGGCTTCAAGAGAAACTAGATGCTACAGATATTAATAAGCAGCGACCAAAACAAACTATGTTGTTTACAGGTTTGTTATTCCTTGCAAATATGATGCTTGATTGACTCGCTTTGGATAACCCACCTTTCATGGTGACTGGTGAGTGCCATGAAAGTGAAGTCCTTAGCCAGCAGTTTAGTGATTATTGTAATAATCAGTGAAGCAATTTTTTTGTTTCCCTTGTATCCTCTCGTAAACCAAGTAATAAAGAGGACTCGTTTTCAAGATTCTTTTTGTGTAAATGTTGCTTCACTTTTACCACTGGTTTGAGAACTGAGATCTTATCTTTTTCAGTCCTCACTGATGTTCAGGATTTGGCATGCATTGGTGTGATTGGGTACTTCACACAATTGATATAGGTTACACACTTAAAATGAGCTTGCCAAGGAATGAGAAGTACTGCTTTTAGGTGAGTTCCTTGTTCTGTTACTTGTAATGTGTCAGCGAAGTGAAGGGACTTAGCAGAAGATTTCTACATTATCTGTTCTGTTGTACTTTCCCCCCTTTTGTTCTATTAAGAAATAGATGACAGGCAAGTTCTAGAGAGACGCAATTGACAATTTTATACCTAATGAATAATCTAGACAATAGGTATATAAGACAAAGCAGTTGACTTTCGTGTACATTGCCTTATGTAAACACCTAATTTGGTTGCTTTCATGAGGGAGAGGTGACTGGAAGGTCCCTTGCATTCTCATGCTTGTGGTGTAGCAACGAAATGATCAAAGGCTCTCCATCAAATGCAAGACTCTCATGCACGAGTAGCTATTTCCGCATAATTAGTGTCGTAATAAACGGAAAGCACACTCATGCTCAAATGCTCTGCACTCCTTTTCTTTTTGAGAAAACTCCAGGTCTTCTCTCTCTCTAAGTATTAAAAGACTAAGCATCTATTAGCTCTGTGGACGGTTTGACCATCACATGTCATGATATATTGCCATTAGTTATAACCAATTGATGCTTACAGTTTGGTCATCATCTATTGATCCTCACCCGACGGACAAGAACTCTTTACCCCTATAGCTTCATAAGTTTCCGCCATCCTCCAAACTACGACTTATGCATCCGAGGGCCAATCCAGGCAATCACCTCGGATGCCCTAACTTGCGTTCATGGTTGCAGCTCCAATTGGTGGAGGAAGCCTTAACAGCTAGAACTTAGCTTATACGAAAATAATCGAAACACAAAATCCTCATCGAATCGAATACATAAATATTGCAACTATAAAAGAGAAGAAAAATAGTTAAACCACACTTAATGAGTCAATATATTTTCGACCCTCCATTGTTTTTCCCTATTCAAAGTTCAAACCCTATGTTTTTTTGCCTTCACTCGATTTTGTTTTTTGTGTAGAACCAACACGATATATCATGCAAGGCAGCAGAAGAGATAAAACAATAGAAAGAAAACACCCATACGTCATCACTAGATGTAAAATTCGAAGTATCGAAAGCACAAATTCAGATTTCAGTACAATTTTACTTCCAATGACCTAACAATTTCGTGTTCAGAAAAAGAATTGCTAACTTTCTGTACCAACCGTGTATCTATCTTGTCATTTCCCTAATCTGCTTACTTCATCAGTGTTAACAAGCCAAACTTTTTAGCTATGGCTTAAAAGCATGGTTCGATCCAAAGCAAAGGAGAAGATTTCTCCTTGACATGCAGCTCGACCGTGCCATCTTCGAGGTGGTATATTCCCATGCCTGTGTCTCCTCCATCTTCAAATAACTGGGACGATGAGGCACGAAAGTAAGTAAAATAAATGCAATTCGGCTTGATGAGATGATCTTCATCGACTTCCAAAGAGAAGGAAGAATTGTGGCCCAAGAAGAGGGACGTGTTCTCCAAGTTCTCAACTCCTGTGCACATTTGAGCATCTAGGTCAATCTCGAGAACACGGAATCGAAAGGTTATGGTAGATGATAGTCGTTCCTCTAGTGACACAAACAACAGAGATCCCGTTGTTGATTGCACTAGATACACTTGATTCAAATACCAAAAGGATCCTGGGGGATACTCATGCTTGAATTCTGGGAGTCTTTGCGGCATCTGGAAAACTACTTGAGCCTCAAACGGAGTTGGTCCATCCACATCGCACCTCAATATCCTATTTTCAAAATCGACAGCAACAAAGGACCCCTTATAATATATGACATCGTAAAATTGGTCTGTGGGGGAGTTCACTGCCGTCCACTCCTCTTTGCCGGGTTTCCAATGCCCTAACTGTCGAGTGTCATAGATGACCATGACCTTGTAATCTGGAGATGTAGTAGGGCTATCAGATAGGACAAACTTACGGACGAATTCAACATCAAAGAGAGGCAAATCTTCGACGTTGGGGAACTTATTCCAATTGGGAAGCTTAATAATATGACTGTAACGTGACATGGGATTCTTTAGCATGTGGAATTCCCCATCAATGCTGGTCGTCAACACCCAACCTCGCGAAGAGAAATATCCATTCGCCATCATTTCTGGCAACAGCTTTTTGTGAACCTCCTGACATGAGAGGCAGAAAAACTCACGCCACGGTATCCCATTTTCGTCCGTGAGCATCAACCATGGGATGTCGCTCCTCTCTTTGACAGCAGCAGATTGCCATGAGCGGCACACTGCTCGGAATGCCGATAAATTCTTTGGACAAAGGCGCTGGGAGCATAGTTGTAACAACTCTTGTGGGAGCTCTGCCCAGTTTCTTGTCATACTAAGTTCAAAGCAGAATCCGACAAGGGAGATAGAAAATCAGAATGGAAAAGGATCAGGAAGACTTTCGGCTACCTCATTGTGCAATTAAATCAGGTTTAATATTTAAAGAATCTGCTTATCTCACACAAATCACATCAACACATGCCTTCTTGAACTTGTTTCCTTCAGAGAACATGCATCCTGACTTCACTCAGACATTTCATCGAATAAGCGGCATGCACTTTGAGTAATGAACTTCCGCTCACATATAAGGCCAAGAATAACTATCAGGTCATGACTACAGCTTCAATGCACATTCGAGACATTGATAAAGCTTTTAACGGAGACGAATTTCACATGAGCCTCAACGAAATCACATTAACACATGCCTTCAGAGAACACGCATTCTGCTTTCACTCAGACATTTCATCGAATAGTGGCATGCACTTCGAGTAATGAACTTCCGCTCACACATAAGGCCAAGAATCACCGTCAGGTCATCCCTACGGCTTCAATGCACATTCGAAACACTGATGAAGCTTTAACCAGAGACGAATTTCACATGCGCCTCGACCACATTTCTCAGACACGATTACCCATATTAAAATTGAGAATCTACTCTCGTACCTGGTAGATGCCATGACCAGGAACACCCCCCGATCGAACTGAGAACCGGAATTCCCAAGGAAGTCGTCGCCGGTGGGTCGACGCTGCAGAGCACTGCAACTGCTGCGCCTTTAGAAACTTGAAGACGGGCGGTGATCGATGATGCCCCGGACACCCTTCAGAAGCAACAGAGAAAAAGCTCAAAGACGGGAGGAGAATTTGCGATCCAGAAAATTATTTCGGCTCTCGCTTCTTTGACGGATGTGTACGAATGGTGGAAGGCGGTCGTCGGCGAACGCCGGTGACCGGCCAGCCGACGGCGGGTTTCTTGGTCGCGGGCGTCGTCCCTTGGGTGTTCGTCTGTCGTTCCAGAGAGAGTTTGGAGCGAAAGAATGACATTTGTGATCCACCAAGAAACGGTATCAAAGAAGATTTCTTCACTCTTCATCCGTTCTTCCTCATTTTTTAAAATTTCTATTCGATATATGTAGGTGGCAAAATAATTTCATTCAAACAAAAGAAATCTCTTCTATTATATTATCATGATTAGTTAAAAGTCTTGATAGAAAAAATATATGTTGAAGTAAAAACTAGCTTTCTTGGAGAGAGAGCCTAAAGATTTTGTTATGCACAATGTCCCTTTCCCCCCATAAATTAGATTGTGCGCACAATAATCTTTAGGAGAACTCATCCTTGAAAGCTAGTAAATTGTTGATAGATTTGAAAGGTTTATAAACTAGCACACACCATCACATATCACCGATGTGGGACAACTTATATGGAGTTTTTAGAAATTGATAGTTTAGAGCGTCATGGAGCCGTGAGGATCAACGACTTCGAAATATGGTTTGAACAAAACAGATTTTTGAAGTTTCGCATGTGACTTACATGTAATTAACAATATGCATAACGGATAAAAATGAATGTTCATCATAAATGAGTTTTTTCTTTAACGCATAGGAGTCGATTGGATAATGAAGAAGTATAGTTTAGTCGAGTCGTTTATTAGAGAATTATTTTACTTGGATTTTGATATCAATTTTCAATTAATTGATAATGAAGAAGTATAGATTCGTCCCTTGGGTGTTCGTCTGTCGTTATAGATTGAGGCCTTTTCTACGGCGGTTATTTGTTATCCGTTCATCATTTTTTTTATTGCCCCATTGATTTATTTATTTATTTTTGCACATATCGCAAAATTTGGATTCAATTTGCCAGCAAAATTTCATGCATCGGAAAAGTTATAAAGGCATGTGTGCATAAGGTAAAGGTTACATGGAAAAATAGGATGGGTTAAACAAAGACATTTTGTTTTCGGAGCTTTTTTTTTTTTTTTTTGAAAGAATATGGTTTGTTAAAATTCATGAAAGGATTAATTTGATCACGATTAAATAGGTTGGCACATTTATTGAAAAGGGAAAGAAATAATCCAAATTGTTTCGGTGCCATGATATTAAGAATTGCCGGTGGTCCGCCTTTTTTCAGAACCAATGATTTTTTAATGAAATTTTTTTATTTATTTTTGGAAATAACTATTGGAAAGTTTCAAATGGGTTTATCTTTTGTAGACGGGCGTATGAATTGATTCGGAAGCAAGTCCCTTTTTCTTTTTTTCCCAATAACTGTAAAGTAAACTTGGCCACGGTTAGTTGTATGGTGGCAAGATTTAATTTAGGAAAATTTTAAAGTTGCAATATCAAGTACGGAGTATTAAAATTAAAAGACCTTATAATTTTTTTCTCAATTTGTGTTGCTGCAATGGTACGTAGTACATAACATATTCTTGTAATTGAATTTTTTTATTAATTTTCCAAAAAATCGTAAATGCAGTATTACACTTTTGTCAATTCAGTTTTAATTTTTTTAATTTTACCAATTAAATCCATTTGACCAAACTTAGCTAGAAATCGCTAATATGGATGTTGTTTATCTTACATGGCACAGCCGGCACTAATATGGATAATTTGTAATAATATTTTAAAAATATTTTTGAATTTTTGAATTTTTTTTTATTTTTTTATTTTTCCTTTATATTTTCTTTTCTTCCTTGTTTTTCCAACTATGGCCGGTGAGTTTGGCTACCAACCATCACTAATAATAGGTGAGGGTCAACAAACCCCACTTGGTGGGTGAGGCCGTTGCCGACCATGGGCGAGGACCTTGACACCCTCACTAGCCACACCCCCTAGGCGAGGGGTTCGTGGCCTCACCCAAACCAAGCAAGGGTCCCCAATAGTTGTCAATGATTTTTGGTCAAAATCGACTAGATAGATTCAATTGACTAAATATGAAAATGTTTTAAACTTAATAAACAAAATTATAAGATTCAAGACTAAATTGACCTAATTGCTATACGTTTAGTACTTTTTGGACAATTTTCTCAAAAATACAATGTATTCCACTTGAAAAAAAAAAAGGAAAAAAGAAGAAGAGCATTTTAGAGTCTTCTTGCACACTAGATCGATTCTACTCTATAAAGTACTTTTGAATTTAGATTCTCAGGTATGCTCTTTTGTTTTAAAAGATACGCTTTCACGAAATTAAAGGTCCTTGAACACTTATGTAAAAGGGAAAAAATTAATTTTTGTCTTATTCTGGTGGGTTTTATCAAGTTCTGTTTTTCTTAAAAGATATATAATTACTGTAAGTATGTTTGAAAGGATCCGTGCCGATATCTAGTTTGAGCATTGATAATTCTACATCGAATAACCCTCAGCTAACTAAATGTCTAAGAAAATATGTTTTTCCATTGTCATTATGTGGTTAAGGTGCATTTCTAGATAATTTTGTTCGAGCATGTCTACAGAGGTGTCGTGTTGTGTATTAGTTAAAATGAAGTGACATAGGATATTGGATGACATGTAGTTTGACACTAAGAAATCAAAAGAAAAAGATTGCAAAGGAATATGTGGAAAATTTGCATATGGATCTCTCCAATTCGTGAAAAATCGCCTTGAGTATCTCAATTTCAATTCCAATCAATGATGCCAACCTTTGGCGCAAAAAAAATATTATTCCACCTCTTATTTGTGATTATCTTGGAGGGTTAGAAACATAAATTAATGATGATCTTGCCTCTTCTTTATTCCTTGATCAAATAGGAGAAAATTATTTAAAAAATCATAAATCTATTATAATTGTGTTAATGCAATCATAAACATTTTTTTGTCAATTTAATTCTAAACCTTTTACAATAGTGTCAATTTAGTTCATCTGGTCAATTTTGTCCCATCAGTACAGTAGTTGATAGTCACATGGACGCCAATCTTTCAACGTAGATATAGAAAATTTTTTTAAAATATTTTATTTTTAGAAAATCTTGTTTTATATTAATTTTGACCAAAAAAATTATTAATTTAATTTTTTTCTTTTATTTTTTCTCCTTTTCCTTCTTTTCCATTTTTTCCTCCACAGTGGCCAGCGAAGGCCGCGAAGACCTCGTCGAAGCCTCACTAGCCACCGTAGGAAAAGAAGCAAAAGAAGGAAGAAGAGAAACAAGAAAAGGAAAATTAATAAATTAATAAAAATTCGAAGAAAATAAAATATTATTAAAAATTGTCCATGTTAGTGCCATTTGGCCAAAATTGACCGGATGGACTAAATTGGCATAATTGTAAAAGTTTTAAGACTGAATTGACAAAAAAAGAAATTAAAACTAAATTAATACAATTACAATAGGTTATGACATTTTTTTAGTAATTCTCCTATTAAAATGAATATCGGTTCATGTTAACTGTCCTAAAGACACTTCTCGTTATGTGTATTCACAACATAAAACTTGAATTTTTGAACAAGTTAGTACGTCGAGAATGACAATTGGGCCCCTTGTTTTGGATATGGAATTTGCTATTTGAATTGAGCAGCTTCTTGTTTTTTTTTTTGGTCAAATAGGTGAGTGGCTTTGTTAAAATGGGTAATTCTTCAATTTTTTTAAGGTGTCCTTAAAATTGTTATTCCGACTCTTCATTAAGCCGATGCTCTAGGGGCATCTATTGATAAGACCCTTGACACATGTAGTGTACTTTCGAACCGTAGAGAACATAACGGTTTCTTTTTTCAAGTAACTTACAACGTTCTTATTGTTCGTCGATTGTAAGGAAATAAAATCCCCACTACAAAACTCCAGCAGTTGACACAGGTTTATAAGTTAAGACGCATCACCTAATTACACGTGTAGGTTGAAAATTTAAACCATGATATCAACATGTCTGTTAAGTTTGATACGCAAGTTGTTCTTACTTACGAACTTTAGCTTTAATCCTGCGCAACTTGCAAGCCTAATAATTAATGCAACTTTTAAGATTCAAGTTGCGATCTTACCCTTAATATGAGAAAATCAGTTGCAACGTGCACAAGATCAATGTCGACCAAAGAACTCTAGTCAATCCCCATCAGAAAAGATGCATGAACTCCACTCCACCATTCAAAGAGACTACAATGATTTGAGCAACTGTATTATAAATCAAATAAAGTATTTTTTTCAATGTTTTCCTTTTCTTTGAATTTCTCTCAGTGATTCGATTAGATAATTGGATGAATAAGTATCTTATAGCCAAATCACATGAGAGTCAATCACCTCTAAAGTGGTTGATCTAATTGTAAAGGGATCACCTATTTTTGACGAAGTCACCAATACGATTCTCATTGTAGACAAATCTCTAAACAACCGGCACTGCATTACCTAGTTACTGCATACTTTTTATCAAGAAATTTTCTGCTGTTAGCATGTTGGTGGCCCTACAGTAAGGGCTCATCAACCTTAAATTTTCGGGGGCCATATGTGGTAAGTGATAACTATTGTTTAATGTGACATTTCGTAATGGGTGTTGGACCTTTTGGTTTTGTCCAAGAGAGTCGCTAGCATTGATCACATCGTTAGGAGAATGGTCGTGTGTTGTGGGTTAACTAGTGGTTGAATTGGGTTGCTCTTTCTTATTTTGAAGCATTCGCTGATAGAGATTAGAGAATGAGTGCATTGATGGTCTATTTTCAAATGATTAAATAGACCGTAGCTGATTCTATGGAGTAGATGGAGAAACGGTAATTCATGACGGTTATTTCTTTGTTGCGCAGGCTATAGCAAAGAGGCCACACGGTGGGATCCATGTTATGTATAAAGATGAGTTGGTCCATCAATTCCTATCATCTAAGGTTGAGACATTTTCTGCATCCCGCCACAGTTTAATGGTGAACTTTCTAGGTTTGTCGCCACTACGTAACAATTATTCCAAGATGAGACTTTACCCCCTTTACTGTGTTGGTGTTGATTCTGCTAATGATGTGAACGAGTTTAAGCTAAACGTGGCGCCTTTTGGATGAATAAGAGATTTGTG
The DNA here is from genome assembly GCA_014182565.1 of Eucalyptus marginata. Lineage (NCBI taxonomy): Eukaryota > Viridiplantae > Streptophyta > Magnoliopsida > Myrtales > Myrtaceae > Eucalyptus > Eucalyptus marginata. The sequence continues at coordinate 35,193,723 of CM024592.1, read as the reverse complement.
TTAACATTTCATTTTGATTATATGAACCAAGCTGTTGCTGAAAAGGTGGGAAGGTGCAACTATAGTGCGGCTCTTGAAGATTTATGAATTAGAGGTTTAAGTTTTGTTCAGGCCTGCTAAAGATTTATAAATTGGAGGTTTAACTTTCGTTCAGATCCGTCGCGAGGTTGGAAATGTGCAACTAAGTTAGGTTCTCGAAGATTTATCAATTAGAGGTTTATGCTTTGTTCAGATCTGTTGCGAGGTTGGGAATGGACAACTCTAGTGGGTCTCTTTAAGATGCAAAAGAATCGTCAACAGGTCGATCTCTGTAATAAATCTAAAAACCGAACCTGTAGCCGCTTCTGATTTCACTGTTAGGGAGGGAAAGGGGAAGGAAACAGGGCAAGTGCTGTTTAAGTAACGAGATTCACATAATTTACTGCAGGTGCATGATTTTAACATCTACATTGTGTTAAGTAGTAAAGGGTTTGACCTGCTTCTTGAGCAATCAGAACGCAATCTCTTTTTCAGATTTTCTAAAACCTTTGCCATTGCACCTTTCCCATGATCTCAAGAAATGGGAGAATTATCTTTCTTTAAAATACAATACTCCATCAATATATAACCTTAAGACGAATTTTGTGTTTTAGGTATTAGAGACCTCGATACTTGCTTACATCAGTGGTTTTGGACCAGCAATAGAGAGGGAAAGAGAGACCCCTATATTAGTAAGAATTTTTGCTCATATTATATTTTAAAATCAAATATTCTTTTTTTCCTCCAGCTTATATTTGTCAAGGCGATGCTCTCATGGCAATGGAATAGGTTGATGAAGTTGAGAAGTCCTATTCCACGTCCTTACGGACTATGAAGCACCGACACTCTCAAAGAGCCTCCGTGTCGTGTCGGACACTTCGACACATGTTTGACACTTTAGGACACTCTCGGATACTCTTTGACACTCGGTCAACAAGTGTTGGAAAATCCGACACCTAGTTACTTTTCTCGACATTCTCCGACACTCGAGTTGGAATTCTGACATATGAGTTTTCTACACGTGATTCCGATATCGAGGTCAATTTTAAAAATTCAATTAATGAGAGGTTAAAATATATATATATATATATATATATATATGTGTGTGTGTGTGTGTGTGTGTGTGTGTGTGTGTGTGTGTGTGTGTGTGTGTGTGTGTGTGTGTGTGTGTGAAAAAATAAAACACGATAATAAAAATAATAAATGGAGAAAGAATTAAAACATAGTATTCTCTTCTCTTTACACTCTCACTTCCTGTGATTTACAATTCATCCCTTAAGTTTTTTTTCTCCTCTTCCAACATATATATATGGATCGCTTATTTTTTCTCCAAGTTTTATGAATTATTGAAATAGAGTTGAATTTGTCAAATTAAAACAATGAATGATATTAATAAATTGCGAATTAATATTTTTAGTGCATATTTATTCTAGGTTTTTTTAATTATTTATTTATTTATGAATTTGATTCAAATTAATTTGATTGAAATAATCATAAAAATGATAATTTATTATGTATATATAAAAATGTATATTTAATACACAACGTGTCCCCACGTGTCGGAATTATATGTTTTTTGAGAAACGACGTGTCGGCGTGTCATGTCGTGTTGCATGTCGTGTGTCAGTGTCGGTGCTACTTAGCTTACGGATAGATACCTCCATTCGTCGATCCAAATCATTCAAGGTATGCTTTACTTCCTGAGTTTGACCAATGCTGTTATTCTCTAGTTTCTCATGTTGTCAGTTTATCAATGTCAAATTTTTGCAAGCTCTCCTCTACAGTATATACTGTGAGTGGACATCTAGTTAAAGGGTGTATTTCTACTATTAAGAATCATCTTTTGACAATATGAGTTATAGTTCTTAGAGGTTTTTTCCGTTCTTTCATCATTATGATATGATAGTTTTATGACCATGTGTGTCTCCTTGAACAATTTTCTGTTGACATGAACACATTGATTTGAAATTTACTTGTAAAAGCTGTATTTATGATTTGGCAATAATTCAGTGACGACTTCTGATTCCTCACTCTTCTTTTTCTTTACCTTTTCTTATTCCTTTTTTCCACAAGATCGAGTTGAAAGGCTTCGACAAAAACTAGCTACCATAGATAAGCCGAAACAAGCTGTGTTGTTTACAGGTTTGTTATTCCTTGCAAATCATTATGCTTGATTGACTCGCTTTGGATAACCCACCTGTCATGGTGACTGGTGAGTGTCATGAAAGTGAAGTCCTTAGCCGCAGTTTAGTGATTATCGTAATTATCAGTGAAGCCATTTTTTTGTTTGCCTTGTATCCGCTCATGAAGCAAGTAATAAAGAGGACTTGTTTTTGAGATTCTTTTTGTGTAAACATTGCTTCACTTTTACCAATTGTTTGAGAATTGAGATCTTATTTTTTTTAGTCCTCACCGATGTGCAGGATTTGGGAGGCATTGGTGTGATTGGGTACTTCACACAATTGATAAAGGTTGCACACTCACAATGAGAATGCCATGGAATGAGAGGTACTGCTTTTAGGTGAGTTCCTTGGTTCTGTTGCTTCCTTGTAATGTGTCAGCTAAGCGAAGGGATTTTGCAGAAGACATCTACATTATCTTTTCTGTTGCACTTTCCCCCCTTTTGTTCTATTAAGAAATAGATGATAGGCAAGTGCTAGAGAGACACAACTGAGTATTTTATACCTAATGAATGATTTAGACAATAGGTATCTAAGACAAAGCAGTAGACTTTCATGTACATTGCCTTATGTAAACACCTAATTTGGTTGCTTCAATGAGAGAGAGGTGACTGGAAGGTCCCGTGCATTCTCATGTTTGTGGTGCAGCAACGAAATGATCAAAGGCTCTCATCAAATGCAAGACTCTCATGCATGAGTAGCTATTTCCGCATAATTAACGTCGTAATAAGTGGAGACCACACTCATGCTCATATGCTTTGCACTCCTTTTCTTTTCGTGAAAATTCTAGGTCTACCAAAGAAGCGTGCAGCGTTAACCTACTATCTCTCAGTTTAAGGACAATCTGTGAGAGCATCCATGCATTGCAATTTCCGTAAGTGCAGTTTATGTTTCTTGTAAGCGGGGGCAACGAAGAGGAGAAGCTTTTGGGTTTTCGAGTTTCTGTTGTGACCGCATAAATTTAGCCGGTGGAGAGATCAGGTTTCATCCCTTGTTGCGGATGCTCATATAAAGTAGAGAGAAATTTGTAAGTTAATGCAGTTATTAGTTATATAAGATACTATTTGACCATTCTTACTATAACAATATTAATTAACAGCATTTGCTGTTGCCAATTCATCCATGTTTTTACTTTGACTCTGGTACTTCACCCTAGTGCTATCAATAAATGACTTTCGATTGTTTCTAATAATGATGGATTTGGCAAGCCACTAGACCATCAAGAGTCCATAGTAACCCCATAGTAACCCCACCTGATGAAAGGATGCAACTTGATTTTGAGCAAGACCAAGTCAAGACCGGTCAACTTGGCAGGAGGTACATCGACGAGACCTCCACTTAAGCCGTCGTTCTGGAGGAATTATTAAAAGGCTAAGCATCTATTAGCCCTGTGGACAGTTTGACCGTCACATGTCCACGCATATCATAGTTGTCATGATGTGTTGCCATTTATTATGACCTATCGATACTTATCGTTTGGTCATCATCCGTCAATCCTCACCCTACGGGTAAGAACTCTTTACCCCTATCTAAACTTCATTAGTTTCCACCATCTCCAAACTACGACTTAAGCATCCAACAGCCAATCCGGGCAATCAACTTAGACGCCCTAACCTGTGTTCGTGGTTACAGCTCCAATTTGTGGAGGAAACCTTAACAAATTCTTGGAAATTTACACTTCACAGCTAGAACTTAGCTATACGAAAAGAATCGAAGCACAAAATGTTCATCGAATCAAATATATAAACATTGCAATTAATCATTCAAGATTGGCGAGATACTTATCAACAACATGGATATTTACTAATTTCACTGGCCATAATGATTTGCTTTTCATTGTTTACTAGAAAATGTATGTCACTTGAAATGTGTAGTGTAGAGATTCAGATAATGCAGTTGAATATCCCCCTTTCATGCAAGTGATGTTCTTGCAGAATTCTTTTTGGTCTGTGGATCTAATGTAAGGCCAATAAATAAAAAGAGAAAAAAATTAACCCCACTTAAGGAATCAATATTATTTTCAACCCTTCATTTTTTCCTTGTTCAAAGTTTTTTTTGTTTTTTTATTGATCCTATGCTACTCCTAGTCTAACTCTTACTTTTAGACTTATGTCCTGCCTCCTTGCAGAGCGTGAAGTCAAAACTCACACTTGAAACTAATTCGTCCCCACCACAGAGGATTCGAACCCCCACCTCCCCCTTCCATGTTGGAAAGGTGGCCACTGGGGTTTACCACAGTGGTTCCTTGTTCAAAGTTCAAACCCTATGTTTGCCTTCACTCTATTTTGTTTTTGTGTAGAACAGACATCCAGACAGCTAATACAAAAATATCGTCAATATTAAGTGTAAAATTCGAAGCATTGAAAGCACAAATTCAGATGTCAGTACAATTTTACTTCCAATGACCTAACAATTTCAAATATTTAAAATAAATTGCTAACTTTTTGGACTAACCGTGTATCTATCGCTTGTCATTCCACTAATCTGCTCACTTCATCATTGACAACAAGCCAAACTTTTTAGCTATGGCTTAAAAGGATGGTTCGATCCAAAGAGAAGATTTCCCCTCGACATGCAGCTCGACCGTACCATCTTTGAGGTGGTATATTCCCATGCCTGTGTCTCCTCCATCTTCAATAAACTGGGACAATGAGAGCCGAGAGTAAGTAAAATAAATACAATTTGGCTTGATGAGATGATCTTCATTGACCTTCAAAGAGAAGGAAGAATTGTAGCCCAAGAAGAGGGATATGTTCTCCAAGTTCTCAACTTTTGTGCACGTTTGAGTATCCAGGTCAATCTCGAGAACACGGAATCGAAAGTTTATGGTAGATGCTAGTTGTTGCCATTTTGACACAAACAACAGAGATCCTGTCGTTGATTGCACTAGATACACTTGACCCAAATTCCAATCTCGAGAGCATGAGGGATACTCATGCTCGAATTCTTGGAGACTTCGCGGCACCTGGAAAACTACTTGAGCCTCAAACGGAGTTGGTCCATCCACATCGCACCTCAATATCCTATCTTTATAATCGACAGCAACAAAGGACCCGTTGTAATATATGACATCTTCTAATTTATCTGCGGGGGACTTCACTGTGGTCCACTCCTCTTCGCCGGGTTTCCAAAGCCCTAACCGTCCAATGCAATAGATGACCATGACCTTGTAATCTGGAGATGTAGTAGGGCTATCGGATAGGACGAACTTACTGATGAAGTCAACATAAAAGGGAGACAGAGCTCCAATGTTGGGGAACTTATTCCAATTGGGAAGCTCAATAATATGACGGTAACATGGATTCTTTAGCATACGGAATTCCCCGTCTCTGCTGGTCATCAACACCCAACCTCGTGAAGAGAAATATCCATTCGCCATCATTTCCGGCAAGAGCTTTTTGTGAACCTGCTGACATGAGATGCAGAAAAACTCACGCCACGGCATCCCATCTTCGTCCGTGAGCATCAACCATGGGATTTTGCTAGCAGCAGATCGCCACCAGCAGCACACTGCTCGGAATGCCGATAAATTCTTCAGACAAAGGCGCTGGGAGCATAGTTGTAACAACTCTTGTGGGAACTCTGCCCAGTTTCTCACCCTTCTAAATTCAAAGCAGAATCCAACAAGCGAGATAGAAAATCAGAATGGAGTGGAAAAGGATCAGTAAGACTTTCAGCTACCCCAATGTGCATCTAAATCAGGTTTAATATTTAAAGAATCTGCATATCTCACACAAATCACATCAAAACATGCCTTCTTGCGCTCGTTTCCTTCAGAGAACATGCATTCCGATTTCACTCAGACATTTCATCGAATAAGTGGCATGCACTTCGCGTAATGAACCTCCCCTCACGTCCAAGGCCAAAAATCACAATCAGGTTATCGCTACAGGCTCAATGCACATTCGAAACACTGATAAAGCTGTAACCAGAGACGAATTTCACATGCGCCTCGATCACATCTCTCAGACTCGATTACCCATATCAGATTGAGAATCAACTCTCGTACCTGGTAGATGCCATGACCAGGAACACCCCCGATCGAACTGAGAACAGGAATTCCCAAGAAATTCGTCGCCGGTGGGTCGACGCTGCAGAGCACTGCAACTGCTGCGCCTTTAGAAACTTGAAGACGGGCGGTGATCGATGATGCCTCGGACAGCGTTCAGAAACAACGGAGGGACACGGAACCGGGAGGGACAACGTAATCGGTCCTGGGTGTAGCGTAGGAGATGGTGGCTATCTGTTGTCGATTGTTGAAAATGATTCGGCTCTCGCTTCTTTGACAGATGTGTACAAACGGTGGAAGGCGGTCGTCGGCGCGGACGGCGGATTTCTTGCTCGCCGGCGTCGTCCCTTGGGCAATGGGCGTTCGTCTGTCGTTCCAGGGGGAGTTAAAATTGATGGGCTCCACTTGTTATACGGGCCAAACTGACGGGCCGAATTTGATCAAAATTGATGGGCTTCGGCCGTAGTTATTCGGATGAACGGAACAGGCCCAATCGGATTGAGGCCTTTTCTACGGCGGTTATTTCTTATTCGTCCATCATTTTTTTTTATTGCCCCATTGATTTATTTATTTATTTATTTATACACATATCACAAAATGCGTATTCAATTTCTCAGCGAAATTTCAGGTTTCGGCAAAGTTAAGGCATGCGCGCATAAGGTAAAGGTTACATGGAAAAATAGGACGGGGTGAACAAAGAAGTTTTATTGTCGGAACTTTTTTTTTTTTAAATAATATGGTCTGTTAAAATTCATAAACAGATTAATTTAATCACGATTAAATAGGTTGACCCATTTATTGGAAAAAGAAAAGAAACAATTCGAATGATTTTCGTGCCCTTAATTTTAAGAACTGCCGGTGGTCCACCTTTTTTCAGAAACAATGTTTTTTTTAAGGAAATTTTCTTTTATTTATTTGTTGGAAATAAGTATAAGTTTCAAATGAGTTTATCTTTTGTAGACGGGCAGTGTATGAATTGATTCGCGAGTAAGTCCTTTTTTTTTTTTTTTTTTTTTTTTTTTTTGGGTTATAACTGTAAAGTAAACTTGACCATGGTTAGTTGTATGGTGGCAAGATTTAGATTAGGAAAATTTCAAAGTTGCAATATCAAGTACGAAGTATTAAAATTAAACGATCTTATTAATTTTTGTTAATTTGTGTTGCTGCAATGGTACGTAGTACATAATATATCCTTGTAATTGATTTTTTTATTAATTATCCAAAAAATCGTAAATATAGTATTACACTTTTGTTAATTCAATTTTAAACTTTTTAATTTTGCTAATTCAATCATAAACATTCTTACATCTTGTCAATTGAACCCATTCAGCCAAAGTTGGTTGGAGATCACTAATGTAGATGTCCGTTTGTCCCATGGCAAGACCGACGCTAATATATACAATTTTTAATAATATTTTAAATATTTTTAAAATTTTGAATTTTGAATTTTATTTTTCCTTTATTTTTTTTTTTTCCAACTCCAGCCGGTGAGGTTGTTGGTCGACCATCACTAGCCATAGGCAAGTGTGGCAACCCTCACTTGGTCTAGGCGAGGTCGTCGTTGACCACGGGCAAGGGCTACGACGGCCTTACTAGCCACAAGCAAGGGGCTCATGACCTTGCCCAAACCAAGCAAGGGTCGTTAACCCTCATTAGCGATTTCCGGCCAGCTAGATGGATTCAATTGAAACAATTGAAAAGTTTAAAACTGTTATAGCAAAATTGAAATAAGTTCAAGATTTTTTGGACTATTTTTCCAAAAATTAATGTATTCCATTACAAAATAAGGAGAAAAAAAAAAGAGACAGAGAAATAAAAGAAAAGAAAAGAGCATTTTGAAGACTTCTTGCACACTAGATTGATTATAATCTGCAAAGTACTTTTGAATTAGATTCTCAGGCATTCTTTTTTGTTTTAAAAGATACCCTTTCACAAAAGCCTAAAGAAAAATAATGGGATTTTAGGATTAGCCGGATTAAGGGTCTGTTTGGTAACCATCCCAACAGTGCCAGATTCTGATTTTTTGTTTCTAGAATCAGTTCGGGATAAGAATTGCGTTTGGTAAAATTTTTGTTCCCGGAACAAATTTGTTCCCAGAATAAGTTTGGGACAAGAATCAAGAATAAAAAAAAAAAAGTTGATTCTTGTTCCAGGAACAAAATTGAGAATCAAAACTCTTCTTCTTCTATTTTCTTCTTTTTCATCGACTGCCATCCCGCGACCGCCACCCGCCGCCGCCACCGTCCGCTGCTGCCGCCCGCCACCGGTCGTCGGCGACCAGTCCAACAAGCTCGTCGAAGGCAAGCCTAGCCACCGGCAAGGCTCGCCCAACCCCGCCGGTGGCCAGGCGAGCCTCGCCTAGCTGTCAGTAAGGCTGAGCCGACGAGGGCCGGCCTCGCCGAAAGCTAGCAACCAGCCTAAAGAAGAATTAGAATAGGAGAAAAAAAAAGGAAAAAATGAAAAAATTATAAAAATTATTTAAAAATTAAAATAAATTGATTTGGAACAGAATCAATGAATACGGTACTAAATGCAATTCTATTCCAAAATCAGAAATTTTGTACAATTACCAAACACATTCTTTTACTCATAATCAGTTCCTGGGAACAGAATAAAAAATAATCATTTCTTATCAGAATTTGTTCACGGGAACAGAATCGTTACCAAACGCGCCCTAAGTGTTCCACAGGCATAGTATACTTTCGTAGTACAAAATATCAAAAACAAAAGTACGTGATGATAACCAAGATAGGTCTATCCCAACCAGCATCTCTAAGCAATCAGAACATAATCTCATCTTCGGATTTTCTACATGCTTTAACAATGGATGTTGCCCAAATGGTCTTAACAACGGAGAGAATTCTCTTATGGTAAAATTGAATGCTCCATCAATTTCTAATCTCGTAAGCTCTCCTCTATGGTCTATGTTACGAGCGAAGATGCTAGGCTATATTTTCATATATATGTTGGAAATTTCCTATAATATAGGCTTACATTAATTAATTAATTTTCTATTTTAAATAATCGGGTTAATGGATATCACAATATTTGTTGAACCCTACAGTGATCTAATTAAATTGGGTATTGGCATCTATTAATAACGGGCCTAGTTGAGTAGCAAAGTGTAGGCAATTGTGTTTAACTGAAACTCATAATGGGAAGGGCCCAGTTGACACGCTGTTGATTAGGGTTTCCTAGGTTCCCTCTCTAGCCTATAAAAGGGTAGATTATACTTATCAGTTGCTTTAATCCCATTGAAAGCTGCTATATTGAAATAGGTCATAGAGAGAAAGATCTGGCATTCCGATAGATCTTTGATTATCAGAGTGATCTATTTTTTCTTCAAGTGAAGCAATGGCTCAAATAGGTACGCTTTAATTCCACTGTGTTTATTGATCTCGGTGTTTTACAGTCATATATGGATCCGTTTCTTCTTGATTGATTAGTTGTTTATATACCTACATGTATGTATACATATATGTATATATATATATATATACATACATGTATGTATACATATATGTATATATATATAATTTTGGCAATGATAAGCCCCTCACAATTCAGGTTAAAGGTCGATGAACGCTTACATGAGAAGAAAAAATCTAGTTTTTTGTCTTATTTTGGTGGGTTATGTATCAAGTTCTATTTTCTTAAAAGAAATAATTACCTACGCATGTCTGGAAGGATCCCTGCAAATATTCAGTTTGAGCATTGATAATTCTACATCAAATAACCCTTGACGGGCCAAATGCCTAAGACAATATGTTTTTTTCATTGTCATAACGTGGTTAAGGTGCACTTCTAGATAATTTTGTTGGAGCATGTCTACGGAGGTGTCGGGTTTTGTATTATTTAAAATGAAGGGACATGGGATATTGGACGATATATAGTTTGACACTAAGAAATTAAAGATTGTATAGGAAAATAGTGTGCGAGAGGAGAAAAATATGGGGAAAATTTGCATATGGATCTCTCAAATTCGTGAAAAGTCGCCTTGAGTGTCTCAATTTCAATTCCAAACAATGAGGCCAACCTTTGGCGTAAAAAGAATGTCATTCCAACTCTTATTCGTGATTATTGTGGTGGGTTAGACACATAGATTAAGGATGATCTTGCATTTTCTTTGTCCCCCTAACTAAATTAGGAGAAAATTATAAAATAAAAAAAAAATCATAAACCTATTGTAATTGCGTCAATTCAATCATAAATTTTTTTCTGGCCAATTTAGTCCTAAACCTTTTACAATTGTGTCAATTCAATCCATCCGGCTAATTTTAGTCGGTCGGTAAGTCAATGTTGATGTGAATAATTTTATAATCATATTTTATTTTATTTTCAATTTTTTTTTATTAATTGTTAATATTTTTCTTTTTCTTTTTCTTTTCTTTTTTTCTCCTCTTTCTCTTTTTCCATCTTTCCCCCACAGAGGCCAACAAGGGCCATGAGGGCCACGAGACCCTCGCCAAAGCCTCACCAGCCATTGTGGGAAACGAAGCAAAAGAATGAAGAAGAGAAAAAAGAAAAGAAAAAGGAAAAGGAAAAATAATAATAAAATTTAAAAGAAAATAAAATATTGTTAAAAATTATCAACATCAACGTCAATTAGCCAAAATTGGTTAGATGAATTGAATTGGCACAATTACAAAAATTTTAGAACTCAATTGGCAAAAAAGAAGAAGATTGAAAACTAAATTGGCACAATTGCAATAAATTATGACATTTTTGGTAATTCTCCTATTAAAATGAATATCGGTTCATGTTAACTATGTCTAGGAAACACTTATCGTTATGTTGTATTCACAACATAAAGGTTGAATTTTTGAACAAGTTAGTACATCAGAAATGACAATGTTAATAATTTCCTTACATGGTTGTCTAAAAATTTGCTATAGGAACACTCTTTAATACAAGCAAAATGTTGAAGAGTGTCCATTGGGCCCCTGTTTTGGATATGAAATTTTCTATTTGAAGTGAGCAGCTTTGTGGTTTTTTTTTTTTTTTTTTTTTTTTTTTTTTTTGGGTCAAATTAGTGAGCGGCTTTGTTAAAATGGGTCATTCTTCAATTTTTCAAAGCGTTTGAAAATTTGTTAGTCCTCACTCTTCATTGTGCCGATGCTCAAAGGGCACCTATTAACAAGACCCTCGACACATGTAGTGACTTTTGGACCGTAGAGAACATAATTTTTCTTTTTTTGTTTACAAGTAACTTACAACATTCTTATTGTTCGTTGATCGTAAGGAAATAAAATCCCCACTGCAAAAACTCTAGCAGTTAACACAGGTTTATACAGTACAAAAGGCATCGCCTAATTACACATATAGGTCGAAAATTTAAACCATGATATAATCGACATGTCTGTTAAGTTTGATATACAAGTTATTCTTACTTATGAACTTTAGCTTTAATCCAGCGCAACTTGCAAGTTAATGATTAGTGCAACTTTTAAGATTCAAGGTGTGAGGTTGAGATATTTTCTACAAGAAAAGAACACATGAAGCGCCAAAACTTAGCACGGATGGACACTTAAGTGCCAAAATTGGAATAAAATTGATCAGTTAACTCAAGAAAATCTTGCCAAAATGTTGACGTGGCAATTTTCCGGTGATATAAGTGCAAAATGGCGTCGTTTTGCACATTGATGTGACTATACAAGTGTAAAAACGATGTCATTTTACTACCAAAGTGGATATAAATATCAATTAAATAAAATTAAAAGCCAAATTTATATTTAAAAAAAAAAAAAGAGGAAGATGGAGGTTGCTGGGGGCAAGGGTGAGGGTGAGGGCCCCCACTTTTGCCAAGAAGGGTCGGCGATGGCGGGGGAAGGGTCGGCCAAGGTCGCCAAGCTTTGGCCAAGGGTTGGTGATCCCGATTGATCAACGGCGAGGGCCTGCGAGCCCTCTAGTCAAGGCCCAATGACCTCGGTCGATTGACGATGAGGGTTTGTGAGCTGTCACCCAAATCTAGGGCAAGGCTCGTAATCCTCCCCCAAATCAAGCTAGGGCTCATAGGCCCTCGTCGTTAGTCGATTGGGTTGCCGGCCCTAGCCAAGGCCCAACCCCATCAAATATTTATATTGAAATTATTAAAAAAAAAAAAAAAAAAAAAAAGACAAGATGATGTCGTTTTTGTGACTCGTTGCGGCTCAACTCTCCAAATAAGTGCCACATAAGCGAGTTATATTATTAAAAAATTGTCACATAGGATTTCCACCACCTTCGTCGGACTTGGCACTCAAGTGTCTCATTTTTCAAAAAAAGTGACATTTAAGTATTACTTTCATAACTTTTGGCACTTAATTGTTCCTTTATGCCAACTCTAGGTGCCCTTCTTCCCATTTTCTACATACTACCACAGTTGGGGAAAAGTGCCAAAAAAGTACTAAACCTTTTGTCTTTGTGCCAATTTAGTCCTAAACCTTTTTTTGGTGCCGATTTAGTCTTAAACATTTTTATGTTGTGTCAATTCAGTCCTTCCTGGCTAATTTTGGCCGGATTTTGCTGACTGAACGCCCGCCGGCGACATGGCCGATTGGCACCGACGTGGACAACTTTTAATAATATTTTAATATATATATATTTTATTTTTTTTTTTTTTTTTTTCTTTATTTTTCTCCTCTTCTTCCTCCAGCCGTTCGCCGGACCTCGGCGACCGACCAAAGGCAACGGCCGGCGAGGTCAAGGTCGACCTTGCCGGCCACCTCGCCAGTGGCCGCCCTTGAGGCCTGGGCAGCGAGGCTTGCCCTTGCCGGATCTGGCGACAAGTTAGGGTTCGAGTTGGACTCCGTTAACGGCTCGCTCTTCACCTTCTGCGAGCTCATCTCCAGGGAGTCGTTCTTCTCTCCGAAGAAGGCGGGGTACCTCGCCACGAGGTCGGAATCCGCGGCGAAAGCAAAGCTGCCCCCGCCGCCACCGAGGCAAGTGGAGGAGCTCGATGGCTCGGGTCAAGGCGAGCCCGAGGAGCGCCGTGAAGGAATTGACGCTCTCCAGGGGTGGAGCCATCAAGTGCCGGAGATCCTCGGGGAGCACCAACTCCAACGTGGCGTCGGTGGATCCAGCTAGGGTTAGAGCTGTCGGCTCCATCGGGAATCAGCTTCAGGAGCTGATCGAATCGAGTTGGCCTCCTCGTGCCGAGCTGGCGAGGCTCGCCCTCGCTGGCCATGGGCGAGGCTCGATCCTCGCCAAATCCGGGGAGGGTGAGCCTCGCCGCCCAGGCCTCAAAGGCGGCCTTGTGTTGGGCGAGCGAGGCTCGCCCTTACCGAATCTCGGCGAGGTCAACCTCGACCTCGCCGACCGTTGCCTCGGCGGTCGCCGAGGTCCCAGCGACTGGGCTGGAGGAAGAAAAGGAGAAGAAAAAAAGAAATATAAATATAAATATAAATAAATAAAATATTAAAATATTATTAAAAGTTGTCCATGTCAGCACCAATCAAGCCACATCAGCCGGCCGGCGTCTAGTCAGCAAAATCTGGCCAAAATTGATCGAAAATGACTGAATTGGCACAACGTAAAAAGATTTAGGACTAAATCGGCACAAAAACAAAAGGTTTAAGACTTTTTTGGCACTTTTCCCACCACATTTTGATGGTGAACTTTCTAGGTTTGTCGCCACTACGTAACAATTATTCCAAGATGAGAGTTTACCCCTTTACTGTAGTTGACAGGGTGTTAGTGTTGATTCTGCTAATGATGTGAACGAGTTTGCGCTAAACATGACACCTTTGTGGATGAATAAGAGATTCATGTTAACATTTCATTTTGATTATATAAACCAAGCTGTTGCTGAAAAGGTGGGAAGGTGAAACTATAGTGCAGCTCTTGAAGATTTATGAAATAGAGGTTTAAGTTTTGTTCAGGTCTGAAGATTTATGAATTAGAGGTTAAACTTTCGTTCAGGTCTGTTGTGAGGTTGGGGATGTGCAACTATAGTTGGGTTCTTGAAGAATTATCAATTAGAGGTTTATGTTTTGTTCAGATCTATTGCGAGGTTGGGAATGGGCAACTCTAGTGGGGCTCTTTAAGATGCAAAAGAAGCATCAATAGCTTGACCTCAGGAATAAATCTAAAAACTAAACCTGTAGTCTCTAATGATTTCACTGATAGGGAGAAAAAGGGGAAGGAGATGGCCCAAGGGCTGTTTAGGTAACGAGATTCACATAATTTACTGCAAGTGCATGATTTTAACATCTACATGGTGTTAAGTAGTAAAGGGTCTAACCTGCTTCTTGAGCAATCAGAACGCAGTCTCTTCTTCAAATTTTCTAAAACCTTTACCATTGCACCGTGCCCATGATCTCAAGAAATGGGAGAATTATCATTCTTTAAAATGCAATACTCCATCAATATATAACCTTAAGAACACCGAATTTTGTGTTTTAGGTATTAGAGACCTTGGTACTTGCTTACAGTTTGGTCATCATCTATTAATCCTCACCCGACGAACAAGAACTCTTTACCCCTATAGCTTCATAAGTTTCCGCCATCCTCCAAACTATGACTTAAGCATCCGAGGGCCAATCCAGGCAATCACCTCGGATGCCCTAACCTGCGTTCATGGTTGCAGCTCCAATTGGTGGAGGAAGCCTTAACAAATCTATATACACTTAACAGCTAGAACTTAGCTTATACGAAAAGCATCAAAACGCAAAATTCTCATCAAATCAAATATACAAATATTGCAATTAATCATTCGAGATTGGCGAGATGCTTATTGACAACATCAATATTTACTAATTTCACTGTCCATAATTATTTTTTTTTGGGTAAATGTAAGAATATATTAAGGAAAAACCAGCTATACAAAAAATGGCGCCAAAAACTCTCACTCATAGTGCAAAAAAGCAAAATGAGTGGAAGGGAGCTGAAGTAAAAGAACTAGAACAAAAACAACACCACCAGCCGAAACAACCGGCAAAACACCATGACAAACGCCAAAGATCAAAGAAGATCAAGTCAGTTTCGGCAGCCACAACACCATCCAGAAGTCCGGAACGACCCGCCATCAGTCCGTATGCTCAGCAGGGCCATCGACGAAGACAGAGGGGTCAAATCCCCATCCTCATTGGAGCCTTCTAGTTCTGGAGTTCTCCGGTACTCTACTGATTTGCTTTTCATTGTTTACTCAAAAATGTATGTCACTTGAAACGTGTAGTGTAGAAATTCAGAAAATACAGTTAAATTATTCCCCTCTTTCATGCGACCAAGGTTCTTGTAGAATTCTTTTTATTGTTCACTCGAAAATATAAGGCCCTAATGTATAAAAGAGAAGAAAAATAGTTAACCACACTTAATGAGTCAATATATTTTCGACCCTCCATTGTTTTTCCCTGTTCAAAGTTCAAACCCTATGTTTTGCCTTCACTCGATTTTGTTTTTTGTGTAGAACCAACACGATATATCATGCAAGGCAGCAGAAGAGATAAAACAATAGAAAGAAAACACCCAGACGTCATCACTAGATGTAAAATTCGAAGTATCGAAAGCACAAATTCAGATTTCAGTACAATTTTACTTCCAATGACCTAACAATTTCGTGTTCATAAAAGGAATTGCTAACTTTATGTACCAACCGTGGATCTATCTTGTCATTTCACTAATCTGCTTACTTCATCAGTGTTAACAAGCCAAACTTTTTAGCTATGGCTTAAAAGCATGGTTCAATCCAAAGCAAAGGAGAAGATTTCCCCTCGACATGCAGCTCAACCGTACCATCTTCGAGGTGGTATATTCCCATGCCTGTGTCTCCTCCATCTTCAAAAAACTGGGACGATGAGAGACAAACGTAAGTAAAATAAATACAATTCGGCTTGATAAGATGATCTTCATCCACTTCCAAAGAGAAGGAAGAATTGTGGCCCAAGAAGAGGGACGTGTTCTCCAAGTTCTCAACTTCTGTGCACATTTGAGTATCCAGGTCAATCTTGAGAACACGGAATGAAAGGTTATGGTAGATGTTAGTCCTTCCTGTAGTGACACAAACAACAGAGATACCGTTGTTGATTGCACTAGATACACTTGATTCACATACCAAAGGGATCCTGGGGGATACTCATGCTTGAATTCTGGGAGTCTTTGCAGCATCTGGAAAACTACTCGAGCCTCAAATGGAGTTGGTCCATCCACATCGCACCTCGATATCCTATCCTCATAATTGACAGCAACAAAGGACCCCTTATAATATATGACATCGTAAATTTTTTCATCTGTAGGGGAGTTCACTGCCGTCCACTCCTCTTCACCGGGTTTCCAAAGCCCTAACTGTCCAGTGTCATAGATGACCATGACCTTGTAATCTGGAGATGTAGTAGGGCTATCAGATAGGATGAACTTACGGACGAATTCAACATCAACGAGAGGCAAAGCTTCAATGTTGGGGAACTTATTCCAATTGGGAAGCTTAATAATATGACTGTAATGCGACATGGGATTCTTTAGCATGTGGAATTCCCCGTCTCTTCTGGTCGTCAACACCCAACCTCGCGAAGAGAAATATCCATTCACCATCACTTCTGGCAACAGCTTTTTGTGAACCTGCTGACATGAGAGGCAGAAAAACTCATGCTGCAGCATCCCATTTTTGTCTGTGAGCATCAACCATGGGACATCGCTCCACTCTTTGACAGCAGTGGATTGCCATGAGCAGCACACTGCTCGGAACGCCGATAAATTCTTTGGACAAAGGTGCTGGAAGCATAGTCGTAACAACTCTGGTGGGAGCTCTGCCCAGTTTCTCGCCATACTAAATTCAAAGCAGAATCCGACAAGGGAGATAGAAAATCAGAATGGAGAAAGATCAGGAAGACTATCAGGTACCTCATTGCGCATCCAAATCAGGTTTAATATTTAAAGAATCCACTTATCTCACACAAATCCCATCAACACATGCCTTCTTGAACTTGTTTCTTTCAGAGAAGATGCATTCTGACTTCACTCAGACATTTCATCGAATAAGTGGCATGCACTTTGAGTAATGAACTTCCGCTCACATATAAGGCCAAGAATCACTATCAGGTCATGACTACAGCTTCAATGCACATTCGAGACATTGATAAAGCTTTTAACGGAGACGAATTTCACATGAGCCTCAACCAAATCACATTAACACATGCCTTCAGAGGACATGCATTCTGCTTTCACTCAGACATTTCATCGAATAAGTGGCACGCACTTCGAGTAATGAACTTCCGCTCACGTAAAAGGCCAAGAATCACTATCAGGTCATCACCACAGGCTCAATGCACATTCGAAACACTGATGAAGCTTTAACCAGAGACGAATTTCACATGGGCCTCGACCACATTTCTCAGACTCGATTACCCATATTAAAATTGAGAATCTACTCTCGTACCTGGTAGATGCCATGACCAGGAACACCCCCGATCGGACTGAGAACCGGAATTCCCAAGAAAGTCGTCGCCGGTGGGTCGACGCTGCAGAGCACTGCAACTGCTGCGCCTTTGGAAACTTGAAGACAGAAACTTGAAGACGGGCGGTGATCGATGATGCCCCGGACACCGTTCAGAAACAACGGAGAAAAAAGCTCAAAGACGGAATCCAGAAGATTTTTTCGGCTCTCTCTTCTTTGACGGATGTGTACGAATGGTAGAAGGCGGTCGTCGGCTAACGCCGGTGACCGGCCAGCCGACGGCGGGTTTCTTGCTCGCGGGCGTCGTCCCTTGGGTGCTCGTCTGTCGTTCCACAGAGAGAAAATAACAAGGGGATAGAGGACGGGCTCCACTTATTTTACTGGCCAAACTGATGGGAGTATGCAGGCGTAAAATGTCATTTCCCCCTACAATTTAATGAACTCGTAATTGCCAAAAAAGAAGAAGAAAAGCACTCATTGTTCCATGAAAAATCAAATTTAGGACCGCAAATGGGGGTGCTGTTGTAATTATCGTTGAATGTACAATATTTATAATCGTTATCATAATTTATTGTATCGATGAAATGTGCTAAAGAGGGTCTACTTCACGTTGCATTATCCATAGCCCATACTGACAGTTAAGTGCAAGTACATGTAGCATTGTTCCACGGGCATTAACACAAGGTAGGCCATGATCCATGTTAAGGGAGTAAATTATCCGTTTAATCTTAAACCTATTGTGGAGATGCCAATTCACTCCTACAGTTTTCAATTTTGTAAATTAATCTTAAATCTTTACGCAAAATTCCAAGCTGCTAATTTTCGTTAGAAATCGTTGATACAATGATCTAGTTATCATCGGTTGTCTTACGTGGCACACCATCACTTTGGCAATTTCAATAATCTGCTGGAATTTCATGCAAAAACTTAAGATTAAGTTGACAAAATTAGAAAGTTTGCAATTGAATTAGTTACATAAAGTTTTAGAATCCATTGGATAATTTTTCCACACCAAGGTGTGCCAATTTGAAATCACGGTGTCTCAACTAGGCTTTCTTTTTCTTTACTGTTTTTCTTGGTTGACTTTTCCCCCTTTTCTCCAAAACTTCATTATTATTTTTTTTTTCATTTTCTCTTGAAACAAATATAAGGCGCCATCCTTTTGTACAAGTTGATTTTTTTTTAATTGGGTTTTTCCTCAAAATAAACGGTGATTAATTTGATAATAGATCATTAACAAATCAAAGAAACAGTTTGTGGATGAAAATTCAATTTTTTTTTTTTTTGAATTTAAGGATGTATTTGTTTGGGTGAAAGAGTTTTCCAAAAATTAATTTTTTTGACTTTCACCTTTTCATTCATTGAAAATGACTAGTTAACCAAAAATAATTTCCGATCAACAAAAATATTCATACATATATTTAGGAAGTGAATTCCTTAATCTAAAAAAGTGAAAACACTTTTCAAAGTTACTATTTTTACCCTTTCACTTTTCATCACGAGTTTCTGTAGCTTTTTATCTTTCATCGAGGTAAGCTATTTCGTTCACTCTTCTTTCCCTTTTTAAGTTCTTCTTTATCAACGCTCATCATCTTTGTCATTGAAGATTCAACTCTTATTCAATGACGATTAACATGGCTTTGCTCTAGATTCTCTCTCCCCTCTCTAATTTGAAAATAATCTCTAAAAATCTGATCAATGCTCTACATAGTGAACTAGTTGTTGATCCTTTGTGCTACAATCATTTCATTCTCATTTCCGTTCCTCTTCTTCAAACGAATTTCAGAAATCAAATTTCAAAATTTTAAAGCAAATGTTCTTTCTTTCCTCCAACTTATACTTGTCAAGGCAATGCTCTCATAGCAATGGAATAGTTTGCTGAAGCTGAGAAGTCCTATTCCACATCCTTACGGATAGATACCTCCATTTGTCGTTCCAAATCATTCAAGGTATGCTTTACTTCCTGAGTTTGACCAAAGCAGATTTTCTCTGGTTTCTCATGTTGTCAATTTATCAATGTCAAATTTTTTTAAGCTCTCCTCTACAGTATATGATGTGAGTGACATCCAGTTAAAGGGTGTATTTCTGCTATTAAGGATCATCTTTTGACAATATGAGTTACAGTTCTTAGAGGGTTTTTCATTCTTTCATCATTATGATATGATAGTTTTATGACCATGAGTGTCTCCTTTAACAATTTTCTGTTGACATGAACACACTGATTTGAAATTTACTTGTAAAAGCTGTATTTATGATTTCGCAATAATTCAATGACAACTTCTGATTCATCACTCTTCTTTTTCTATACCTTTTCTTATTCCTTTTTCCACAAGATCGAGTTGAAAGGCTTCAACAGAAAGTAGCTACCATAGATAAGCCGAAACAAGCTGTGTTGTTTACAGGTTTGTTATTCCTTGCAAATCATTATGCTTGATTGACTCGCTTTGGATAACCCACTTGTCATGGTGACTGGTGAGTGCCATGAAAGTGAAGTCCTTAGCCGCAGTTTAGTGATTATCGTAATTATCATTGAAGCCATTTTTTTGTTTGCCTTGTATCCACTCGTGAAGCAAGTAATAAAGAGGACTCGTTTTTGAGATTCTTCTTGTGTAAACATTGCTTCACTTTTACCAATGGTTTGAGAACTAAGATCTTATTTCTTTTAGTCCTCACCGATGTGCAGGATTTGGGAGGCATTGGTATGATTGGGTACTTTACACAATTGATAAAGGCTACACACTTAAAATGAGCATGCCATGGAATGAGAGGTACTGCTTTTTGGCGAGTTCCTCGGTTTTGTTACTTCCTTGTAATGTGTCAGAAGTGAAGGGATTTTGCAGAAGACATCTACATTATCTATTCTGTTGCACTTTCCCCCCTTTTGTTCTATTAAGAAATAGATGATAGGCAAGTGCTAGAGAGACACAATTGAGTATTTTATACCTAATGAATGATTTAGACAATAGGAATCTAAGACAAAGCAGTTGACTTTCATGTACATTGCCTTATGTAAACACCTAATTTGGTTGCTTCCATGAGAGAGAGGTGACCGGAAGGTCCCGTGCATTCTCATGTTTGTGGTGCAGCAACGAAATGATCAAATGCTCTCCATCAAATGCAAGACTCTCATGCATGAGTAGCTATTTCCGCATAATTAGCGTCGTAATAAGTGAGAGCACACTCATGCTCATATGCTTTGCACTCCTTTTCTTTTTGAGAAAATTCTAGGTCTACCAAAGAGGCGTCCAGCGTTAACCTACTATCTCAGTTTAAGGACAAAATCTGTGAGAGCATCCATGCATTGCAATTTTCGTAAGTGCGGTTTATGTTTCTTGTAAGCGGGGGCAATGAAGAGGAGAAGCTTTTGGGTTTTCGAGTTTCTATTGTGACCGCATAAGTTTAGCTGGTGGAGAGAGCAGGTTTCATCCCCTGTTGCGGATGCTCATATCAGGTAGAGAGCAATTTGTAAGTTATGCTGTTATTATTTATATAAGATACTATTTGACCATTCTTACTATAACAATATTAATGAACAGCATTTGCTGTTGCCAATTCATCCATGCTTTTGCTTTGACTCTGGTACTTCACTCTAGTGCTATCAATAAATGACTTTCGATTGTTTCTAATAATGATGGATTTGGCAAGCCACTAGACTGTCAAGTGTCCATAGTAACCCCACCTGATGAAAGGATGCAACTCGGATTTTGAGTCAAGACCAAGTCAAGAGACCTCCACTTAAGCTATCGTTTTGGAGGAATTATAAAAAGACTAAGCATCTATTAGCCCTGTGGATGGTTTGACCGTCACATGTCAACGCATATCATAGTTGTCATGATGTGTTGCCATTAATTATGACCGATCGATACTTATAGTTTGGTCATCATCTGTCAATCCTCACCCAACGGGCAAGAACTCTTTACCCCTATCTAAACTTCATTAGTCAGCATCATCTCCAAACTACGACTTAAGCATCCAACGGCCAATCTGGGCAATCGACTTAGACGCCCTAACATGTGTTCGTGGTTACAGCTCCAATTTGTGGAGGAAGCCTTAACAAATTATTGGATATTTACACTTCATAGCTAGAACTTAGCTATACGAAAAGAATCGAAGCACAAAATGTCCATCGAATCAAATATATAAACATTGCAATTAATCATTCAAGATTGGCGAGATCCTTATTAACAACATGATATTTACTAATTTCACTGGCCATAATGATTTGCTTTTCATTGTTTACTAGAAAATGTATCTCACTTGAAATGTGTAGTGTAGAGATTCGGATAATACAGTTGAATATCCCCCTTTCATGCGAGCGAGGTTATTGCAGAATTCTTTTTGGTCTGTGGATTTAATGTAAGGCCTAATGAATAAAAAAAAAGGAAGAAAAGTTAACCCCACTTAAGGAATCAATATTATTTTCAACCCTTCATTTTTTTCCTTGTTCAAAGTTCAAACCCTATGTTTTGCCTTCACTCTTTTTGTTTTTGTGTAGAACAGACATCCAGACAGCTAATACAAAAATATCGCCAATATTAAGTGTAAAATTCGAAGCATTAAAAGCAAAATTCAGATGTCAGTACAATTTTACTTCCAATGACCTAACAATTTCAAACATTTAAAATGAATTGCTAACTTTTTGGACTAACCGTGTATCTATCGCTTGTCATTCCACTAATCTGCTCACTTCATCATTGACAACAAACCAAACTTTTTAGCTTTGGCTTAAAAGCATGGTTCGATCCAAAGCAGAGGAAAAGATTTCCCCTTGACATGCAGCTCGACCGTACCATCTTCGAGGTGGTATATTCCCATGCCTGTGTCTCCTCCGTCTTCGGTAAACTGGGACGATGAGAGACAAGAGTAAGTAAAATAAATACAATTTGGCTTGATGAGATGATCTTCATCGACCTCCAAAGAGAAGGAAGAATTGTCACCCAAGAAGAGGGATGTGTTCTCCAAGTTCTCAACTTCTGTGCATGTTTGAGTATCCAGGTCAATCTCGAGAACACAGAATCGAAAGGTTATGGTAGATGTTAGTTTTTCCCTTGACACAAACAACAGAGATCCTGTCGTTGATTGCACTAGATACACTTGATACAATTCCCAAAGGGATCCTGAGGGATACTCATGCTCGAATTCTTGGAGTCTTCGAGGCACCTCGAAAACTACTTGAGCCTCAAACGGAGCTGGTCCATCTACATCGCACCTCAATATCCTATCATCATGATCGACAGCAACAAAGGACCCCTTGTAATATATGACATCGTAAAATCCAAGTGCATGGGAGTTCACTGCGGTCCACTCCTCTTCCCCAGGTTTCCAAAGCCCTAACCATGCTTCGTCATAGATGAACATGACCTTGTAATCTGAAGATGTAGTAGGGCAATCAGATAGGACAAACTTACTGACCAATTCAACATAAAAGGGAGGCAGAGCTTCGATGTTGGGGGACTTATTCAAATTGGGAAGCTTAATAATATGACAGTAACGCAACATGGGAGTCTTTAGCATGCGGAATTCCCCGTCTCTGCTGGTTATCAACACCCAACCTCGTGAAGAGAAATATCCATTCGCCATCATTTCTGGCAAGAGCTTTTTGTGAATCTGCTGACATGAGAGGCAGAAAAACTCACGCCATGGCATCCCATCTGTGTCCGTGAGCATCAACCATGGGATGTCGCTCCTCTCTTTGACAGCAGCAGATTGCCACGAGTGGCACACCGCTCGGAATGCCGATAAATTCTTCAGACAAAGGCGCTGGGAGCATAGTTGTAACAACTCTTGTGGGAGCTCTGCCCAGTTTCTCACGATTCTAAATTCAAAGCAGAATCCGACAAGCGAGATAGAAAATCAGAATGGAAAAGGATCAGTAAGACTTTCAGCTACCCCGATGTGCATCTAAATCAGGTTTACTATTTAAAGAATCTGCGTATCTCACACAAATCACATCAACACATGCCTTCTTGCCCTTGTTTCCTTCAGAGAACATGCATTCCGATTTCACTCAGACATTTCATCGAATAAGTGGCATGCACTTCGAGTAATGAACCTCCCCTCACGTCCAAGGCCAAAAATCACTATCAGGTTATCGCTACAGGCTCAGTGCACATTCGAAACACTGATAAAGCTCTAACCAGAGACGAATTTCACATGCGCCTCGATCACATCTCTCAGACTCGATTACCCATATCAGATTGAGAATCAACTCTCGTACCTGGTAGATGCCATGACCAGGAACACCCCCGATCGAACTGAGAACCAGAATTCCCAAGAAATTCGTCGCCGGTGGGTCGACGCTGCAGAGCGCAGCAACTGCTGCGCCTTTAGAAACTTGAAGACGGGCGGCGATCGATGATGCCCCGGACACCGGTCAGAAAACAACGGAGAAAAAGCTCAAAGACGGAAGGAGAATTTGCGATTCAATTTCTCAGCGAAATTTCAGGTTGCGGCAAAGTTAAGGCATGTGCGCATAAGGTAAAGGTTACATGGAAAAATAGGACGGAGTGAACAAAGAAGTTTTGTTGTCGGAACTTTTTTTTTATATATAAATAATATGGTTTGTTAAAATTCATGAAAGAATTAATTTAATCACGATTACATAGGCCGACCCATTTATTGGAAAAAGAAAAGAGACAATCCAAATGATTTTGGTGCCCTTAATTTTAAGAACCGCCGGTGGTCCACCTTTTTTCAGAAACAATGAATTTTCAAGGAAATTTTCTTTTATTTATTTGTTGGATATAACTATGGGAAAGTTTCAAATGAGTTTATCTTTTGTAGACGGGGAAGTGAATGAATAGACTCGCGAGTAAGTCATTTTTTTTTTTTTTTAAATAACTGTAAAGTAAACTTGGTCATGGTTAGTTGTATGGTGGTGAGATTTAAACTAGGAAAATTTTAAAGTTGCAATATTGAGTACGGAGTATTAACATTAAAAGATCTTATCAATTTTTCTTAATTTGTGTTGCTGCAATGGTACGTAGTACATAACATATCCTTGTAATTGATTTTTTTTATTAATTATCCAAAAAATCGTAAACCTAGTATTATATTTTTATCAATTCAATTATAAACCTTTTTAATTCTGCAAATTAAGTCCTCAACATTTTCACATCTTATCAATTGAGCCCATTTAGTCAAATTTGGCTGGAGATCATTGATGTAGATGCTTGTCTATCACATGGCATGATCGGCGCTGACATAAATAATTTTTAATAATATTTTAATTATTTTTAAAATTTTTGAATTTTTATATTTTTTCCTTTATTTTTTCTTTTCCTTGTTTTTCCGACTCTGGTCAGTGAGGTCATTGGTCAACCATCACCAGCCATAGGCAAGTGTGACAACCCTCACTTGGTCTGAGCGAGGTTGTCTTCGGCCACGGGCAAGGGCTACGACGGCCTTACCAACCACAAGTGAGGGGCTTGTGACCTTGCCCAAACCAAGCGAGGGTCGTTAGCGATTTCTAGCCAAAATCGACCAAATTAACTCAATTGAAGCAATTAAAAGGTTTAAGATTATATTAGTAAAATTACAATAGGTTTAAGATTTTTTGAACTATTTTTCCAAAAATTAATGTATTTCATTACAAAATAAGAAAAAAAAAAGACAGAGAAAAAAAGAAAAGAAAAGAGCATTTTGAAGACTTCTCGAACAATAGATAGATTCTAATCTGCAAAGTACTTTAGAATTAGATTCTCGGGCATTCTTTTTGTTTTAAAAGATATGCTTTCCCAAAAGCCTAAAGAAAAATAATGGGATTTTATGATTAGTTGAATTAAGTGTTCGATAGGCATAGTATACTTTCGTAGTACGGAATATCAAAAACAAAAGTATGTGATGATAACCGAGATAGGTCTATCCCGACCAGCATCTCTAAGCAATAAGAACAAAATTTCATCTTCGGATTTTCTATATACTTTAACATTGCCCACATGGTCTTAACAACAGAGAGGATTCTCTTATGGTAAAATTGAATGCTCCATCAATTTCTAATCTTGTAAGCTCTCCTCTACGGTCTATGTTACGAGCGGACATGTTAGGGTGTATTTTCTGTTGCGATAGGGCGAGCGATCGAACAATAATATAGACAGAAAAAGAAAAATAAATCGGACACCAGATTTACGTGGTTCGCCGTAAAGACCTACGTCCACGGGGAGAGTAGCGGCGAATTTCACTATAGATCAAGCGATACAAGGAGATTACACACTCAAGTCACTCAAACACTCTCTCGGTGTTTCCCAAACCCCAATTTATCCCAAACCCAAAGTGTTTATAAATAAACAACTCACTTGGTATAAACTCAAGCGCACAAAGTTACCGCGCGTTCAAGCTCAAAACAATACGCTCTACGTACGGCTTCGCGTATCTCTTCAAAGCTTCGCGCGAACACTTGCGGCTTCGGACGTGCGGCTTTTTATTCCTTCGGTGGCTTTAAAACGTTGGACGTGCGGCTACCGAAAAACCCTTTCTTTCTGCCGCTCCCTTCTGCGACTTCTCACGAAAAGGTTCAGCGGCTTCTTTTGATTGAGCGGAAGCCAAGACCTGCAACAATTTATTTCTTATTTATACGTGTGTGCCCAGGTCAAACTTTGACCTGGGCCCACCACAAATTTGTCTTTCACGTGGGAGACCCTACGTGCGTCTCTCCTTCCCTCGGCGTGGATACTTACATGAATTTAAGTGCTCCATATAAAAGAGGAAACTTGCTCCTTTTATTTTATTCTTTATTTCCCCTTTTATAAATCCATCAAAAGTCCAGTGAATCTCAAACTCGAGTCATAAATTAACAATCTCCACCTTGACTCGACGTTTGAGCCAAGTCGCAATCGCTTCGCAAAAATTCAAACTCTGCCGCTACTTTCCCATAGCCCCCGATGGGCTCAACTGCCACAGATATTATCCAAGTTCAAGCCTCGCTTGAACTTCGCCATAACCGAGGACCTCATCAGAATACCAATTCCACATGCACCTTTAACTGCTCCGCAAGGATTTTCCGACGCAACCTCCTTAACCGCAGATAAAGCAAAACCATTGTTGCATCCATATCTATCAGGAGATCGAATACGTACCTTGTCAATATCAGCAGTTACAGCAACCATTGGCTCTATAGGCTCCACCTCGCTATGAGCACCATCTCGTGTCAATACTTTGCTAGTACCGTATACGCTACCTCAGGAGTTTCTGGTCGCAACTCCACCTCAAGCTGAACACCGTTCAGATCTGTTTGAACACTGCTATAATCACTCCTAGTCAAAAGTATTGGAGACTCATCAAGGGTAACTTCTCTGCTGTCAACAGGTGAATTTATATTCGGGCACCACAACCGATTGCCCCCACTCACCTTGTGCATAGCCATGGAATATGCACCTTGCCCTCCAATCAAGCTTACCATCACTCACTCGAAAATAACACGGGCAACCAAATATTCTAAGAATAGAATAATCAGCAACGTTACCTGACCATACTTTTTCAGGAGTCTGCCATTCAATAGCAGTTGATGGGGATCTATTCACCAGGTAGCTTACCATCACTAAGCACATCGCCTACGATTCTCCTAGCAATACCAAAGACTAGAGATAATTTTACGGCCCGTCTCTAGTAATGTTCTTCTCGTCAATTCTGCAAATTGTTGTGATTTATTGGCACTAGTGCGGTGTTTCACTATGCTCTCTTTCATGCAAAATTTATTTGCCAGCTCCGAGCGTAACTCTATGCTATTGTCGGGCCGCGCACATGTTTGATCGACTTACCGCTCTCCATCTCGATCAAAGCTCTTGACTGCGTGATCCCGACACCCGGCATCAAACTTGTGCCTTGGCACAAACACCTGTGTCTTCCTCGAGGAGTCAAAAGACTCTCGAACAGATGCATCCGACGTCTCCACAGCGAAATTTGTCACTGTCTTACCTTGAAGTTTATACAGGCCATCATGCTTGATTCCTTTCATTATCACCAAGGCACCTCGTACAACCTTCAGAACTCCACCTTTTGAAGAATACCTGCAACCAGCTGAATCTAGGGCACCCAACGAAATTAAGTTCTTTTTTAACTCGAACATGCCTTACTCCAGCCAATGTCCTCACAATACCATCATGCATTCTGATTTTAACATCACCAACACCCACAACATCGCACTCAGCGTTGTTCCCTAATTGGCCTTTATCACTACCCGTGCACTGATAAGTGATAAACCAATTTCTATTTGGTGTGACATGAAAAGAACAACCAGAATCCAAAATCGATCCATCAAGCGATGAATCATTAGTGACGCATAAAGACATAATCGGCACTATTCGCTACAAACTGCAACATTATCTGCGGAATCAACCATAATTCCCTTACCCTTCTCATTCTTCAGCTTAATGCAATCCCTTCTAAGATGCCCCCTCTTGCCACAGCTCCAACAGACAACATTAGCAGTCCTAGACTGACTACGCCTGTTTATATTAGTACTACTATTACCCACACGTGTTATAGATCTTCCTCTATTTTCACCTACTAAAGCAGCATACGGGTTCGCGATTCTCTTCTACGAATGTCCTCACTCAGAATTAAATCTCGAACCCCATCAAACGTCAAACTTGTTGACCCGAGGAATTACTAACAGCAATGAGTATTTCAACTATTAGGCAATGAGGATAACATAATCAAAGCACATACCTCATCTTCAAAATCAATCTCAACCGAACTCAATTGACTAACAATCACATTGAATTCATTGATATGATTTGCAACCGACGCACCTTCGCTCATCTTCAAATTAAACAAACGTCGCATCAAATGGACATTGTTGATCGCGAGAGGGCTTCTCATACATATCCGACGGGGCTTGCATCAGTCGCGGTGGTCTTCTCCTTCGGGATGTTAAACGCGACGTTACGAGCCAACGTCAGCCGAATAACACCCATAGCTCGTCTATCCAGCAAATCCCAATCAGCTTGCTTCATCGTCTCTGGTCTCTCCCCAGATAAAGGCAAGTGCAGTTTCATCTGATAAAGATAATCTTCAATCTGCATCTTCCAGAAACTAAAATCCTTCCCATCAAATCTGTCGATTCTCACTTTTACTTCTTCTGTCGCCATCGATTCGCTTCAACTCAGCCAAGCCTGGCTCTGATACCAATTGTTGCGATAGGGCGAGCGATCGAACAATAATATAGACAGAAAAAAAAAAATCGGACACCAGATTTACGTGGTTCAGTCATAAAGACCTACGTCCACGGGGAGAGCAAAGAAATTTTCACTATAGATCAAGCGATACAAGGAGATTACACACTCAAGTCACTCAAACACTCTCTCGGTGTTTCCCAAACCCCAATTTATCCCAAACCCAAAGTGTTTATAAATAAACAACTCACTTGGTATAAACTCAAGGCACAAAGTTACCGCGCGTTCAAGCTCAAAACAATACGCTCTACGTACGGCTTCGCGTATCTCTTCAAAGCTTCGCGCGGAACACTTGCGGCTTCGGACGTGCGGCTTTTTATTCCTTCGGTGGCTTTAAAACGCTGGACGTGCGGCTACCGAAAAAACCCTTTCTTTCTGCCGCTCCCTTCTACGACTTCTCACGAAAAGGTTCAGCAGCTTCTTTTTGATTGAGCAGAAGCCTAGACCTGCAACAATTTATTTCTTATTTATACGTGTGTGCCCAGGTCAAACTTTGACCTGGGCCCACCACAAATTTGTCTTTCACGTGGGAGACCCTACGTGCGTCTCTCCTCCCCTCGGCGTGGATACTTACATGAATTTAAGTGCTCCATATAAAAGAGGAAACTTGCTCCTTTTATTTTATTCTTTATTTCCCCTTTTATAAATCCATCAAAAGTCCAGTGAATCTCAAACTCGAGTCATAAATTAACATTTTCATTATATATATATATATATATATATATATATATATATATATATATATATATATAAATTTTGGCAATGATAAGTCCCTCACAATTCAGGTTAAAGGTCGTTGAACGCTTATGTGAGAAGGGAAAGCTAAGTTTTTGTCTTATTTTGATGGGTTATATATCAAATTCTGTTTTTCTTAAAAGAAATAATTACCATACGCATGTCTGGAAGGATCCCGGCAAATATTTAGTTTTTTTTTTTGGACGAAGAGAAGCATATTATAACTATTAACAAAGATTACAACCGGCTTTAAAAGCGTCAAGGGCTAGAATATCAAGTAAAGGAGTTGGGATCGATACAGCCCAATTATGTGGAAGAGAGCCATTGTTATGGGCCCGAGCGGCCCGGCCCGCAGCAAAATTCGCTTCCCCGTGGCAAAACCTAACGCCGCACGAGGGAGGCGAGAGAGAAGGGTTGCAGTTTCGTTCAACAGCGGCCTGATCTCCCAAGGCGATGTCTCCAGATCACGAAGCGCCTCCACCAACACCAAGCAGTCGGATTCGAGGAGGAGAGCCCTGTTTTGGTTTGAATCGAGCAAGTAGGTCAGAGCAGCAGATAGAGCTTGGACTTCAACCTGCAATGCCGAAGATGCAGGTACAGATTCTGTGAAGCCTTTTAGCAGTCGGCCTGAGTGATCGCGACACAGAAATGCTACTAATTTGGTGTTGCTTCCTAGCTGAAAAGCCCCATCCGTGTTGATCTTCAGGGCTCTAGAATCGGGGGGTCTCCACAACATAGCAGAATCTGGACGGCGATCAGACCTGGGACCAGAGATCGAAGTTGAGATGGTGCGGGCTGAGTGAACTTGACCAAGAGCGACATCTACCACATGAAAGGGATCGGGCCTCTGTCGACCGAAGATGAATCGATTCCTTGATTTCTAGATTTACCATAGCAGGGTGGCGATCAGCTCCATACCAGGTACGTTCTTCCTTGTGGTAGATAGAGTCGCAAACCATTCTTCTATGCGGTGGATAGCTACTGGGTTGATAGGGATATGAATTTGGTGATGAGACCAAACCTGTGAAGTCCAAGGGCAGCAGAAAAAGAGGTGTTCTGAAGTTTCATTTGAGCATTGATAATTCTACATCAAATAACCCTTGACTGACCAAATGCCTAAGATAATATGTTTTTTTCATTGTCATAACGTGGTTAAGGTGCACTTCTAGATAATTTTGTTGGAGCATGTCTACGGAGGTGTCAGGTTATGGATTAGTTAAAATGAAGGGACATTGGATATTGGACGATAAATAGTTTGACACTAAGAAATTAAAGATTGTATAGGAAAATAGTGTGCGAGAGTAGAAAAATATGTGGAAAATTTGCATATGGATCTCTCAAATTCGTGAAAAGTTGCCTTGAGTATCTCAATTTCAATTTAGAAACATAAATTAAGGATGATTTTGCATTTTCTTTATCTCCTAACTAAAATAGGGAAAATTATCAAAAAAATCATAAACTTATTGTAATTGCGACAATTGAGTTATAAACTTTTTTTGGTCAATTTAGTTATAAATTTTTTATAATTGTGCAAATTTAATCCATCCGACCAATTTTGGCCAGCTAGTAGCAAATACTAACGTGGACACCGACCGTTTGGTAGATGGTGACGTGAACAATTTTTTAATAATATTTTATTTTATTTCAATTTTTTATTAATTATTAATTTTTTTCATTTTCCTTTTCTTTTTTTCTCCTCTCCCTCTTTTTCCATTTTTTCCCCACAGAGGCCAACGAGGGCCATGAGGACCGTGAAGCCCTCTCCAAAGCCTCACCGGCCACTATGGGAAAAGAAGCAAAAGAATGAAGAAGAGAAAAAAGGAAAAGGAAAAGGAAAATTTAATAAAAAATTTAAAAGAAAATAAAATATTATTAAAAATTATCCACTTCAACATTAGCTAGTCAAATTAGCTGGATTGACTAAATTGACATAATCACAAAAGTTTTAGAACTCAATTGACCAAAAAAAAAAAAAAAAATTGAAAATTGAATTGGCACAATTGCAATAGGTTACAACTTTTTTTGGTAATTCTCTCATTAAAATGAATATCAGTTCATGTTAACTATGTCCGAGAAATGTTTATCATTATGTGTATTCACAACATGAAGGTTCAATTTTTGAACAAGTTGGTACATCAGAAATGACAATGTTAATAATTTCCTTACATGGTTGTCTAAAAATTTGCTATAGGAACACTCTTTAACACAAGGAAAATGTTGAAGAGTGTCCATTGGGCCCTTGTTTTGGATATGAAATTTTCTATTTGAAGTAAGCAGCTTTTTTTTTTTTTTTTTTTGGTCAAATAAGTGAGCGGATTTGTTAAAATGGGTAATTCTTCAATTTTTCAAGGTGTTTGAAAATTTGTAATTCCCCACTCTTCATTGTGCCAATGCTCTAAGGGCACCTATTAACAAGACCCTTGACACATGTAGTGTACTTTCGACCGTAGAGAACATAAATTTTTTTTTCTTTTTGTTTACAAGTAACTTACATCATTCTTATTGTTCGTCAATCGTAAGGAAATAAAATCCCCACTGCAAAAACTCTAGCACTTAACACAGGTTTATACAGTACAAAAGGCATCACCTAATTACACATGTAGGTCGAAAATTTAAACCATGATATAATCGACATGTCTGTTAAGTTTTATATACAAGTTATTCTTACTTATGAACTTTAGCTTTAATCGAGCGCAACTTGCAAGTTAATGATTAGTGCAACTTTTAAGATTCAAGGTGTGATCTCAATATAAACAATGAGTAATCAGTTGCAATGTGCACAAGATCACCATCAACAAAAGAATTCATGTTAGTTCCCATCAGAAATGATGCACGAACAACACTCCACCATTCAAAGTGACTATAATGATTTGGGCAATATGATTCATTAAAAAAAAAAAAAAAAAAATTCTCTGTTTTCCTTTTCACCGACATCCTTTTAGTGATTCAATCAGAAAATTGGTATCTATAGCCAAATCATATGAAAGTCGTGATAGAATATTTAAATATTAAATCATCTTTTAATATGAAATTTTAAGGTTTTAGAGTAGTCAACACTAATCCCATAAAATCTCATATTATATCGGAGAAAGAGTCCTGAGTTTAAATTTCTAAGCCCCTAGTTGACTCTCAAATGAAATATTTCCACATTAGACTATTTAAATCACATAATTTCTCTAACAACGTAAGC
This sequence comes from Eucalyptus marginata, assembly GCA_014182565.1. NCBI lineage: Eukaryota > Viridiplantae > Streptophyta > Magnoliopsida > Myrtales > Myrtaceae > Eucalyptus > Eucalyptus marginata. The sequence continues at coordinate 35,161,052 of CM024592.1, read as the reverse complement.
TTTTAATCTCCCATTTGCTCTTAGCAAAGATTAGACTATAATCTCACAAGTCGATCACCTCTAAGGTGATTGATCATGTTGTGGAAAGGTCACACATCTTCGACGAAGTCACAAGTACGACAACAGCTTAAGCTTTTAAGGTCCCATTTGCTCTAAGCGAAAAGACCAAACTAAAATCTCACAAGTCAGTCACCGCTAAGGTGGTTGATTTAGTCATAAAAGAGTCACCTGTTTTCGACAAAATCGTAAGTGTGATTCGCATCATGGACAAACCTCTAAACAATCATGCTGCATTACCTAGTTACTGCATACTTAGTATTGAGGAATTTTCTGCTGTTAGCATATTAGTGGCCCTACGGTAAAGGCTGGCCAATCTTGTTTCTTTAGGCGACGAGTGGTACGTGATAACTATTGCTTAATCCGACATTTCGTGATGGGTGCGGGACTTTTTGATTTTATCCAAAGAGAGTTATTAGCATTGGTAGCTCGTTCCCACCTTTTTAGAAAATAAAGGTAAGGGAATTTTTGTCCTATCATTATATACATGTATATATAAGTTATTCGTATCATTTGCTGCTGTCAAAATAATAAAAAGTCAACTGTATAAAGTATTTTTCCAAATGCTGACCCTGCCGAGGTCAAGGAAACAGCATATGATTTAGCAAAATGCGTTGACTTAGGCTAGGAACGACTGTGACACCACCATCGTTGCCTGGAGGAGGATATGATGGAGCTCACCTTAACCCTGGAGGGCCTCTCCGGCCTCGCCCTGCTTGGCATCACCGTCAAGACCTGCGGTTGCTTGGGCCAGTACGACTCCGGTCCCAACCTTGCCCTCCTGCCCAAGTGCATCACCGTCAGCCACCATGGCACCGGGGATCTTCTGTGACGCCAACGACGTGTTGGGAAGCCTCGCGCTTGTGCTGAGGAAGAGAGTCTAGAGCGTGTAAGAATTATTGTGGCCCGCATGATATGATTTATTATATGGTTTAATAATAATTGAAATGCTATAAAATAAATAATGTATTGGTTATGAGGAGTTACGACTCTAATAAAACAAAGAGGTGCAACTTTTATGAAAATTGAAAATGCGCTTTGATGGAAGGTACCTATTCAAAGAACGTATAAATAGAGTCTGGTCCTCTCTCCACCCATATGAACAAAAATAATAGAAAGGAAATTGGTATTCACTCCTCCAACGATAGAATATATTAAAGAATAGTGGGTTAAGGGAGAGAAATCGGATTTCTTCTTTTGGTTCGAGTTCTTCGGATTTTCTACAACAATTATCATCAAGGGTAACGCTATGGATAAATGTATGTCTTCATCTATTTGTAAAAATCATGAAGTTCAAAGATCACTGTTTATTATGAGTTTCCGCATCAAAGATTTAATATGTATTGTCTAACAATTGGTATCGGAGTATGATTTATGATCGCATGATTTTTTCCGTTTATAGAAATATTATGATTTATGTTTGATGATTCGTTGAACGATCCTGTTCGTATTATTTGTTGTTGTTGAAATGTTTTCGGATGATTAGGTCGAAGAAATCCGAATGATGGAACGTTTTCATGGAGAAAAGGACGAAAAATTGGCGAAGAAAGGTGTTATGCGCACGAGGAATAAGGCATGTGGCCTCCACGCACGCGCAGCAGTTGCAGGCGCGTGGAACCCACGCGCCACCCGCGGTCACCCGCGCGTGGGAGCCACACGCGCGCCAATCGTTGCGCATGGTCTCCACGCGCCCACGCGCTCAACTGCCCACGGTGCAATGCATGCGCCCGCGCGGCAGTTGGCAGGCGCCTGCATGTTGGACGCGCATGTGCAGGGCACGCGTTCACGGTGGATGCAGGCGTGTGCTCGACACGCGCCTGACGTCCCGCGGGGCTGCATTTTACTTTTTTGCCCTTATGCCATTTTTTAAAATTCCCATTTCATCCTTCTCTCAATTCATTTACTGTTCTGCCCCTGTTTAATTTATAATTACAATTATGTCATTGATACTTATTTACCATTTTGCCCCTGAATTATAAATTTATGGTTCTGTCCTTATGGAATTATGATTTTACGATTCTGGCCTTATGCTTTGATTACGTTTTTTTTGTCCTTGTGTGCAATTTGGTAAATATTTGTATTTTACAATATTAAAAAATTTATATTATGAATGGTTTGTTAGTCACCAAAGTGGCCAAACCTTGAAGTCTTTTGAATTTTTGATATTATAAATTGTTTTATTCAATTACCCATGATTAATTGATGCTATTTATGAAATTGATATGTTTTATATCATTAATAGCGTTATGGGTATATTGAAATTCATTTATTATAAGAACTTAGGGATTAACCCAAAGGTTAATTATTATCTTATAATTCATGAACATGATAGTTGGTAATTAATATGACTTGTTAAATTTGTTTGTATATCCAAAGATAGCAAATAAGTTTTAATAAATATATTTACAATTACCAAATAAAAGTTATTAGTATCATTATGGTTTATATATATTTGTATATCATAGGATCGCCCAAAAGAGAACTATGATGTACATGTAAAGTTTAGTTTGAATCTAATTAGCTGATATTCTCAAGGCATTAATGTATGAGTATTTTCTTGCATATTTGCAGTATATGTACATGTTTCACTCCATTCGCATGCTTTGTTTGTTCCCTTATTCAATGGGATAAATTTTCCTGATTGGAGTGAACAAGTCCAATTTCACTTAGGTGTCCTAGATCTTGATTTAGCGCTTCAAGCTGAGAAACCAGCTACTATTACTGATGAAAGTAGTGATGATGAAAAGTCTTTCCATAAAGCTTGGGAAAGATCGAACAGATTGAGTTTAATGTTCATGCGAATGACAATTGCAAACAATTTAAAGACTTCTCTTCCCAAGATTGACAATACTAAGGAATTTATGAAATTTGTGAAAGAGCGTTCTCAAACTGCTGATAAGTCACTTGCTGGTATATTGATGAGCACACTAACCACCATGAAATATGATGGTTCGTGTACCATGCATGAGCATATACTTGAGATGACGAATTTAGCAGTAAAGTTAAGGACTTTAGGGATGAACGTGGATGAGTATTTTTTTAGTACAGTTTATACTTAATTCCTTACCTCATGAGCAATATGGGCCATTTCAAATTAATTACAACATTATAAAGAATAAGTGGAATGTGAATAAATTGGCCAGTATGCTAGTTCAATAAGAAACAAGGATAAAGAATCAAAATGCCCATTCTGTTCATCTCTCAAGTTATCAAGAAGTTTAAAGGAATTTCAAAAGGAAAAGTGGAAGGAGCAAGAAGAAAGGATTACACGTCCTGAATGAATCTTCAAAAGCTTCTCAAATCCACAAGAAGGAACACGATCTTATTAAGTGTCATTTTTGCAACAAAATTGAACACTTGAAGAATGATTGTCTGAAACGTAAAGCTTGGTTTAAAAAGAAAGGTAAGCCTTGTGCTTTAGTATGTTTTGAATCAAACTTTACTGAAGTTCCTCATAATACTTTGTGGATTGATTCCAATGCCATCACTCATGTGTCAAATACGATGCAGGGATTTCTTACGATCCAAACCATAAAGCCAAATGAAAGTTATGTGATTACAGGGAACAGAAACAAAGCTCCAGTTGAAAGAATTGGCACTTATCATTTGATCTTAGATACTGAGTATTACTTGGATTTGTTTCGAACCCTTTATGTACCCACATTTTCTCGCAATTTAGTTTCTTTGCCAAGACTTGATGTGGCTGGATTTTATTGTAAGTTTGATTCTGAATCTTTCAGTTTATTTAAGAGTGATACTCTTATTGGAACTGGAACTTTATGTGATAGTCTCTACAAATTTAGACTTGATAATTATTTTGTTGAGACATTAATGACCTTGCATCATAATGTTGGCACTAAATGAAGTTTGGTTGATGAAAATTCTGCTTACTTGTGGCATAAACGTTTGGGTCATATATCCAAGGAAAGAATGCAAAAATTAGTGAAGAATGAAATTCTTCCAAATTTGGATTTTACTGACCTTGGAGTGTGCATTGATTGTATTAAAGGTAAACGAACAAAGCACACTAAGAAAGGTGCCATAAGAAGCACAAAGCTTCTTGAAATTATACATACTGACATATATGGTCCATTAGATGTTCCATCTTTTGGTAAAGAAAGCTATTTCATCACCTTTATTGATGATTTTTCACGTTATGGTTATATTTATCTATTGCATGATAAGTCTCAATCAATGAATACACTTGAAGTGTATATTAAAGAGGTTGAGATGCAATTAGATAGAAAAGTGAAAATAGTAATATCAGATAGAGGCGGTGAATATTATGGAAAGTATAATGAATCGGGACAATGTCCAGGTCCATTTGCTAAATTCCTTAAAAGACATGGCATTTGTGCTCAATACACAATGCCATGTACACCACAACAAAATGGTGTAGCAGAAAGGCGTAATCGTACTTTAATGAAAATGGTTAGGAGTATGATAAGTCATTCATCTTTACCCTTATCTTTTGGATGTATACTTTAAAAACTTCTATGTATTTATTAAATAGGGTTCCTAGTAAGGCAGTTCCAAAGACTCCCTTTGAACTGTGGACGAGAATGAAACCTAGTTTACGACACCTGCATGTTTAGGGTTGTCCAGCAAAAGTAAGAATTTACAATCCACATAAAAGGAAATTGGATTCAAGAACGACCGGTGGTTATTTCATTGGTTATGCAGAGAAATCCAAAGGGTATAAATTTTATTGTCCTAATCATAGTACAAGAATTGTTGAATCTGGAAATGCTAGGTTCATTGAGAATGGTGACATCAGTGGGAGTGAAAGAGTGCGTGATGCTTGCATTCAAGAAGTAAGGGTAGAAGTTCCTATATCCAAAGCTTCTAAAGTTGTTGTTCATTATATTATAGTATAACTTAACAATAATCAAGAACAACAAATTAATGAACAAACACTCCATAATGAAGATGTCAATATTGAACCTCTAATAGCTGAGTCACAAGAAATAGCATTAAGAAGATCTTAAAGAGAAAAGAGGTCGGCTATTTATGATGACTATATGGTTCATCTACAAGAGTCAGAAATTGACTTAGGAATTGGAAATGATCCAGATTCATTTTCCTAAGCCATGGAATGTGAGAATTCTAATGAATGGTTTAATGCCATGGAAGAAAAGTTAAAATCCATGCATCAAAATCAAGTTTGGGATATTGTTGAATTGCCTAAAGGATGTAAAAAGGTCGAGTATAAATGGGTCTTTAAGACCAAGCACGACTCAAAAGGCAATATTAAACGACATAAAGACAGACTTGTTGCAAAAGGTTTTACGCAAAAATAAGACATTGACTATAAAGAGACATTTTCACCAGTCTCTAAGAAGGACTCACTTAGAATTATTATGGCTTTGGTGGCTCATTATGACTTAGAGTTACACCAAATGGATGTAAAAACCGCATTTCTTAATGGGAATTTAGAGGAAATGTTTATATGGACCAACCCGAAGGCTTTTCAGTTAAAGGAAAAGAACACATGGTATGTAAATTAAAAAAGTCAATATATGGACTAAAACAAGCTTCCTGACAATGGTATCTTAAGTTTAACGATACCATAATTTCATTTGGTTTTAAGGAAAACACTGTTGATCGGTGTATATATATGAAGAATAGTGGGAGCAAGTTTATTTTACTAGTTCTGTATGTTGATGATATTTTGCTTATTGCTAATGATCTTGGTTTGTTACATGAAATCAAGAAGTTTCTCTCTAAGAATTTTGAAATGAAGGATATGGGAGAGGCAACGTATGTGATAGAAATAGAAATATTCCGTAATAGATCACAAGGATTATTAGGATTGTCTCAGAAAGCCTACATTGAGAAAATTTTAGAGAGATTTAATATGAGTAAATGTTCAGCAGAAATAGTTCCAATTCAGAAAGGTGATAGATTTAGCCTTGTGCAATGTCCGAAAAGTGAATTGGAACGAGAACAAATGAAAAATATTCTTTATGCATCTGTTGTAGGGAGCTTAATGTATACACAAACTTGCACCAGACCAGACATCAATTTTGCTGTCAGAATGCTGGGTAGGTATCAAAGTAATCCTATAATGGATCATTGGAAAGCTGCAAAGAAAGTTATTAGATACCTGCAAGAAACGAAGAATCATATGCTTACTTATAAAAGATCCGATCATCTCGAGGTGATTGGATATTCGGATTCAAACTTAGCCGGATGTACTGATACAAGAAAATCAACATTTGGTTACTTGTTTCTTCTGGCTGGAGGGACAATTTCATGGAAAAGTGCGAAGCAGTCAATTATTACTACATCCACTATGAAAGCTGAATTTGTGGCATGCTTTGAGGCCACTATTCATGGATTATGGCTGCGGAATTTTATTTCAGGGCTTGTGATTATCGACAGCATTGCTAAGCCGCTGAAAATTTATTGTGATAACTCTGCAGCAGTTTTCTTCTCTAAGAACGACAGGTATTCTAAGGGTGCTAAACATATGAAGATCAAATACTTGTCTGTTAAAGAAGACGTTCAGAAACGAAGAGTGTCAATTGAGCACATTAGCACCAAACTTATGATAGTAGATCCCTTAACAAAAGGACTGCCGCCCAAAACATTTAATGAGCATGTTGAAAAGATGGGCATTATTGGACGTTATTAATGTTTGTATTATGATTGTATTAAGTTTATGTATTTGACACTTTGAGCTCATTTATGAGTTTATGATATTTTCTGTTTTCTATTTAATATACATTATGGAAATAGATGAATGTTAAGCAGGATAGTTTCTAAAGAGATATTATAGTTGGACTATTGTTGTACTTCTCAATTATGGATTATGTTAAGTAAAGTGCTATAGTTGTAGTGCATAGAAGGGACTATGTCGATTAATGACATACAACCGCTATGACTCGCATTAGTTTTCTTTACTTAATTGTGATTATTATGTGATTGCCAATTTAATGAAAATTTTATAGCATAATATTATTGTGCACATTACAGTCTTTATTAAATCATGAAAGGAATATCATATGAGCCAAGTGGGAGAATATAAGAATTATTGTGGCCCACATGATATGATTTATTATATGGTTTAATAATAATTGAAATGCTATAAAATAAATAATGTATTGGTTATGAGGAGTTACGACTCTAATAAAACGAAGAGGTACAACTTTTATGAAAGTTGAAAAGGCGTTTTGATGGAAGACACCTATTCAAAAAACGTATAAATAGAGTCTGGTCCTCTCTCCAACCATATGAACAAAATTAATAGAAAGGAAATTGGTTTTTTCTCCTCCATCGATAGAATTTATTAAAGAATAGTGGGTTAAAGGAGAGAAATTAGATTTCTTCTTTTGGTTCGAGTTCTTTGGGTTTTCTACAATGATTATCATCAAGGGTAACGATATGGATAAATGTATGTCTTCATCTATTTGTGAAAATCATGAAGTTCAAAGATCACTGTTTATTATGAGTTTCCATATCAAAGATTTAATATGTATTGTCTAACAGAGCGAACTGGAAAGGGGGTGTTTCTCCGATGCCATGGTCTAGGGTAGGTTCTGGTTCACGCGTGTTTGGCTATAATTTGGTGTTGTTTGTGCTCATTTTTATGGGAACGGTCGTGTGTCGTGGGTTAACTGGTGGTTGAATTGGGTTGGTTTTGCTTATTTTGGAGCATTTGCTACTAGAGATTAGAGAATGAGTGCATTCATGGTCCTTTTTTCAAATGATTGACTAGACCGTAGCTGATCCTGCAGAGCATATGGAGGAACGGTAAAGACGGTTGTTCCTTTGTTACGCAGGTTATAAACTTATAGCAATCAGGCCACACGATGGGATCCATGCGATGTGTAAAGATAGGTTGGTCCATCAATTCCTACTGTCTGAGGATGAGACATTTTTTGTAGGAAAAGAACACCTGAAATGCCAAAATTTGGCACCAAATGATAGTTAAGTGCAAAAAGTTGCGCAAGTGACATTTAAATGCCAAAATCGGAGTAAAATAAATCAGTTACGTACCAACAGCGAAAATGCTGACATGGCGATTTTCCAGTGAAGCAAGTACAAAACGACGTCATTTTACACACTGACGTAGCTAGACAAGTGCAAAAACGATATTGTTTTCTGCTGAAATGAATAGATAATTAATATAAATATTAACTATATCAAATTTAAGACCAAATTTAAAAATAAATAAATAAAGAGAGGAAGATGGAGGTTGCATAGCCCTCACCACCACCTCCCCACAAGGGTCGGCCTAGGTCCCCGATCCCTAGCATCACATGAGCCATCGCTGCCTGCAACCTCCATCTTCCACTTCTTCTTCTTTTTTTTATTAATATAATATAAATATTTTTATTTAGTTAATATTTATATTGAAATTCAAAAAAAAAAAAAATGACAAAATGACGTCGATTTGGTAACTTGTTACCGACTCAATTCTCTGGCGTGTCACATAAGCGAGTTATATTATTAAAAAAGTGTCACGCGAGATTTCCGACCACCTTCATTGGACTCGGCACTTAGGTGTCCCATTTTTTTTTTTTTTTTAAAGTGGCACTTAAGTGTTACTTCCATAATTTTTGGTATTTAAGTGTCTTTTCGTGCCAAGTTTTGGCACTTTAGGTGTTCTTCTCATTTTCTACGTACCGCCACAATTTGATGGTGAACTTTCTAGGTTTGTCACCACCACGTAACAATTATTCAAAGATGAGAGTTTACCCCCTTTACTATAGTTGACAAGGTGTTAAGCATTGATTTTACTAATGATGTGAACGAGTTTGTGCTAAACGAGGTGCCTTTGAGGATAAATAAGAGATTCATGTTAACATTTCATTTTGGTTATATAAACCAAGCTTCTGTTGATAAGGTGGGAAGGTGAAACTATAGTGCTGCTCTTGAAGATTTATGGATTAGAGGTTTAAGTTCCGTTCAAGTCCGAAGATTTATGAATTAGAGGTTTAAGTTTCGTTCAGGTCTATTGTGAGGTTGGGAGTGTGCAACTATAGTTGGGTTCTTGAAGATTTATCAATTAGAGGTTCATGTTTTGTTCAGATCTATTGCGAGGTTGGGAATGGGCAACTCTAGTGTGATGATGCTAGTAAGAACACCTAGAGTGGGTGAATAGGTGTTTAAAAGAATTTTTGACAAATAAATGCAAGAACAAATAAGTTGCGAGCAAAATCTGAATAAGGATCAGAGTCTAATAAACAAATCATCAAATTTCTAATAGATGTTTAAAATCCATCATGCGATGGAACGGACTTTTACAATAACCTATAAGTGTACAACAAACTCAAATAAGGAAAGTTAACGGAAGAAAATGTTGCACACAAAATTTATAGTAGTTCGATTTAGATCAAGGCTACGTCCATTCTTGCACGCTAATAGCCTCCTAGATTTCACTATATTATCAACAAGATATTACAACTTTGAATGCAAACTCTCAGTGGATTATCTCACTAAATCACTATTTTGGTATTTTTCTTATGATCACAAATGTTTAAGCTCATGAAAACAAGTGTATGATCGAAATTCGCTCAAACTTTAGAATTCTAAATTTTACACTCCATCTCTTACTTGCTTCTCGGTCCTTGGTCTCCTTAAATACTCCACCACTTCCAAACTAACCGTTGAACAGTATCTAGAGGATCATCTTCCAATTTACTTGTTGGATAGATCTGTATCAAGAAGATTAAGTAGCCGTTAAGTGACAGAAGCAGAATCTCAAGTTGATTCTGATCGATATAAATAGAATCTTGGTTTTCATAAGTAGAGCTTCTCCATTTAAAAAAAAAATTGTCTTCAAGATTCAATTGTCAATCAATGAGATTAAATCAATCAAATCTATCTTGATGTAGAATCCAAACCAAATCACTAACAATTATATGTTTAGGGTTTGTGTCACATTTTGTCAAATTGTTTCGTTCTAAATTTGCTACGTTCTTGACATATGTCTCGTTCTGGATCTTATCACGTTTTGGACTTTATGCCTTGTTTTGTATGCAAAGTCTGAGAGTATTCCGCTTCAAGAGACTTTATAATATGGACGAAAGTCTAAACATATTTAACCTTAAAGTTTAGACACAATCTAAATAAGTTCAACTTCAATATAAAGTCTATCTTCTCGTTCTTCCAAGTATAAACCTTGATAATATCATTTACACATTCTATCATCTGCATAGTCTATTACTCAACCATTAAACACATTAGTAACTTTTGATTTATTTTGTCGTCTTCAAAACATCATAAGAGATTTCCCCAACATAATGGGGCTCTTTAAGATGCAAAAAAGAAGCGGTAACAACTTGATCTCAAGAATAAATCTAAAACTGAACTTGTACCCCCTTCTGAGAAAGGGGAAGGACACGGGCCAAAGGCTGTTTGGGTAACGACATTCACATAATTACTCAGGGTGCATGATTTTAACAACTACATTGTGTTAAGTAGTAAAGGGTTTGAGCTACTTCTCGAGCAATTAGAACGGAACCTCTTCTTCAGATTTTCTAAAACCTTTACCATTGCACCGTGCCCACGATCTCAAGAAATGGGAGAATTCTCTTGCTTTAAAATGCAATACTCCATCAATATATAACCTTAAGATTACCGAATTTTGTGTTTTAGGTATTAGAGACCTGGGTACTTGTCAGAAACCGAAGGCAAGCAAGAATCGGACGACAATGAAGAAGAGAAGAACGAAGTTTTTGGTAGAAGATTTTCTTGTATTTTGATTGTAATCAATGTACATGGCTTTGCTGTTTATAATACAAAGTGTATACACAAAGAAAGGCAATGTAATATTTTACAAATCAATCTAATATCTAATTGATTCTCTATAATCAGAATGTGGATCAATCAATTCCCGATATATTTCGAGAATCTTCTGCATATCTTCCAACACTCCCCTCAAGCTGGTGGCTTGTAGATGTCCAAGACGCCTAGCTTGCTCAGTAGATATGCATGTTGTTTTTGACATAAGGCTTTGGTAAACACATCTGCAGGTTGTTCAGCAGTTCCAATCCCTCTTGTCTCGATTGTCCCTTCTTGAATCTTCTCCCGAGTGAAATAGCAATCCACTTCTATGTGCTTGGTCCTCTCATGCATTATAGGATTCGCTGCAAGTTTCAGAGCTAATTCATTGTCACAGAATAATCTCGTCGATCCTTTTAGCTGTATTCCGAGATCACCAAGTAATCCTCGTATCCACACAATTTCACACGTGGTCTTTGCCATAGCCCAATATTCTGCTTCAGCTGAGGATAGAGAAATTGTTGCTTGCTTCTTGGGTTTCCATGAAAGAAGAGAATCTCCCATCTTAATGCAAAACCCAGTTATGGATCTTCGACTCATAAGGCACGTTGCATAGTCTGCATCGCAATATGCTGTCATTTCCATGTTGCATCTTCTAGATAGAAGTATCCCAAGTCCTGGACATCCCTTTAAATACTTCACCACCTTTAGAGCAGCATTCATATGAGATTCCTTTGGTTTATGCATAAATTGATTGAGATTTTGCACTGCATATGATATATCAAGCCTGGTCATAGTCAGATAAATAAGTTTTCCAATGAGCTTTTGATAACTCATCAGATCCTGTAATATAGGATCATCCTAAGAAGTTCCTCCAGTGTGATATGTTGTAGTCAATTTGATATTCTGCTCGATTGGAATGACAGCTGGCCCGCATCCTGATAAACCGGCCTCTGATATAATTTCCAACACAAACTTCCTCTGACTGAGGGAAATTCCTTGGTGGGATCGAGCGATCTCAATCCCAAGAAAATATTTTGGCGCTCCCAGATCTTTTATATGAAATGTAGTATGCAAATATTTCTTCAGGCTCTTTATTGCAACTTCATCATTTCCCATGATAAGAATGTCATCTACATAGATCATCAAGTAAATAGATGACGTACCTTTGGTCCATGTAAATAAGGCATAATCATACTTGGATTGTTTGAAGTTTGCACTGATGAGAGCATTAGCAAATTTAGCATACCATTGTCTGGAAGCTTGTTTCAGCTTGTTTCAGCTCATAAAGGGATCATCAGCTCTATACTTTACTTTATAAACCCATTTGCATCCTATGGACTTCCTATTTGGGGGTAAAGGAACTATCTCCCAAGTGTGGTTATCAGTTAAGGCCTGTAATTCTGCTTCCATGGCCTTTTGCCACCGTGGGTCTTTGGATGCCTCATCATAACTAGACGGTTCTTTCTCATCTGATATACGACTAATGCAACATCTATGCTCCGACGAAAGCTTGTCAAAGGAGACATAAGAAGATATTGGATAGTGAATACCTGGTCCGTTAAGTGAGGCGCAAACATAGTCTTTGGTCCACGTTGGTGGTTTCATAGCTCGCCCTGAACGTCGTGGATGATCCATTGGTGGTGGAGGTGGAGATAGTTCCGCAGCATTATTGGTTGTTTGATCGCCAAAATCATCTTCAATGTTCATTGGAATAACAGGGTCACTTTCCAATGTTGCTTGCTAAGTTAATTGATCAATGGAAGAAGATGGAATGTCTTGGCCGGGTGATGCTGCGAGAAAATATTCAGGAGATATATTCTCCTCAATTGAGGAGCGATGAGGACCGATGGAGATATCCAAATCCTCTATAGATTTACGAAATGGAAAGATAGTTTCGTGAAAAATGATATCTCTGCTTACAAAAAATTCTCCTGTTGATGGATCTAGAACATAATAACCCTTCTGCAGGGTAGGATAACCCATGAAAATACACCTCCTGGCACGTGGACTCATTTTGTCTCGAGGCCCCATAGTTGCAGTATAGCGAAGACAACCGAAAACACGTAGATGATCTATTGCTGGTTTTTTTCCATAAAGTAATTCGAATGGTGATTTACCAGCTAATATCCGAGTAGGCATACGGTTGATAAGATAGGCTGCAGTGAGGACACAATCTCCCCAATATATTGTCGAATGTATCCCTGAAACTTCAAAGCTTGGGCAACTTCCAGCAAGTGACGATGCTTATGTTCCACCACTCCATTCTGTTGTGGAGTATAAATACAGGAGCTTTCATGTAAAATGACATGGAGCAAGAAAAGTGATCTGCAATCATGACTAAAAAATTCCTTCCCATTGTCAGTTCGTATTCGCTGGATTGACTTCCCAAACTGATTTTTAGTCAAAGTGATGAACTTTTTCAATTGAGATGGAACTTGAGCCTTTGATTGCATCAAGAATACCCATGTGGCCCGAGAGTGATCATCCACAATTGTTAGAAAATATCATGAACCATCACGATGTGCTGTGTGATATGGTCCCTAGACATCCACATGAATTAAAGAAAGGATAGTGGTGGAACGCTTTGTATGCAAAGGGAAAGATGTGCGAGACTGTTTTGCAAGGGGACAAATAGGACATTTAGAATATGGAAAAAAAATACTATGTCCCATCCTTGAATGTAAAAGAAAGTCTTTATCATTGGCAATAGCGTTACACAATGACAATTTATTAAAAGGAATTGAATTCAAATCAAGATGACTTGGAATACTGGTCCAGAAATATAAACCTTCAGAAAGACTACCCAAGCCCATCAGTTTCCCAGTCGAAAGGGCCTGAAAAAAACATGTGTCAGCATTGAAGAGTATTTGACAGGAATTTTCCTTGCAGACTTTGGATACGGAAATGAGATTGAACTGAAATTGTGGGACATAAAGGACATTTTGCAAGATAATTTGAGAGCTAAGTTGAACAGTCCCTATCAATGTGACATGAGTAATGTTCCCATTTGGAAGTTGCACAGAAATAGGCATGTCCAATTTCCTATGCATTTTTGAGAAAAAATTTATATCACAAATGATATAATCACTTGCTCCTGAGTCAACCATCCATGCCCTTTTGAAATTGAATTAATCGGGCAATGGGATATACTTGAGAAACTTCCTCTCTTATTTCCAATATCTGTTTTTTCGCAATGCCTCGCATCAATTGCTGATATTGCCCATAAGTAATTGGTCGGTCACTACTTGGTCCAGTAGGTCCAGTTACCTGGTAAGCTACAGAATACTCTTTCTTTTTGCCTTTTTCTCCTAGCTTTCCATGTAATTTCCAGCAATTATCTATGGTATGATGTGAACATTTGCAATGCTCACAGTATAATTTACCTCTCCCCTTGGAATTTTGTCCGAAATTCCTAATTGATGCGGAATAAATCTGGCCGTCGGATGATTTAATTGTGGAATAATCTCCACCGTCCGATGCGGCATATGGATCGACTCCTTGCGGACCGTCAGATCTCCGCAGGAAATCGAGACCGTCAGATCTCCGCAAGAAATCCGAGCCATCAGATCGCTGGATTGCATCTTCACCGTTGCTTCCTTCACTTTTAAGGGTTCTATCCGCATTTGCGAACCCTAGCCCCTCGCGACTTTCTCTCTCCCGGGCTAGGGTTCTCGCCTCCGATTCTCTTCCACGGCATTCTCCGCGAAGAGCGAGAGCAACAGACTCGCCCCCTCGTGTTTGCTCCGGTGCTGTGAGCCATTGGCTCTCTTCTTGGACGGCCAACTGGAAAATCCGGCCGAGGGGCGGCACGGGGTCCATCGCCAGGATCTGCGAACGAAATGTTAGGTATGTTTCATTCAATATCAAAAGAAATCGAGTGGATTTCTCCCTCTCCTTTATGGATTTGTACTGCCTGAGAGTTTCTGGAGGTCCCTCGAATTTCTCTTCGATGGCCTCGAGCTCGTTCCAGAGCGATGACAATTTGTTATAAACTCCTGTGACGAACATATTTCCTTGCTTGAGATCTATGAGTTCCTGCATGAGACAAAAAAATTTTGCTCGATCGAGCTTCCCATACATTTCTTTTATGTTGTCCCACATGGTTTTCGAATCTTCCGTCGATGGGAGGCCTGCTGCAACATCTGGAGAGACACGCTGCCGATCCAAAGCGGATCGTGATTGCACTTTCGCCAGTGCCTCGCCAGCCTCTCATCCGACGGAATAGGTATTGTTCCGTCAAGGAAACCGTCTTTATCTTTGGTCACTAGGGCTCGCCAGAAGTCTTGCGACCATTTGTTGTAATTTTCTCGGCCCGGCCGGGGCTGCGCACGATTAGTCGCAACTCTGGTCCGTCGGCAGTTGATACGTGCAAGGGATCGCCTGGCTCCGGTCGGCCGGTGATGGCCACAATTGGAAATGGTAAAAATCCGGGTGAGAGGTTCGGGTAGGGATTCGTCCCTGTACCCGACCCATTGAACCCGGTTCCATGACCCGCATTAAAGAGTCTTGGATGAGGGTTTGTTCCCGAACCCGCTTCTCCAGACCCGTTTATTCGTTCTGCCTCAGCGGCTGAGTTTGCCCCGCTTGCGGCTGGTAGACTCCCGTCGGGTTGAACGTTACTCTGGTAACTCGTTACCCTCGGCAATGATGAATTCGGGCCTTGCCCGACGTACCATGGATAAGGTATCCATTGGTAAGGATGGCCCGGAATGGGCTGCCCCATATTCGCTTGAGCCTGGAACATCTGCCATTAAGTCTAGATTGGTAGCTGGGTTGTGGAAATTGCAGGTATCGCATGGGTGTTGTGGCCTTGTGTCTCTCCCGTTGGTGTGACATTGCCTGTGGGGGGAGCGGCAGAAGTTCCAGGGAGCAGATTCTCTGGATTCATGGTAAGAATTCCATTTCTTCTTCCTTCTTACAAAATTTGATTCTTTCGTAATCAAGACTTTGATCTGTCTTGCAGCTTCGAAAGCAATCAATTGCGGAAGATGGAGCTTAAAGCCAAAGCTCTGATACCATGTCAGAAACCGAAGGCAAGCAAGAATCGGACAACAATGAAGAAGAGAAGAATGAAGTTTTTGGTAGAAGATTTTCTTGTATTCTGATTGTAATCAATGTACATGGCTTTGTTGTTTATAATACAAAGTGTATACACAAAGAAAGGCAATGTAATATTTTACAAATCAATCTAATATCTAATTGATTCTCTATAATCAGAATGTGGATCAATCAATTCCTGATATATTTCGAGAATCTTCTGCATATCTTCCAACAGTACTTGCTCTCATCAGCGGTTTTAGACCAGAAATAAAGAGGGAAAGAGAGATCCCTATATTAGTGAGAATTTTTGCTCATTTTATATTTCTAAAGCCAATGTTCTTTCCTTCCTTCGGCTTATATTTGTCAAGGCCATGCTTTCATGGCAGTGGAATAATTTGATGAAGCTGAGAAGTCCTATTCCATCTCCTTACATATAGATCCCTCCGTTCGTCATTCCAAATCACTCAAGGTATGCTTTACTTCCTGAGTTTGACTAGTGCAGTTACTCACTCGTTTCTCATAGTCAATTTATCAGCGTCAAATTTTTGTAAGCTCTCCTCTACAATGAATGCTGTGAGTGGACATCTAGTTAAAAGGTGTATTTCTACTAGTAAGGATCATCTTTTGACGAATGAATGGTAGTTCTTACAGGTTTTTCCATTCTTTCATCATATTATGATATGATTACTGGTGATAGTTTTATGACTCTGTCTCCTTTAACGATTTTTAGTTGACACAAACACACTGATTTGAAATTTACTTGTAAAAGCTGTATAATTTGGCAATGATAAGTCATCCAAAATTCAGTGACAACTTCTGATTCTTCTCTCTTCTTTTTTTTACCTTTTCTTATTCCTTTTTCCAGAGTCTTTGCCTCTATTTAAGCTTCGTAGGTTTCCACCGTCCTCCAAACTACGACTTAAGCATCCGAGGGCCAATCCGGGCGATCGGCTCGGATGCCCTAACCTGTGTTCATGGTTGCAGCTCAATTGGTGGAGGAAGCCTCAACAGATCCTTGGATATTTACACTTAACAGCTAGAACTTAGCTTATACAAAAAAAGAATCGAAACACAAAATCCTCATCGAATCAAATATAAAAATATTGCAATTAATCATTCAAGATTGGTGAGATCCTTATTGACACCATCAATATTTACTAATTTCACCGTCCATAATGATTTTCTTTTCATTGTTTACTCGAAAATATATATCACTTCAAACGTTACTGTAGAGATACAGATAATACAGTTAAATAGGTCAATATATTTTCGACCCTTCATTGTCTTTCCTTTTCAAAGTTCAAACCCTATGTTTTGCCTTCACTCGATTTTGTTCGTGTAAAACAGACACGATATATCATGCAAGGCAGCAGAAGAGATAAAACAATAGATACCAAACACGGCAGACGACATTACCAGGTGTAAAATTCGAAGCATCGAAAGCACAAATTCAGATTTCAGTACAATTTTACTTCCAATGACCTAACAACTTCATGCTTATAAAATGAATTGCTAACTTTCTGTATCAACCGGGTATCTAAAGAGCTTGTCATTCCACTAATCTGCTCGATTCATCAGTGATAACAAGCCAAACTTTTAAGCTATGGCTTAAAAGCATGGTTCGATCCAAAGCGAAGGAGAAGACTTCCCCTTGAAATGCAGCTCGAGTGTACCATCTTTGAGGTGGTATATTCCCATGCCTGTGTCTACTCCATCTCCAGTCAATGAGAGACAAAAGTAAGTAAAATAAATACAATTCGGCTTGATGAGATGATCTTCATCGACCTCCAAAGAGAAGGAAGAATTGTGGCCCAAGAAGAGGGAGGTGCTCTCCAAGTTCTCAACTTCTGTGCACGTTTGAGTATCCAGGTCAATCTCGAGAACACGGAATCGAAAGGTTACGGTAGATCTTAGTGGCTCCCATTGTGACACAAACAACAGAGATCCTGTCCTTGATTGCACTAGATACACTTGATCCAAATACCAAAGGGATCCTGAGGGATACTCATGCTCAAATTCTCGGAGTCTTTGTGGCATCTGGAAAACTACTTGAAACTCAAACGGAGTTGGTCCATCCACATTGCACCTCAATATCCTTTGCTCATAATCGACAGCAACAAAGGACCCCTTATAATATAAGACGTCGAAAAATTCATCCAGGGGGGAGTTCACCGCTGTCCACTCCTCTTCACCGGGTTTCCAAAGCCCTAACCGTCCAGTGTCATAGATGACCATGACCTTGTAATCTGGTGATGTAGTAGGGCTATCAGATAGGACGAACTTACGGATGAATCCAACATAAAAGAAAGGCAAATCTTCGATGTTGGGGAACTTATTCCAATTGGGAAGCTTAATAATATGACTGTAACACGACATGGGATTCTTTAGCACGTGGAATTCCCCGTCTCTGCTGGTCATCAACACCCAACCTCGTGAAGAGATATATCCATTTGCCCTCGCTTCCGGAAAGAGCTTTTTGTGAACCTGCTGACACGAGAGGCAGAAAAACTCACACCACGGCATCCCCTTTTTGTTCGTGAGCATCAACCATGGGACTTTGCTTCTCTCTTTGACAGCAGCGGATTGCCACGAGCGGCACACTGCTCGGAACGCCGATAAATTCTTCGGACAAAGGCACTGGGAGCATAGTTGTAACAACTCTTCTGGGAGCTCTGCCCAGTTTCTCGCCATACTAAATTCAAAGCAGAATCCGACAAGGGAGATAGAAAATCAGAATGGAGAAAGATCAGGAAGACTATCGGGTACCTCATTGCGCATCCAAATCAGGTTTAATATTTAAAGAATCTGCTTATCTCACACAAATCACATCAACACATGCCTTCTTGAACTTGTTTCCTTAGAGAACATGCATTCTGACTTCACTCAGACATTTCATCGAATAAGTGGCATGCACTTCGAGTAATGAACTTCCACTCACATATAAGGCCAAGAATCACTATCAGGTCATCACTACAGGCTCAGTGCACATTCGAAACCCTGATGAAGCTTTAACCAGAGACGAATTTCACTCTCGTACCTGGTAGATGCCATGACCAGGAACACCCCCGATCGAACTGAGAACCAGAATTCCCAAGAAAGTCGTCGCTGCAGAGCACAGCAACTGCTGCGCCTTTAGAAACTTGAAGACGGGCGGTGATCGATGATGCCTCGGACAGCGTTCAGAAACAACGGAGGAAAAGCGCGAATGCGGAAGGAGAATTCGCGATCCAGAAGATTTTTTCGGCTCTCGCTTCTTTGACGGATGTGTACAAACGGTGGAAGGCGGTCGTCAGCGAATGCCGGTGACCGGCCGGCGGACGGCGGATTTCTTTCTCGCGGGCGTCGTTCCTTGGTCGTTCGTTTGTCGTTCCAGAGGGAGTGAAGTAACAACTAACAAGGGGATGGAGGATGGGCTCCACTTGTTATACGGGCCAAACTGATGGGCCGAATTAGATCAAAATTGATGGGCTTCGGCCGTAGTTATTCGGATGAACGGAACAGGCCCAATCGGATTGAGGCCTTTTCTGCGGCGGTTATTTCTTATTCGTCCATCATTTTCTATAATTGCGCCATTTATTTATTTATTTATTTATACACATATCACAAAATGCGGATTCAATTCATCGGTGAAATTTCAGGTGTCGGCAAAGTTATACAGGCATGTGCGCATAAGGTAAAGGTTACATGGAAAAATAGGACGGGGTGAACAAAGACATTTTGTTTTTGGAACTTTTTTTTTTTTGAAATAATATGGTTTGGTAAAATTCATGAAAGGATTAATTTTATCACAATTAAATAGGTTGGCACATTTATTGAAAAAGGGAAAGAAACGATTCAAATTATTTTGGTGCCGTCAAATTTTAAGAATTGCCTGCCTTTTTCAGAAACAATGATTTTTTAAGGAATTTTTTGTATTTTTTTGTTGGAAATAACTATGGGAAAGTTTCAAATGAGTTTATCTTTTGTAAACGGGCGGTGTATAAATTGATTCGGGAGCAATTCTTTTTTTGTTTTTTTTTTTTTTTGGTAATAAATGTAAGGTGAACTTGGCCATGGCTGGTTGTATGGTGGCAAGATTTAAATTAGGAAAAATTTAAAGTTGCAATATCAAGTATGGATTATTAAAATGAAAAGATCATATTGAATTTTCTCTTAATTTGCGTTGCTGCCGTGGTACCTAGTACATCACATATCCCTGTAATTGAATTTTTTTATCGCAAAAAAACCCAATGCATTCCATTTCGAAATATAAAAAATGGAAAAAAAAAATGTAAGAGCATTTTCTCTTGAATTTAGATACTCGAGGATTCTCTTTTTTTTTAAAAGATAGCTTTCATAAAAGTATACTTTCGTGGGATGAAATAACGACAACAAAAGTATGTGATAACCAAGATAGGTCTCTTACGCTACAATTGAATGCTCCATGACATTAGTATCTTCTAACTCGTAAACTCTCTCGTCTACAGTCTGCTCTTCTATTCTTTCATCATTGATAATGGAGGGAGGTCAGACTAGAGTTGTAAGAATTGGTTCTAATAAATAAAATTGTTGGAAGCATTCCGACACTCACTTGTGCATCGGTGCGCCGAGTGTTTCGATGAAACCATGCCCTGTGCTCAATCCCAACATGTTTGCTGGATAAACTTTATATGCAGTGGACACGCACAACCCTCTCAAAGTGAACGAGGAAGAGTTGAGAGTCGGCCAGTATCGGATTGCCCGTGCAAACAACTCCTCAGTGCAAATAAGAGTCCTATTTAGATTCCATTCATTTCATGAAAAATGCAACATTTTAAAAAATATTTTCCAGAAAGTCATTTTCTAAGAAAATGTCATTATTTTCAAGTCCTCATTTAAAACCTGAAAATAAAATAAAAAGTATTTTGCGCTGTATGTACTTTTTTTCAATAATTTTATTATTATTTTATTTTGTTAAATCATTTTTAAATTATTTAAAAAACAATTTTTAATTATTTTTCTTTTTCTTGTTCTTTTCTTTCTTTTTATCTTCTTTTTCCTTGGTCGGTCACTGGCCACGGCGACGGCCGATGACCGGCCAAAGGCCAACTTCCCGCTGGCAAGTAGTGAGTGGCGAGCTTAAGCATGTCGACCTTTGGCCTCGCCAAATCGGCTAGCTTGCGCTAGTCCCTATCTTGCCGATTTGGCTAGTGGTGAGCAACGAGTGCAAGGGCAAGCCTCGAGCTTGTCGACCCTTGGCCTCACCAGATCGACAAGCCAAAGGCTCGCACTCGCCAATTTGGCTAGCGGCAAGTGGCCAGCGAAGGGTGAGCCTTAAGCTCACCGACCTCTGGCCTTGCCAAATCGAGGAGCTAGAGGCTTGTGCTTGCCCCTAGTTCGCTGATTTGGCGAGCGGCAAGCTCGAGCTTACTAGAGGTCGGCGGGCCTCGAGCTCGCTCAAGCTCATTGCTCACCAAAGATCGATGAGCCAAGCGAGGCTCAAGGCTGGCGGTAGCAAGTCTCAAGCTTGCTCGAGGCCGATGAGCTCAAGGCTAGCCTAGAGGTCGACAAGCCTTGAGCTTGTCGCTCGCCAGAGATCAATGAGCCAAGTGAGGCCCAAGGCTAGCGATAGCGAGCCTCGAGCTCACCCGCCTCGAGCTCGCCCAAGGCTGGTGAGCTCGGCTCGCTTGTGGCCGATCGCCGCCATAGCCGTGCCAACGACCGGCCAAAGAAGAAGGTGGGAAAAAATAAAAGAAAAATAATTTAAAATTCGAATTATTAAAAAGAAAACAAGAAGGAAGGGGATTAGTGAGGTATGAGACAAGAGAGTGTGAGTAAGGAAAATGTTTTTCCCTAATTTAAAAAGTTGAAAACATTTTCCTCTTTTTTACAAGACTTTTTTCTTTGGTGGAAAATGTTTTTTACGATTAGTTTATTTTTCGAACATTAGAAAATTTGGAAAATATTTTCTGTGAAATGAACCACGCCTTAATGAAAGTTGTTCGCTAAGCAATTTAATCTACAAGTGGCTGTCAACGTGATATAACCAGTTCTAATATTCAGTCATGACCCCTTGTAGTGAAAGCCTTACGAGTTACGATACAATAAGCGCGTCATAGAAATTTGTACAATCGCACCGTGCGATAAGGACGGCGGTTCTCCTCTCGGTCATTCGAAAAAATAGAACGCAAAACACAAAAACCGAAAGAGAAGCCAAATACCCATTGATAAACTCAAGCATCAGATAAGAAAAATTAAGTATCCCACGGATTACTATCGCATGAAACCAATGCATTTTACGGATATATCCATAAGGAAAAATTCCATTCCGACAGCTAAATAAAACATAGAGATCCATGAAGCAGCTCTCCCGTCGCTACGGACGCGTTTGGTAACGTTTATGTTCCAAAACGATTTTGAATAGAAATAATTCTTTTTTGTTTCTATTCCGGAGAACAATTTCGAGTATAAAAACGTGTTTGGTAATCGCAAAAATTTCTACCCAGGGAATAGAGACGCGTTTGGTAAACTTGTATAATTTTTTTGTTTTTTTTTTTTTTTTTTTAATATTTTTATTATATTTTTCCTTTTTTTTTTTTTTTTTTTTTTTTCTTCATTCTTCCTTTTGGCCGGTCGCCGCCCTCGCCCATGGCCGACGACCGGCTGATGAGGGCCGGCGAGGTCACCGACCCCCGCGAGGCCGAGACTCGCCGTGGCTGGCGAGCTCGGCCTCGTCGGGCCACCACCAGGATTGGCGTCGCCCGGCGGTGGCCCAACGAGATCGAGCCTTACCGGTGGCCGGGCGAGCTCGACCTCACTAGATTTGGGCGAGCTCGCCCACCCGAGGCGAGGCCAAGCCTCGCCGAGGGCCTAACGCTCCGAGGGAGGTCGCCGACCATGACCGAGGTTGGCGACCGGCCAAAAGGAAGAAAATAGAAAAAAAAAATGAGAAGAAAAAAAAGTGTTTCTCGGAAGTATTCCCGGGGAAGAAGAAATAAATTTTTCTACTTCTTATTTCTATTCCAAATCTATTCCCAAAAACAAAAGTGTAAAACAAACGTGTTTATTCTTTTTGTTCCGGAACAAAAGAACAAAAATTTGTGTTCCGGGGAATAGAAACACAAATAAACAAACACACCTTACAACAATCTAAATCATGAGGCAATAGCTACCCCTTTCATGAGAAAATCTCAAGAATGGAGCAGAAAACGTTGCTAGACGACCGAAGATGGCATTCAAGAGAGACAAGAGTCCGGAAGTGAATTTTCCTTAATAAGTTCTGTTCTTTTTTTTTTTTTTGGTCGAAACTTACTAAGTTTTTCAATGGTCGAATCCATCCACTTCCGCGAGAATTCATCAAACTGGAGACCTACATCAAGGCCACAACAAGACGGTTAGGACCATAACACAAGACGGCCAACCATCCCAGGAACTGAAAACAAAGCAAAGTTTTCACAAACAATTTCAATAAAAAGCTTGGAGTGGGAGATCATATTGCGATGCAAAAAGATGTGTTGAGAGAAAAACTGCAAGATACTCATCTCAAACTAACGGTAGGTTCTGGATGGAATTTGTGACAGAAAGTTAATGGTCAGACCATCAAGGCGAGTGGATATGTCAGTTCTATGCCTTTAAAATATTTTGCATGTCAATGATTTTTAGAGCCTTTATGCTTATAACATTACCGGTAGACCCTTGATTTCGATGTATTGGGGGTGGCATAGGCTTTATGGCCTTAGACTCGCGTCAGACATGAAACGCGAGCACTGGACGGACATGTTTTTATAAGGCGACCGAGGGCGACGAGAATGAATCTATGGCATTGAGGAAGGGTCCGTCAATGCCGACGGGGCATTAGTTGCTGCTCTTGGATCACCCAAATTACCAAGGGCGAACAAGCACGACACCGAATGTATAATTTTGGCTGCTAGGACAGTGGGAATCATCACAGTTCGGGTCTAGGACAGTGGGAATTAGCACAGTTCGGGTCCACACTGAGGGGAGGAGCCTGTGGATAGACGACCGTTGGGCATGGATGGGTCGACTTGAATTATCGATGCCGGTCGCACATCACACGGATCATGTTCGCCCCTGTTCACACCCGACTCGTGCAAACTGGTAGCTCCTAAGATCAGGCCATCAATAGACGATCCAGGTTAGCGAACCCGCGAGCCTATGTCTGCAGCATGATGCCCACGTGCTGCAGGCCATGCTGGATTTGGGCAGGGGCATATATATCCATGAGCACCAATGTGATTGTTGGACGTTGCAATGGGTTGCTGAATGGATTCCAAAGTAAGCGACAACCGTCTAGACTCAAAGAAACTCAATAATCGCCGCACGGCACACTTTTTTTCAACGTATCAATGTAACCATATCCATATGTATAAACATGAGCCAGACGCTTGTAGGCTTGTCCCTATGCTTGAGAGGCCTCTTTCACTAACGTTGTAATCATGGGGCTCAAAAAACAAAATTGCTGGAAGCATTCTTACATCACCTGTGCAACGTTGAAAACTCAGTATGCCTGTGTTTTGGCAAATCCTTGCCCTGTGCTCCATCCTCCCAAAGTAACCAGGAAGCATCAAAGTGTCATCCAATGTTCGGAAACATCATCTGATAACGTGCAATTAGGTGGTCCTGCTCAGCAAAAGTGGTTCTCTAACCAGATAATTCTAAGGGCGGCTGCATACGAGACATGACGGCATCCTAGTATTCAGGTATGACTTCATACCGTAAAGTCATACCATACGATAGGCGTATCGTAGTTCATAAGTCCTACCATACAATAAGTGTATACCATGTACGTTGATCCTCCCAACGGTCATAAACAAAAACAGAAATAAAAGCTCAAAAACCAAAACCAATACAAAACCTATTAATAAAAGCCTATTAATAAGCTTGTGCATCGGATAAGCATAAAAAGATGTCATATAGATAACTAACATACAAAACCAATACGTTTTATGGATATCTCAATAAGGAAGGATTCCTTTCCAATTGCCAAACAGACAATTAGAAATCCATGGAAGCAGCTCTCTGTCAATATAAGAGTCTAGATCATGAGAACAGCATTATTCAAAACTGTAAGATGCTAGACCACCGACGACGGCATTCAAGAGAGGCAAGAGTATGCAAGTGCCTTTTCCTCGCTAAGTTCCTCTGCTGTCGCATCCATCTTCTTCCGCGAGAACTCATCAATTGGGAGACCTGCATCAAGGACACACCACAACATGGTCATGGCAATATCACAAACAACTAAGTAGCTCACAAACAAAAGACAAGTCTTGCAATGCAAGAGGACTTGTGAAGGACAAAATGCAAGATGAATATTTCGAGCTAACCGTGGTTTTTTTTTGACAGAATTTGCCATCAAAGAGTGCAAATAATTAATATTGTAATTGGTTCAAATGAAAGATACAATTTTCTTTACCTTGCACGATAGTCCACTCTCCATTGCGACAAGTTACTGGGAAGGAGTAGATGAGGCCAGCAGGCACATTGTAAGAGCCATCAGAATACACCCCCATGGAAACCCATGTTCCCTAAGAAAAAGTTCAGTCCAAAGAACAAAAATTTAGAAAATCCAAGCTGAACTAATAGCTGAACAAGATCGTGTGAAAAGGAAAAGGAAAAGGAGAAAGGCACCATTACCTCTGGAGTTCCAAGAACCCAGTCACGGATGTGGTCACAAGCAGCACTGGCAGCAGAAAGTGCACTTGAAAGCTTCCTAGCTTTAATAATTGCAGCGCCACGTTGTTGGACAGTAGAAATGAATTCTCCGTTCAACCTTCAGCAAAATATTTTTACATCAAATTCAGAAGACTCCACCAAAATACCAACTAAATCTACTACAATCAACTCAAAAGACAGTTTTTCTCACCATGCATCATCCTTGACAAGTTCACGTACAGGTTTTTCACCAGATGGGGTATTAACAGTTGCATGGTTCACATCAGGATACTGACTTGACGAATGATTTCCCCATATGATGGCGTTTTTCACATCACAAACTTGAACTTTCAACCTCTCAGAAATCTGACCCAATGCCCTGTTATGATCCAATCTGGTTAGACAGCTGATATTTTTCTCAGGGATGGATGGTGCAAACTCCTTTAGAATCAAGGCATTTGTATTTGCAGGATTCGCAACAACCAAAACCTACAAAAGAAAGAAAACATAAAAGACAGTTAGGTAATTAATGAAACGCCCTTAGATAATCTTCTGGAGACACTTTGTAAAAGATCAAATTTAATTAGTCACACATGATAAACTTCAGTTTTAGAAAATACAAATACTAAAATAGGGTCTCAAATAATAGTGTACCAATATTTTAGCAATATTGTGGCATCTATGTTGCTTTTGTACTCACACTATTTGGAATTCCAACTGCCATAATTTCTAACCCAAAGATGAAAACTAAGATATTGTTGATGAACGGTCATCTCACGACATTGACATCAGTGTTAAATCTATTTTCCAACTAGTCAACCAACATTTCATGCAGAAGATTTCACGATGAAATGGCATTTCACCTAAGTCATTCATACAAGTTTCCAAATCAAATACGCGTTTTTTAAAGTCTGAAAATTAGCAAATCAGGGTCCTCTTCTTTTGGAAATTTCTTCAATTAAGTTAAAATAGACATGAGTTCCAATGCACCAGCATGGACCAAGGTCAAGACACCTGTAACTTACGCCTTCCTTTGAAAAAACATTTACCTTGCAGTTGGCAGCTGCATGCTTTTCTAAAGCAGAAGCCTGGGACTTGTAAATTGAAACATTTTTGGTCATCACATCCTTTCTTTCCATGCCCTCCTTCCTTGGGAAGCCACCAACCATGACTGCAACACCAACACCTGTGCATGCCTCAACAACATCCGTTGTAGCAACCACACCTGATTTAAGTGCAACAATAGATCATCATGCTAGTCAGCATCAAATACCACATGGTAACTACCAAATCAAATACACAACACAAACCTTTAAGGAGAGGGAATGCGGCATCGATCAATTCCATCTTAACACCATTAAGAGCCTCTGCAGCAGGTGGGATATCAAGCATGTGCAAAATCACAGGCTGGTCAGGACCCAGCATCACTCCCCTAGCGATCATAGGAACAAGGGCATATCCGATTTGCCCTACATGGTCAAAGAAAGTCTCTTATGAGAACCACATATCATGGTCGACAAGTGAATCAAATATACAGCAATAACAATGAAGAATCCCAAAAGACCGATAAACGAACATAAACCACAGATTGCAGATGAGGTGGCATATCACAGCACCAGTAAAAGAATTAAAGATCCAATCTTCTTCTGATAGGAAAGAACAAACTTATCCGGAATATGGCGGAAAGTGCAAAAAGAAGCACCAAACTACTATAATGCCATTCCAGCAAGCCAAATGGATCATCTTTCTCAAACAGAGCACAGATCACTCGACTTGTTCTACTCTCGATCCCTGCTTTCATAAGAACCACTCGCTTTCGCAGATCAAAGTAAATTCATCCCCAGCACACAGCACTAGCCCACAAAGAACTCACGAAACTAAAACATCCCAGCAAAAATTCACAGTACCCACTTCACAGGACACGCAAACAACCGACGACAACGGATCGCCGCATCAAAAGACCCACGACCCAGATTCAGTTTCTCAAAACATTCCATTAAAAGCCCGCGACACAATCTAAACAAGGATCGGGACATCGAGGACTGTCAGATCTGAATCCCGACGGTACCTGCGGCGCCGGTGACGAGGACGCGAACGGGTTGCTTGGCCATTGACGATGCCGGATCTAGACCGCCGGAGAGGAGGAGAAAAAAGCGAAACTTGCAGAGGGAAAAAGGCGGAACGAGAGATGACAGCGAGAGGGTTAGCAGGTTCAAGAAGTGGTTCCGAGATGGCGATATTTATGAGCGTGAGGAGTGACGATGTTGACAGGTAGATGAGGGTGTCGTTTCGATAAGCCTCGCGGGGGCAATACCGCCATTTCCACTTCGGAGCGCTCTTGCTTTTATTTAGTCAAGTCCGGAGATGTTGCGACCGAAAAAAGTAAAGAGAGAGCCCCGGGATATTCGCTTAGCCATTGGCAAACGATATGCTTTGATTCTTTGTAACTACTTTTGGAGATTATGTACTGTGAATTTGATTTTACAGGCCAAGAGAATGTTTAAGTTTAGTCTGGTGATAATCGAATGACCATTTTTCTTTTCGATTTCCTGTGGAAGTCCGAAAGTTTTGTCCTATTTTCAGGAAATTGTGACGAGATTTTTAGGTGTCTCAAAATATTATGTCCCTTCCAATATGGGATGTTTAACTCGTTTAAAATTCTTTGTAGGTGAGATCAAATACTAATGCCCCATTTCCAGTATTAGAAGAATTTATAGATGCTCAACATTGGTTTCATCGTATGTATGAATTACATTTGGATGATTCTTTGAACATCAACCAAACATAATACATAAAAAAGAAGAAGTTGAAAACCAAAAATAGGGGATAAAGAGATTAGGCTATTGATAGAGATCAAGATATACATAGACAAAAAGAAGTAATTGAAGCTTTAAAAAAAGAAATGAAGAGATAATTGCGCAAATGGTTCTTGAACTTTGGATTAATGTGCAAATCATCTTCGAACTTTAAATTTGTTTAATATGGTCTCTAAACTATTAATAATACCCAATGAGATTAACTATATGATTTAGGGATTACATTAAATATTAGACTAAAATTTAGGAATCACATCGAACAAAGTAAAAATTCATGAACGATGTTACATATCGAACTAAGGTTTATGGATCACATCAAATAATCTCGGGAGTGACGTTACACGTTCACTAAAGTTTCAAGACCATTTCTGTAATTTTCCCTAAAGAAAATGGTGAATCAGAGAACGAAGGGTGGGGCTCGAGATTGGCAAGTATGAGATGGAAGAAGATTAGGCGGGCGGGCAGTGCTGCGGTGGTGCTCCCGAGATGATTTGGAAAGCTAGATGGAGCCGGGGACATAAATGTCATTCCGCGCTAGGTTGCGACTTGTGAGGCCGTGGAACTTGATGTCTTGATGATGTAACGGGACATGCCGATGCCAATAACAAGTTAAACAACTAGCAAGCGCATGCTTTGGCAATTGAAAAAGGAATGGCAAGTGTATCGTTAATATTCTTTTTTTAATTTTCTTTTTAGCTACTTTTTTGGGTCAACTCCAATGATTTTCCTAGGGATGCTCAAACGAGAATTGGAATTTTGCTCCTTTTAATTATTATCTTGTTCTGATTGGATTTTCTAACTCGATCATGACATCAATTCAGTTTTTTTGTTGAAAGACTACCTTAGCTACAAGAGTATACCGTAAATTAGATTTTACAAACTAAGAGTATGCTTATTTTAGTTTTGCAGTTAACTAAATGGCCATTTTCTTTTCAATTTCCCATGAAAATCCAAAATTTTCTCCTGCCTTTGAGAAATTTTGACCAAAATGTTAGGGTCTTGAAATATTTTACCATTCCCTTTGTCGACTAGGGATGTTCAACATTGAATGTGAATAACATATTTTATATAACGATGGAAATCTAATTCAAAGCTCTTTGCATGCGTTCGATGCATCAGTTTAAAAATTCTGGACAGCATATATTTTCCCGTTTGGCCTGTGATAGTCTTCTTAGAATGGGAAGATGGCATTGGGCCTATCTTGATTATTCTGAGTATAGAAAAATAAAAGAGTATCGAAATCAGAATTCGGAAAAATATTTTTTCTAGGTTAAGAAGACCACTACATAACGGTCATTAGCTCTCTCTCGCCCCATATTTT
Source organism: Eucalyptus marginata (assembly GCA_014182565.1). NCBI lineage: Eukaryota > Viridiplantae > Streptophyta > Magnoliopsida > Myrtales > Myrtaceae > Eucalyptus > Eucalyptus marginata. The sequence continues at coordinate 35,131,454 of CM024592.1, read as the reverse complement.
GTTTCGAGTACCTGACCACCTCCTCTCGGTGGTTGTCATCCTTGGCGAGCCACCAAAAGGCGGCCATAGTCCCCTGCGAGCTGCGGTGCTAACTTCCATGTCGGCCGTCGCCATCACCCCACACAACCTTTCCCATACTCGATCTCTGTTTGTCCATACTGAGCATTGTGTGACCATAGGTCTTTCATTTAAATCATGTCCTAACTCAATTTATGTATATACTAGACTCGACCTAGCATAAGAAAGGCATGTACTTTTGCTTTGTACTATTCTCTACCGAACTATTTCTTGCATCCATTGTCGTTGTACAACAATAACTTTTGGTAATATTCACGATTCAAAGTCCGTAAGATATATTTATGTATGGTTTATTCGCAATGACTTGTGCTTACCCTATACATATATAATATGGTTTAATAAGGAATAAAGTTGTAAAGAAAATTTTTGGAGAGAATTATAAATAAAGAAAGAAGAAGAAGTCATAAACATGTTGCAATTATGTTAATTTGTCCTAAATCTTTTGCAATTATGTCAATTCAGTCTATCTAACTAATTTTGATTTACCAACGTTAACATGAACAAATTTTAATAATATTTTAATATTAATCAATTTTATTAATTTTTATTAATTTTTTCTCTTTATCTTTTTGCTCTTCCCTCTTCCTTGATTAGTGGGCCGGCCTCACCAGAGGTTGGTAGAGTGCCTCGCTAAGGGCAAGTAAGGTCAACCCCACCCAACAACTAGCGAGGCGAGTCCTTACCAGATTTGGCAAGGCTCGACCTTGTCATCACCTCTGGCAAAGATTTATCTTCATGATTGATTGAATCTAGTAGTCAAATCATTTATAAGAAGGGTGACTAAAATTGCGTGGAAAAATCTAGTGTTGCAATCTATACAATAATGTCCAAATATTGGAACTTCAAATATTGAAGATCTATCTATCTCCCTAGTAACCAGGCCAATCGATACAGAGACTGAAAATGCTGGCAAGAAACCCCAAGTAGCAATATTATTTTCTTGCCTATCACACATATTTTCAAATCCTGCCTCCATCATAGTTATTTCCTTGCCAACAACAACCGTTTTCATGCCATTCGCTGTGCGTCCATTGACTTCTTCACTGCTTCATTATTTTTATTCCAGACGAAATCCTCAACCCGGGATGGTACATCTTGGGAGGACAATTACCCATTGAGCCCAACCCTAATGACATCATATGCTACCATGAAATGCTGCATAATTCTATTTTAGGAAAAAAAAAATAAATGAGATTAAGTGTGTGTTTCTTTTTACTAAAATTTCACTATAAAAGAAAATATTTTTCATGAAAATTATTTTCAAGGGAAATTGTTAGTTTTCATTTATTTTGTGATTTTTCACGGAAAATAACTTTTGAAAAATGATTTTCGGATTTTCCGATGGAAAATAAACTAGTTGGTGAAAACAGTTTCTATCAATGGAACAAAAAAACTTTCTAAAATAGACAAAAATATTTTCCACTTTTCAAATAAGGAAAAACATTTTCCTTGTTCTCTTTCTTACCTCACACCTATGATAGCCTCCACTTCTTTCTAAAATAATTTAGCCTCAATTATTTTTTTATATTTTAAAAATCTAATGTTTAATTATTCTTTCTTTCTTTTTTTCTTCATCCTCGGCCGGTCGCCAATCTCGAGCAAGCTCAAGCTCGCCCAAGAAGAAGAAGATAGAAAAGAAAACATAAAAAAGAAAATGAAAAAAATAGAAAGAAAATTAAAAAGTTTAAAACCACCCGTTTGACCACAATCAAACACAACCAATCCACTTTACGATCGGTTTCCTAAAAGCTCCCCAGAAAAAAAAAAAAAAAAAAAAAAAAAAAAAAATACATAGTTAATAGGTAAGTCCGTCTCCATCGGACTTGACCTACAAGACTGGTTTTGATCCCAGAAAGTCATGTTTCCTTGCATCAGTTTCCAACATGACACCACTGAAAAGGCGTTGCATTGGTCAATTATGAGGGCTTTCCTAGAGTCTTGAGTCGATTTTCTATTTAATTATCGAGTGACAAATAGTATAAATTTTGTCATATTCTTTGAAATAAATGATGAGTTTGAAAGATCACCATTCTTGTTGTGTAAATTCAATGGGGAGGTCGTGCGGTCAATAGTACTATGCTTATTTTTTTTTTTTTTTTTTTTTTGATAACCCAGGGAACCATAAGCCGACAGTCATTGAGCAAATTTTGGGGGAGCGACTGCAGGACCCACTACCACAGTACTCCAGGTAAGAATTCCTAACGCCGCCTCTGGGATTCAAACTTCTCCCCTTCGTGAGGGGAAGAGAGCCCGAGCCAGTTGCGTGTGCTTGTTGATCTTGAAACATATAGAATTTGGATTAATACCCTTAAAAATCCCAAATTGGTATATCTGTAACAAATTTATCTTAAACTAATTTTTTTACCACCAAAAACCTCAAACTGGTACACCTTTAACAAATTTACCCCAAACTGATATACTTGTGACAAATTTATCCTATATTAGTTTTCGTTAAATTTTACTATCAAATTACTAACTTAAATGACACGTGACAATTGATTAATATATCAATTTGGATTTTATTATCCGTTTGTTATAGTTATACAATTTTTGTGATTTTTTGTAGTATTATACTAATTTAACTGATGGTACATTTGTCACAAATATACCAGTTCATGGTTTTTTATGGTCGAATAAATTAATTTTAGGTAAATTTATCACAAATGTATCGGTTTATGATTTTTTATGATTAGTGGAGGTGTACTAGTTTGAAGTTTTTCATGATCAAAAAATTAATTTTGGATAAATTTGTTACAGGCGTACCAGTTTATGGTTTTTCAATATATTAACCCGAATTTATTACCAAAAGAACTTTCATTTCGTTAATAGAGAAAGAAAATCTGATCTCATTCTCAAAATGAAAGCAAGAGGGTTTAAGATAAACGAGTAAAAGTTTTATTCTTATAATTTCTGTGAAAAAGTAAATCTAATTTATAGGGAGACCTTCTACTTTCACTTATCAGACGTGCTTTTTCCAGAAAATAGAGGAATAATTAAATTTTAAAAAACCAACTTTGTTTTTATTTTCCAATGAAAATGAAGAGTGGAACCATTATATTAAACAAAGGCAATACTTTGTTTTTTCCTCTTCAATGCCCGGGCTTGGCCACCCCGCCGACTATTCCTCCACCATCATCGGCCCTTCTTGGCAATGGTGGGGGCAGTAACGGCAATGACTTTGCTTTTCTCCTTCTATTTTTTTTTTCTTTTTTGTATTTTTAAAATTTTTGCTTATTTTTAAATTATAACTTAAATACAATTTTTATTAAAAAATCATATTTTAACCAAAATGATGTCATTTTAGTTGCATCAGCACTATGTAAGATAGAGTAAATAAAAAAAAAAAATCTTGTCAATATTTTTTTTAATAAAATTTGTCGGAATTAATGAAAGGATTTAATTGAACAAATTTGCTAAATTTTTTGTACTAAATTGCACTTCTTGAAAACTTTAGAACTTAATTGCACTTGACAAGTTTTATGACTTAAAATGGATTTATCCCTTTTATTAAACTAGATCAGACATTTACAAAAACATTAGTTTATTGGAAATTGCATGGAAAACCTCTTTTTGAAGTTGTTGATAAGTTGATTATTTGTACAACGGTTTGTGAATGCTATATGGAATTAATTCTTCTTGATATATGTACTTATATGATATATATGAGGAATCTTGGTAGGCCTTGTAACGGGGTTCTAAACATAGCCATAATTTGATACGAGCAATAGATTGATTAATGGCATAGACTATTAATGTCTTCTTTGTTATTATTAATCGAATGAGTATTTTTAACATGTACATGTAACTCATCTTTGATCTTGTACGTGAATTAATACCGGATTTGGATAAATGTGCTTATGGCATGTTTATCAATATTCATAGTGCACGTTTAATTTCCTTAAAAGATATTTTGATACTTACACTCATTTGCTCATACCATCATCTCAATTAATTTTCAATTCTATGGCGATAGGCAAATAGGACAAGGCTCGCATTAACTGGCGATTTTTGGGAGTTAGGGTTTTTTGGATTTAGTTTGTAGGGCATTGGAGATTTACAGATTTTTCCTTTTTTTCCGGTTGACTTTAGAACTTTGATCATGCATCCGATATACTGTTTTATCATACGTATAGATTGATATATATTTTGATGTCAGATTGATGTGAATACGACTATGTTATTTGGCCTATACTTGCGGAGTTGACGTGCGACATGAACAAATCCATGGCCGCTTGTCAATTGGAGAGAAAATTTGGAGGAACTTAGCTCTCACCATGCAGTAGGTGTGTCAACAGTTTGGTTCGGTTCGGTTTTTTTGAAAAACCAAACCGAACCGAATGAGACCTTCGAATTGAACCGAAATTTCTATTCGGTTTTTGCATTTTTTTTTTTGGTTTTTGTTCAGCTTTTAGTTTTTGGTTTTTTTTTTTTTTTTTTTTTTTTTTTTTTTTTGTATATATTTTTTTTCCAAAAATAAACTCTTATCGGTTTGTCGGTTCGGTTAATCGATAAAAACCGAACCGATAAAAAATTTCAGTTTTTTAGAACCGAATGAAAACCAAACCAAAAAAAAACCGAATTTTTCGATTCGGTTTTCAATTCACCTCGGTTTTCGATTCGATTTTTGACACCCCTAGCATTCAGAACGTTGCCGAGGAGCCCAAAAGATTTGTGGCTGAAGCAAAACCCCTACAATTTCGCACATTTAAGGAAAGGTTCGATTATCTTTTAGTGGCTTATATCGTTGCTCGTTCATCCCGAAATCTTTCGACACGAACCCGATTGGTGTGCACAAATTGTGATCCCTAGTTGATAATAAGGTATCTCTTCAATCGATCTATTTGATATTGAGGTCAAAGTTTTGATACAACTTAAGATCTCAAATTATGTGTAATGAGACACTAATATCCAAAATTTTTATTACGGAAAAATTTCCCGAACTATTCCAAGTGACACCAACACTCCAAACCTTTTTTTGTTTCGCCGAAATCCCTAAAATTATACCGATATAACGAAAAGATCTCAAATTTTTGTCATGTTAGTATTCATTTGGGGTATTGATGTCATGAAGTTTGTGATTTTGGTGATAGACAAAGAGTATTGGTATCAATGGGGAGATCAATGGATCAGTGGTGAGCATAATTTAAAACTTGGGTTAACACTTATGACAAAATTTACCATAAATTAATTTTTTAACCACAAAAAACCTAAATTAGTATAGTAGTAGCAAAATTATCCTTGGTTAGTTTCCATTAATTTTACCATCAAATCATTAAGTTGGATAACACGCATCAGTTGATGGCTGTACTAGTTTCAGGTATTGGTTTATGATTTTTTTTTTTTTTGTTGGTTTTAATATAATTTAACGGAAATTAACGGAGGATAAATTTATTAAAAATTAATTTAGAGTAGATTTATTATATGTGTACCAATTTAGAGTTTTTGATAGTTAAAAATTAGTTTATAATAAATTTATTAAATGTGTCTTAATTTTAGATTTTTCGTGATATTAATTCCTATTTAAAACTTTGGTGTGGTTCGTTTTTATTTATTTATCAAGTATATATGGGCCCACTAGAATGCGCGGCAAGGCAACTGAAAGAGCTTGCAGAATCTAGAACGTTCCCGTACACAATCGAAGGTGAAAAACATAAATCGTCTTCTCCTTCATCTTCCAAGCCTCTTTCTTTCCTTTGTTTCTTGGAGACTCTGCATCGCCTCCAATCCGAGCGGGTCATCAATTCCGCCATTGATATCAAGGTCGATCCTTTCTCTTCTTCTGTCTTCTTCCCGCCATGGCTACCGCTTCAGGTTCGGTTCGCTTCCGAGCTCTTCGTCTTTCCACTGAGTTCTTGGAGCTGGTCGTGACTCGTGAGGAGTGATGCTTTCTTTTGTGCAATGTCTGCTTTCTGTTCTTGTGGGTGCATCGAGAAGTTGTTTCTTGTCTACACGCCTTAGCTTTCTGACCATCCATATTTGAGAAAATCTGGAACGAGGAGAGCGATTGGCTGTCAAATTGTTTGTTTTGACGTGCACCGACTCTTCCAATGTGGAGAAAATTCGAGATGTATGGGGGGATGGAAGGGAGGATCGATTAGTGGAGGTGGGCTCGGGGAGTTGGGATTGGGAAGGAGGCTATTGAGAGAGAGGATACATATGTTGTAGATTATACTCCGAACGTGGCTTGTTGAGTGCCTTTCTGTTGTCTGAGGGCTTGTCCAAATGGATTTCGACAGAGTCGTTGTTGATGTTACTGGAGCCGTGAACTCTGCGGCGTAGAGGCCACATGGCTGCATTTCATAGTTGCACCTTGAGCAGCCGGTGTCTAGGAAGGTGGAGGCGAGCGTGGCAGGTCCATGGCCTCCTGAATTAATGGATTTCACATTGCTTGATTCTGCATGCTTGTGGAATTGACTGGCTCGAGGAGGGATGCAATCAGAACCTGCTGGATTTCACCTGAAGTCCCACTTAACTGTTGGACTAAGTACTCTTTTCACCTTGCATCCCTGAAGGAGACTGTTTGGGTTTTAGGTGGCTTTTGGGACCAAATTATCTTTGTTTGTATGGAAAAGTCGAGGACTGTGGATGTATAATAACTGTCAAATTAGGTAATTTGTGAAATGGCAGCTTGAATAAGTGAACAGAAGCTGTCGTAAAGTTGCTTTATAACATTCTAGGTGTAAAAGGAGTGTGGTTCTTTTGCTGGTCGTTTAAGGCTGGGTTCCATTATTGCGGTACTACTCATTTAGCCCTTTGGGAAATGTATATTTAATGGCCTCATATGGTCCGACTCAGAAGACTGTGGTAAATGCAATTCCAAATGCCCTTTTTGTGAAGTCCATTGAATCTTGGACATCTAGGTTTAAGTCTCAGCATCCTCTTGTTATGTATTTCTACATCTGTGCTTGTGCCGGTACTCTCTGATTTCATCTACCCTGCGTATACGTTCTATGTAACCTGTACATGTCTTCAATGGCTTTGATTTTGATTCTCCATAATCTTTCAATTGCAGTGACTTTCAAATCTAGGGAGGACCATCGGAAGCAATTGGAATTGGAGGAAGCACGAAAAGCTGGCCTTGCTCCTGCCGAGGTTGATGAAGATGGGAAGGAAATTAACCCTCACATTCCCCAGTTTATGTCTTCCGCACCTTGGTATCTTAATGCTGAGAGGCCTGTAAGATCCATAGTCCCTGTCTCTTAATGCTCTCTTTGAAGTGTGGACTATTTGTAAACTGTATATTAATTGAGATTTTACCTACTTCTGTATAGAGCTTGAAACATCAAAGGAAATGGAAATCAGATCCAAATTACACGAAATCCTGGTATGACAGAGGTGCGAAAACATTTCAAGCTGATAAATACCGGAAAGGAGCTTGTGAAAAGTAAGGGGATGTCTGATGCTTATTTTGCTTTATATCATTTGTAGCTTAGCTTGGCCTTGATGCGTTTAGGCTTAGTTATACATGTCTCTGTACCTTTATATATATGGTTAACATTTCTTTGTTTGGTGGTGACTGGAACATATGACTTCAGATGGCGTGTCAGTGTTGCTCTTGAACCTTAGGATTATTCTAGTAAGCAGTGATGCTGTCCCTGTGCTGCATGGTGAGAATTGGGGGATTTTTTTTTCTTTTACCATTGAAATGTGGATCAGACATACATATATTAATGTATCATCAGATATCTTGCTAGCCATCCATTTTGCAATGAAACAATATGCTACCTTATGCTTGTTAGACCTAGAAAGAAATATTATTGCAAATTGAAAACTTCTATTACACAGGAAATGGCAAAAAATGGATGACCTTCTTCCTTTCATGGACTTCCCTGGACTGATGCTAATGATATTTTTCCACGTTCCTTGTTAAGTTGTGGGGCAATGACGCATAATACAAAGTCCTGCATGGAGAGGCCCCGCCAAAAAGGAGCAAAATGGACGAACATGCACATTGCACCGGATGAAAAGATAGAGACATTTGAACTCGATTATGATGGAAAACGAGACCGGTGGAATGGGTATGATGCAGCAACCTATGCTCTTGTTATTGAGAGATATGAAGCAAGAGATAAAGCGCGAAAAAAGTACTTGAAAGAACAGCAGTTGAGAAAGTTGGAGGAGAAAAACAAGCAGAATGGGGAAGGTGAGGTCGGCGATGAAGAGGATGATGAGGACTTGAAGGTTGATGAGGCCAAAGTTGATGAAAGTAAGCAGATGGACTTTGCCAAGGTTGAGAAGCGTGTCCGCACGACTGGTGGTGGTAGTACCGGAACTGTCAGGTGCCTTTAGCTTTTTCCCTGATTTATAATGGTCATTTTTCTAAGGTGTGTAACTATGGTCTTTGATTGTCTTTAGAAGAGGATCTGAATTGTATTTCTTATTGCAGAAATTTGCGTATTCGAGAGGATACTGCTAAATACCTTTTGAATCTTGATGTCAATTCTGCATACTATGATCCTAAAACCCGATCAATGCGTGAAGATCCTCTCCCTGATGCTGACCCGAACGAAAAATTTTATGGCGTAAGTCTGTCTGCATTTAATTACTATCTTGAGGGTCTACGTTGGTCTGCATGACTAGGAAATAAAGAATTCTGATTCAATTTTATATCATGTGACAGGGTGATAACCAATATAGGATGAGTGGACAAGCTTTGGACTTCAAGCAACTGAATATTCATGCTTGGGAAGCATTTGAGAAAGGCCAAGATATTCACATGCAAGCAGCTCCATCCCAAGCTGAATTGCTTTATAAGAACTATAAGGTTATCAAGGAGAAGCTGAAGTCGAAAATGAAGGATGCTATTATGGAGAAGTATGGCAATGCTGCTGCTGAAGAAGAAGTACCAAGGGAACTTCTTCTTGGACAAAGTGAACAGCAAGTTGAATATGATCGTGCTGGAAGACTTATAAAAGGAATGGTATGCCATGTCTTGCTGATACCTTTCAGCTTGTATTGAGCCTTAACCAGCTTAATGCATAGGTAGACAGACACTATCAGTGGCTTACGGAGTTAGTTTCATGAACATTCTCTCACTTTAAGTTATGCTAGCAATTATATATATCCCGTTGTTTTATTTTTATATCTATGATAATCATACGAGAAGGGCGATTTATCTTTAAAAACTTCATGGCCTAAATTCATTGGATTCCTCTTTGGTTTGTGTAGGAGATGTCTCTTCCGAAAAGCAAGTATGAAGAAGATGTTTACATCAACAATCACACTAGTGTTTGGGGTTCATGGTGGAAGGATCACCAGTGGGGCTACAAATGCTGTAAGCAAACAATAAAGAATAGTTATTGCACAGGTGCAGCTGGAATTGAGGCTGCTGAAGCAGCTGCAGATTTGATGAAAGCTAATATTGCTCGTAAAGCAGCCAATGAAGGTCAGTATGGATATTGACTATGTTTATGTTTCCCTGTAAAGTTGTTTCTAAACTAAGTGGTCACTGAATGATGCCCCTGATGTATGCATTTATATTTGACTAATGTAACGTTTATAGCTTTAGCGTCGATATATTTATGGGTGCGGAAGTCAGTCTCCTGTAATTTTGATGTTGTTGGGTTGTTGAATCATGAATACAGAGACCCCTTCCCCAGCTAAAGAGGAAAGGCTTGCAACATGGGGCACTGATGTACATGATGACTTGGTCCTTGACAAGAAAAAACTTGCTGAAGCTCTTAAGAAGGTAACATGTGGACTCACTTTTTTCACTCTCTGTCTCTGCTCTTACAGCAAGTTGTGGAAGAGATGAACGACTGATCCAAAATTTCCTTTGAATTTATTCATGCGTATATTCTGTTGTATCTACAAGAAGATGGGCTAGCACTTTTCTCCTTCTCACTTTGTCTCCATCTTCTGATTAATGTGAAATTGTTTGATCAGGAGGATGAAAGAAAGAGAGAAGAGAAGGATGAGAGAAAGAGGAGATATAATGTCAGATGGAATGATGAGGTATTGTTTCTTGTATTCACAAGACAGCTATTACTGGTTGGCCTTATTTATATGTCCTTACTGCACTTTGTTTTTATACCTACATATGTGCTCACATTGGTAGGTTACTGCTGAGGAGATGGAGGCGTATCGGATGAAGAAGATACATCATGATGACCCTATGAAGGATTTTCTGCAATGACATCTGTCCTTTTGGAGCTTTTGAAGCGATGTATAATTCTTTTCTTTCTTCTTGAAAAAGACAAGATCATCTTATTGATATGAATGATTGAGAACTGTGAAAACGCCTCTATGTTGACCCCAGCTTTAACCCACCAAGGCATATCCTTCTGCATAGGAAGGCTCTTCACATACTTGCAGAAAGGCATGTGAGAAACCATGAAATCTTGCAGGCTACCATTTCATACCAAGACGAGGAGTTTTTGTTGGATGTGAAATGAAGTGACTATTGGATATGTAAAGAAGAAATTATTGACGTGAAAAGAAGTAATGGTTTATCGTGGATAGTAGTAATGGTGAGGATAAGGTATTTATTGTAATAGATGTGTTGATCGATTATCTATAAATAGGACTAAATCATATATTGTTTATTATTACTGTTCATAATAACAACCATTTAATGTGAATTTTCAATAGGGAAATTGGGTGATTGTTGAACTCATCTCTTTGTGGTTTTGGTATATATCACGGAGGTATATTTGTTTTAAATACAGTAGCAAAATCCGGGCAGGTTTCTTGGCCACTAACGAAGAGCCAGACCCACATTGAATTGAGAACTTGTTAAGATCTCCAATTTGGCCAATCGATCAGCACTTTGGATTGCATCTCTAAACACATGAGAGATCCTTCATTTGGATTGTGCAATAATCAATTAGCATGTATAAGAACAGCCATCGAGGACTCGGGCATGGGCACTGAGGCCTTTGGCATGGCCTGTAGAGAAAATGCATTGTAATTTGACGGCTGTTTCATACTTAACATGTCCATTTCACCTTTTGGGATGGAAGAAAACACAAACACTGTATATAGATCCAAACCTTTTCTTAACAGGCCTTTGGGCTTTGTTTGGTTCGAGCTTTGGGAAATGCCTTGGCGAAACGCAAATATCTTTAGGGTAAAGGGGTTTTCGGGAATGCTCGGGCGTTTGGCAAATTACGCATTGGAAAGTGGCTTGTGTAAAAATATCGTTTGGCAAAACTTATTACAAATGGGCTTTCACTTTTAATTTTTTTAAAAAAAAAATCTAAAAATCAAGGGAGAATGTCGAATGCTTAAAGATACCCCAAAGCATTTGCATTTGCCCACATTTCGCCAAAAAGCATTCGAAAGTTTTGCCAAACACAAAAAAATTTGCCCAAGGGGCTTTGGGCCAAAGCCCCTTCGCAAAGCCCAACCAAACGGGGCGTTTGTCCTCTTGACAAGAGCCATAAAGAATGTTACATACAGAAACCAAACCCATGCATATTCCTAGGCAACCTATACACGACTTATGAAACCTACAAATGTAATGGAACCACCATTACTTCTGTTCTTCACCCATCAAGAGGGATATAAGGGAATAGAAAGATGGAAAATGACTCAAATTTCAATCGAATAAACGGAAAAAAGGGAAGGAAAATGAGAAGCACTCAGAAAATCTTATACTATGCGCTGCGTTTCAACCTCTCCTGGAATTCAACATCAGACCTTTCCCTCTGGAGTTTTATGTCCTCCTTGAACTTGGAGATGAACTCCTCTGCCCTCTCGTCCACGCGCAGCTGCGGCGATTTTGCAACAATGGCCCTCCACCGTTCGTCGATGTCGAACTCTTTCTCCCCACCTGTCTCTCCTGCTAGTTTTCCTCCTTCAACCTCAGTTCTCGACCTGCTGGTCTCTCCTTTCACACATGTGGTAGTCTTGGAGGAACTCACAGACAAGGGCTCGTCGAAGAGCTCATCAATGTATATAGTTGCAAAGTTCTTCTCATAAGCATCGCGACCCTGATACTTGTAGTGGTAATAATTGTGATGAAGATGATGGCGAGCCGTGTATGGACTTTTCCTGGCGAGAGAGCGACGCCCTCGGAAGGTCAATGAGAGGAGATAACGGGTAAATCGCGAGGAGAGCAGGCGGTGTGAGGCTTCTTCGATGAACCTGGAGTTCTTGATCTTGTTCAGCCTCGAGCGGATATTGTCGGTGATTGCCTTCCATGCCTTCTTGGCAGGAAGAAGCTTCTTCCCCAAGCCACGGCGTGACATTAAATCTGACAACGGTCGATGGCGGCGAAGACAACAGAGACGACGATGATCCACGGTAACAACTGAACAAGGAAGAGCACAAGATCACAACACGAAACGCAGCGGAACTACTATACTTTGAGAGCAAAGACTAGCTTCTTCTTCTGTGGATTAGGCAGAGAGGAAGAGGTGAAGTGCAGATGGATTCTAGGAGGAAGATAAACTAAAAAAAAGACTCCTGTCCAGTCAAGCAAACGCGCCCTGTCCTTCCTGTTAAAACTAGTACAGCTACTCTCGCAAACGTTGCAGCCAAAAGATGTCCCCACTCCCATGATAAAATAAAGGAGTTCGGAGCATTGCAGCTGAGAAATGAAACTAAAGCAAACTAAACAAAAGCAAAAAATTTAAAATTTGAAAGTTTTTTTTTTTTTTATTCCTTATTCAAATTGTGGTTTCTCGCTTTCGGCAATTGTGGCGGGCCTAGTGGGAGCAACCTTGGGGACTAAGGTTTGGTTTTGGGGTGACGAAAGCAAAAGCACCAAGAAACTAGACAAAGAAAAGAACATTAATTTCGCACTTGTTTGCATGTGTTTGGTGGCATGTCATGTTTCGTCTTGGGGGCTCCATGAATGCATAATTCAACAGAGGCAACCCTAGCGGTCGAAACAGCTTAATGACTATTTAAATTATTGTAAACTTATTTAGTACATAGGCCATCCAAAAGATAAAAAACAAATGAAATTCACTTCACGGGCAAGGATTTTGGATATAGCATATAATTTTAGGAACTAATTTGGTTCCAATTAATGCTCGAGATGTGATGAATTGAAATCAAGTGAGCAATGATTATATAAAAAAAATAAATGTCCATATCTCTAATTCCTCCATTAGCCTAAGATTTTATCCAACAAAGCAAATGAATCTTTCTCTCCGCTGGTGCCTTCTTTCTTTATTAGCAGAAGGATTGTGAGGTTGGCAATCCATCTTCTTCCTCCTTCCAGCTTGTAAAGTTCCCTCTTTGATTCCACGAGAAAAGCAAGCCATTCTTTCTATTTCTCTCTTTCCAGCTCAGACCGGACCTCTTGGGACACGCCTCTTTCTATGGGTGCACCTTTTTCAGATCAGATCATATAGAAGTTATTTATTCGCGTTTTTATTCACGCCTCCGGCACACGAAAGTTAATTTTCGAGTCGTGAAAGTCAATTTCGAACTACATTCAATCGAAACGCCAGAAGTATAAGGGCATGGACATATGGACAGGACATGTTGGGTTGAAAAGCAGCGAGGAAATGACTAATGCATTGCAACCTTTCGTGCTTCATGTTAGGTCAGAACCTTTCTCTTTGTTATTCATTTTGCGTTAATAATTGCTCTTTGCATCTTATAAATTTCAAAGGGACCCTTCCTAAAGTTGGAATTTAAGTATTCACGCCCTTATAAAAAATTGTTCTTCAAGGACATAATATGATAAGTTCTTTCAAATGCCAGGGACTTAACAGCAAAGCAAAAAGGGAACGAAAAAAATAACATTAAAAACTCATGGATGGAACTTCTCCTTGTTAATTCCCGCAAATTCATACAAAGTGCTACATCCATTACATACTTAATTACTAGGTTACTAATCCCCTCATAGTCCTTATTGGACAGGACGTCTTTTATTCCGAATTCTAACCTCTCACTAAGCTACTTTACTTACTTCTTAACAACTTCAACTTCGTAGGTAGCTACACATGCGCACAAGGATTCTCACTCTCTTCCTCTAGAGCCCGGGCTGAACACGGCCAGCTCCTCCCTGCCGTACTTCAGCCTCCTCGCCTCCTCCCTCGAGATGTCGAACGCGTTCTGGATCACCTCCTCAGGCAGGGCCCGGAACGCCGACAGCCTCCCTGCGAGCTGGTTGACCATCGCCAAGTCGTTCGTCCTGAAGCCGACCCACTCGTAGCCCTGCTCGCTCGCCCTCTTGATGGCCACGAAGTTCTGCGGGATGACCAGGAACTGGCCCTCCCGGAGCTCGCCGTCAAAGGCCGTCTGCCCGTTGTCGTCCACGACCTGGTACCTGGCGCTGCCCCTGATCCCGTAGATCAGGGCGTGGCTGTTCATGTAGTAGTGTGGCGCTACTAGCGCATTCTGCACAGCAAAAAGATCATAGAACATGAAAAGAAAAGCAAAGATGAAAATTGATCATATCCTAGAAAAGGTCCAATCAATTTAGGACCAATGTGGCATGACCCACAATGCAAAACAAGACCAAACCTATGGGTTAAAATTTGAATCATGCATGTATGGATTTGAACATTATAATTAAGCCCAGACCAAACCAAAAAATCATATAATAACACACATAAATTAAATAACTGGAACGTTAATCTTCTGTGATTTCTTCAGTTTTGCTTACCCTGTAAAGAACACCTCTCTCAGCACTAAGCTGCAGGTTGCTTAAGATGGGGAGGCTAAAGCTGTTGAGCGTGGTGATCCGTCCACCTCTCGGATTGTATATATCCGCCCGCTCAGGGTTGTCGATGTTCTCCCTAAGCCTGAGCGTGCACAGCGTCTCCTCCAAGCCGTTAGGACTGGCGGCATCAGTAGCGTTGTTGTAGCTGCCGTGGCCTCGCTGGCGCCTCCTTCTCTGCTCACGCTCCCGCTCCCGCTCCCACTCACGCTCACCCTGCTCGCGCTCGCGCTCACCCTGCTCACCCCTCTCATGCCGTGGGCTAAGGATCCGGAGCTCGTCCTGGACCTCGACAATGTGGCCCCGCTGGTCGTCCTCCCCCCTGAGCCTCCGGGCTAGCTCATTCTCAACGTTGAAGCTGTCGCTGAGGATGTCGTCGTCGAAGCCGCTGAAGATGTTGCCGAAGCTCTCTTGT
The DNA here is from genome assembly GCA_014182565.1 of Eucalyptus marginata. Classification (NCBI taxonomy): domain Eukaryota; kingdom Viridiplantae; phylum Streptophyta; class Magnoliopsida; order Myrtales; family Myrtaceae; genus Eucalyptus; species Eucalyptus marginata. The sequence goes on along the minus strand of CM024592.1, from coordinate 35,116,341 downwards.
TGCTGTTGCTGTTGTCCGCGTCGGCGGCCTTGTTGTTGCCGGCGCCGGCTTTGGCTCTGGCCCTGGCCTTGTTGTTGCTGGCGCCGGCTTTGGCTCTGGCCCTGGCCTTGTTGTTGCTGGCGCCGGCTTTGGCTCTGGCCCTGGCCTTCGTATCTCTGGCTCCTCCCTCCTTGCTGTTGGTATTGTTGTGGGTTCCCAGCTAGGAAGAATTGCTTGGGAGAGAAATTAGATGACCCATGCAAAACATCATTAAAGATCATCAGGAAGTCAAAATCATGTCATTTGTGGCTAAATTAGTATAGAAATGCTAAGATATACACTGGCAATTCCTTGTGTGTGCTCTAGGAAACATGCATTCTTTTGCAAAGTGCTAGTGTGCTAAAGAAGAAATCATTCTGGGATGAATGAAGTGCACCGCACAATCGAAGAGGGTTTTACTCAATCCAGCAGTCGAGATTCCATCCGGTCGAGAGACACTCGATTTAGTATACCAACTAACTTGGCCCGATCATTGCTATATGATGACGTTCTTACCCTGTAGTTCTCATCAAGCTGGTTTTCTTCATTAGCAGTGTAGAGGACGGAAACCAGAACGAGATCGGACTGACCCCGGTTGTAGATCCAGTGGGTGACGCCGGCGGGCAACGCGAGGACATCGCCTTCGCTTATAAACCGGACCTTCTGGTGTCGGTCTCCTCGTTGCTCACTCTCCTCACCTCTCCTGCCTTGGCCTCGGCCTCGGCCTCGGCCTTGGAACTGAGATGACTCGTCCGATTGGTACGTCTCGGGGCAACCCGGAATGACTGCGCCGTGAAGACCACTTCCTGCAACCAGGAAAGAAAATTTTCCTTCAGGAGATATCATCTTGGGGGAAAGAATATGAACTCTAAGAACAATTAACAGATGAAAATGCGCCAATTGCATGCAATGATAACAATCGTCATTTCGCACGGTAAATATAACCTAAGCGCACGCAAGGATCAAACCTCACCTTGAACCACGTACACGAGCTCCGGGGCATTGGTGAAGGAGGGCAGGAAGAGCCCGTTGCGGCGGATGACGTGGCGGGCCGCGTTGGCCCCCGCGCACCTGAACTCCTCCTCCTCCTCGTCCCAGATCTCGGTGAACCCGGCCTCGGCCTCGATCCTCCGGCTCGGCTCGAGGTTGTTCAGCCTGTCGAGCCGGCACTCGCTCCTGGACCGGAGCGGGTGCCGCTGCCGCTGCTGCTGCGGTTGCTGGCCAAAAGGCCAGATGCCCTGGCCCGAGAGCTGTCCGAAGTGGGCGGAGCAGCTGTGGAGTCCGGCGAGGACGGCGAGGAGCCCTAGAGAAAGCAACAAGGAAGAAGAAGATGCAGCCATGGTAGTAAGCCAGGAGAGGATAAGCTGAGGAGGAGGTGTGGAGATGGCGGGGGCATTTATAGGGAGGATCGGCGAAGGGGCGTTCGGGACGTGGCGAGGTGGATTTGCATGCGGGAGTGTCTTCTACTGGCGTTTTGCATGGCTGAGCGAGGGTCTGCTCGGCTTACACATAGTGGTTCGGGGCGTGAAATGTGGCGATCTGGCGCTGAGAATGATTACATGCAAAGCGCTGTGCTGCGTTCGCGAGCGAAAGCTATTTGTACGTGGTCGTTCATGGAGTTCTCTTGTGCATTATTGCTTGACGTGTGTTCTTGGCACTTTTAGAGACCCTTAAACTTAACGGATGAATGAGGACTCGTTTGTGGACAACGTTCTTTCAAGAAAGGGTCTCGATTAAAGGGAAAATGGCACGGACGAGCTGTGAAATTTGGTTAAATATGCAAATTTTGTTTCTGGATCTTTAAATTTAATGTAATTCCCAACTTTAATCTAATGTGTAGTGTCATTCATGGATTTTTAATTCATTTGATGTGATTCCTGAACTTTCATTCGATGTTCACTATGATCTCGAAACTTTTAAGCATTTTTCATATGATTTAGGGATTATATTAAACATTTATCAATAGTTTATGGATTATATTAAACGAATTAACAATCTATAGGCGACATTGAACATTGAGCCAAAAGTTGGGAACCATTTGTGATATTATCCCACGACTACATTAAGAGTGAATTGATTTGACAGATCCCCTCGAGGAGCATGGACAGTGCGGGTTCCCTTCATTCCCGATTATATATATATATAGGTCAAGGTAAAAATAAGTAAGGTTTAATACCACGAAAACTCTAAATTGATACATTTATAACAAATTTACCATAAACTAATCATTAAATTAGTACACTTGCGATAAATTTATACTATGTTAGTTTTCGTTAAATTTTAACATTAAATTACTGAGTTGGATGACACGTGCTAGTTGAACATCTGTTTGTCACAAGTGTAATAGCTTATGGTTCTTTCATAATATTAATTCAATTACAAAGAAATTAACATATTGTAATATTGTCACAAATTTATCTATTTAGGTTTTTAATGGTCAAAAAATTAATTTAGGATAAATTTGTCATAAGTATATCGGTTTGTGATTTTTTGTGGTTAACAAATCAATTTAGGATAAATTTATTATATGTATATTAATTTGAGATTTTTCGTGATATTTATCTTAATAAGTAATGATTTTTCAGGCAACAAATTAATGTAGAGTATGAAGCTGAGAAGACCGATGCTTAATTAGTCCACCGAATTCGTGAAGTTGGCCACAGCTTTGTAGAGTCTTGAGATTGGAAGTTGATTTCGACCCGGGTAATGAATTTTTTGAGCATCGTCTCCTTTGCGGAGACACGATTTGAGACCTCTGTGGCTTTTGCTAACATGGCGACATCTTTTATTGTGGAGCTTCCAAAAAAGAGAGAGGCATAAATAGCTTCTTAATTTTAACTTAACGTGTAATGTAATATCTGAATTCTAACTCAATGTGTAACGTATTTAATGATCTTTTAATTTATTCAATGCGATTTATCATCTTCTAGTACACGTCCAATTTAGTCTATGGACCACCAAGAACTAAATTGGATGCGACAAAAAATTCAGGGACCACATTGTGTATTGAATTAAAATCTAGAGATCACATTTTATATTTGGCCAAAATTCATGCATCATTTGTGTAATTATCACTACTGTTGGATGTCGATGAATAGAAGCAACCATCCACGTCATGTGAGATATCTCGAGGAGTCATGCTACTGAAATCAGGTAATAAACTGTGAATAACCTCTCCGTCCCTAAAACCATAGAAGCTCTCATTATGGCAAAGGAATAGAACAGCAGAGGATGAATAAGTTCTTGACCCGTGAAGTTCCTGACCGACTGTCATGTGAGATCCGCTATTTTTCAAGCGAAGGCGGGAAAATATGTGTGATACTCCTTTTAGCCGTCCAAAACTTGTCTGGGAAAACCAAACGCGAGAATAAAGATACTAAGGGTGCGTTTGTTTGTGTTTCGTTTAAAAATTGTTCCAAAGAATAAATAAAAAAATTGTTTATGTTCCTAAACAATTTTTGAACAAAAACGCGTTTGATAAACTTATTCCGGGAATAAAAAATGAACAAAAACACGTTTGGTAAATTTGTGTTCTTTTTTTTTGTTTCTTTTAATTTTTTAATATTTTTATTTTATTTTTCCTTTTTTTCTTTCTTTTTTATTTTTTTTTTTTTTCTTTTTTGGCCGGCGGCTTCGCCCGGATCTCGGCGAGCCCGAGCTCGCCCAGCCACGGCGAGGCCGAGCCTCGCCAGGGGCCGGCGACACTCGGCCTTGCCGGGGGCCGGCGACGCTCCGGCGAGGTCGCCGGTCCTCGACGGCCGGTCGCCGGCCATGGCCGAGGTCGGCGACCGGCCAAAGAAAAAAGAAAAAGAAAAGAAGAAAAAAAAGAGAAGAAAAAGAGAGGAGAGAGAAAATTTGTTCTTAAAAATTGTTCCAAAACAAAAACACGTTTTTCTTTTGTTTTAACTTTTTTTCCCAAATGTGTTCCTTAACAAAAAAAAATAGATTTGGAACAAAAATGCAAACAAACGCGTTTCTGTTCTTTTTTGGTTCCCTGGAACAAAAAAAAAATTGAAATTTTGTTTATAAACAAAAAATAGAAACACAAACAAATAGGACTAACAGTTTTGTGGAACAAAAACTTTCCGTTATAGCCCCAAAATGAGCATATGATAAAACACTTGCAGGGAATCACTGCTTGGTTTACACATAGTGATTGTCCTCCAACGGACTTTAAAGAGGGAATCACTTGCAGAACATCTGAGGAGAAGAAGCCTCAGAATTGATTGTACTCCAAAATTATCACTCGCATAGAAGTATTTTACTACATCATGTGGACGGTTTCATAAAAGTTCCACGCACGACTTTACATGTCTTTTCACAAACTTGGAGGAAACCCAATTAGTACCTAGTTTCCGACATCAGAAAAACTCGGAGTTAGCTGACGTTGCCTTGGCACATAAACTTTTCTTCACCCAGTTGTCTGGAATCTCATTATTTAGTTACCTCTTAACATATAATCTCTCGAGATCGAAGTCATGAAAAAGTCAATCTTTCGCTGAATTTTCTGATTTCAACATAGATGCAATACTTGAGCAGTTTCAGAAAAGTTGGGAAGACTGCGTTGGAGTACAGGAAGCTCAGAGACTCCAACATCATATTTAGCGAAATCACGTTTGGCACGGTATGGGAAATAATTCCGTCTTTTGGCCCCTGGGTGTTTGACTAATTGTGTTGGAACTGCAGTGTGTTTCATCAAGCGCCTTTTGCTCGACATCTCCTTGTGGCGTTGTTGTATTAAGTTGATCTATAAATAAGTGGTGTTGGTTCTGTCTTATCCTAGATGGCAAGTAGCCTGTTACCTTTCAGATGACATTTTTGAAGAGCAGAATACAGAGAAAGAGGCCCACGAAATGTCATGCATATGATCATGCTGTTAATATACTAGACACTGCAGAGGCTGTCAGTATATCTCTTTATCCTCACACTTCTGAAACAGATATTTACTATTACTTGCTTTTGACTTTTATCTAAGTTATATCTCACAATCGCTAGACCATTTCTCTTTTTTTTTTAATATCTTCTCATTTCTTCTTCAGGTTCAGATCCTCATGTTACTGCAGAAGATCATAGAAATTTCATTCTGTAGGAAATGAGGGATTTAGTCACTTGCTTTGACCATCCATTGATGCACATGGCCACGTATGTCTAAGTGAACTATTAGACTTCTAGAAATAATTGCATCCTCTAGTTTCCCTATTTTCCCTTTCCATATGAGCAGTCATCTAGTGAAGTTTTCTCTGCATATTTTGTTTGGCATTATTGTATACCAACATCTACTTAATCTCCAACTTTCTACAATATCCCATTCCAATGAAGAAGGAGACGTAAGGAAGATCTGATCTCTATATTGGTAGCTGGCTGAAGTCCTGATCCTTGACAAGGATTGAGAGTTTAATCAGTCTCTTCTGGATTATCACTTTGTCTTTGGTGGCTTATAAAACTGATCTTGAGAATCATATCCTGGGACTTGGAGTTTCTCAAATTTGTCATGCTTTATCAATGGGTCTAGGGAGGATGATGAACTTTGTGTTCTGTTTGGATGGATATGCCTTGTTCAACTCTCCATTTTTCTAGAACAGTCGCCAAGGTTACAGCAAGAGGTGTAACATCTCATTTAAGCTCCTTAGAAAGGTCAATGTAATATTAGTCTGGATGTGGCGCTGATGTTTTGCACATTAGTCCTGTTGATTAGTGGAGGAATCACCTAAAGATAGGATGATCGAATCTAATGACCTATTGAAAATGGTCTTAAAACTTCGGTACCTTTTTAGAGAGATTTTGCAGTAGCTCCTAGAATGCTGGAGTTCTTCTACATTGATGTTTATGTACTCTTTTCAGCAGATACGAAAAGGAACAATGCCACAAAACACCATGCCTCACCCACTAATTGCAGTTGGCTGTAAGGATTCTATCACCCCTTTACGCTCAATCCTTCATTACATCTTCTTTATGCTCTAAGTACTCTTTCTTTATCATCTCCTTCCATGTCCTTCAAGGTCTTCTCCTGCCCCTTTAAGCCCATGTTCCAATCCTTGCTCACGTCTCTTCACTAGGGCATCTGCAGTTCTTCTCTCAACATTGTCGCTAGATCGGAATAAGAGAGCTTTCATTAGAGAGAAACAGCCCATTATAGTGATTATAGAAATTTGGGAACTTTTGGTATACTAGGAAAGTTATGTAAATGCTCTGATCGACATTGTGGATGGTTTGTCTTGTAAATAAACTCGTCTGGTTCCGAGCTTTTTTGTATATGGGTTTCACCCCCTCGGCGCCCTATACTAGTCTTCTCTTTTACCTATAAAAAAATGGTCCAAGCCATCTCAAACGTCCTTCTCTCATCTTCTCATCAATCAGGGCAATACCTTCTTAATATATTCATTTCTATCTTGTCTTTTTCCTGTGTGCCTGTAAATCTCACGAAGTATTCTCATCTCAGCTACACTCATTTTAAAGCAATTGAAAACAACCAAAGTTTCTCCTTCTGAAGCTCTTCGATTTGGCATGTAGTAGCACTGTCTAAGTGCACTTAACACGCGTTGGAAGAGCTAAAGCTCGCTGTAACTTTTACTTTGTCTTATGTTCTGGACCTCTACTTTAGGACACCGTGTCATCTCATTCTTCCATTTAGTTAGGAGTTGCAAGGTTAAATCGCTATGAAGGATAAAAGAGGGTTCATTTCTTTGCAGTCAGTAAGTACATCAAGAAACTACTCCATTAGATTAGAGGGAAAGGACCACGTTCTCTGCTAACGGTTCCACAACAGCAAGGTATCAGACTTAATTTCAGTTCCTGATTTAAACTTCATGACATAGAGAGTGACTCGTTTGGTAGGTTTACTGTCAGCATTTGCCATTACAGCGGCTCTATATGTGAGAAGAGCCTGTAAGGCATGGCCGCTATTTGTTACCAGAAGGAGAAAGGCAGAATTTGTTCGATGGTTTGGTGTAATCTTCGACTATCTGGTCTTTTAGCATTGATGAAGGATGCTCTAGCATTTTGATGGGAAAGAAGTGGGACACTTGAAGGGGTTAGAGTTGCTTATTCAGGATGTTATGTATCTAAGCGAGCGCTCGAAGATTTTCAGTGAAAAACTTAACCTAATTTGCTGAGATTATACATGTATGCGAGGGTCTCGGTGTGGCCACAATCATCACATACTCGAGCAACGCAGGTCTTTTAACGTTCGCTCTAGTTTAAACTGATGGCGATGGACAACAATTGACAAGAATGTGTGTTGTAAACGCGCATGGTATGCTGGGACATATAAAACATGAGGTTTGAAGGGGTTACTAATGCCATGTTAAGGGATTCACCACCCAAAAACTTAAGTAAATGTGTATAAGGCCCAGATTTATTGCAGAACAATCTCTGGTTTTTAGAGCTTCAAAAGCCACAACAATACAGAAACTGAGCAAGGAAGGAGAAGAAGTTGCTGGAAATAGAGGGGGACCCAATTTGGCCTCAAAAGTCTTCCTCCTATCCATTTACACTCATTGGCAAGGCCCCACTTGTTGGGCTGTCTTCCTCAGCCAATTTGGAGCACAAAAATCCCCCTAGAACCAAATCCCAAGTGGTCCAAAATGCTGCACACCCCTTGGCCTACGAATTTTGGCTAATTCCCCCAAATTGAACCAAATTCATCTTCAATTGGACCTAAATCAGTCCCCATAAATTCAATCAAGATGTCCTCGACTAAATTAACATTTTTCCTCACCAATTGAACCAACTTGCATTCCAAAAACGCGATAAAAAACGATCCTCTGGTTTTTCCGGTAAAAAACAGCCATATTTTGAATTTTCACCAAAAATCTCAGTTTGCAGAAAAATCTTTGGAGGATGAGTCGATGGTCCTAAAATGAATCGTGACATGACAAAACTTTCAATTTTTGAAATCGGGTTTAAATTCGCGGTTAATTTCAATCTAGCGCAATTTTAGCGTGACCTAGCATACCGGGTAGCTTTTGGGAATTTTTAATGCAATTGACCCGTGGCCGATTATTTTTAAGCCACAATGTACATCTTCGACACATTGGCGGCTCTCGGTTGTCGTAAAAATCTTGAGGTTTCAAATACGGGCATAGGGTACCAAAACGACAGAAAAATCGGTCTAGTATCGATCGACGAGAATTTTACAATTAGGTGGAATCACCCACACTTTAATCACATATCTTAGTCGAATCGACCTATCTTTGATCTCTGATCGATTTTTAGCTGTGCTGTAATGACTCTTGCAGACTAGCACGGTCGAGCAGTTGATTTTTAGTCGAATTCTCAAATCTATTGCGTTAAAATCCCTTAATGACTTCACCGGATAGACTAGTTATCTCGTGAGTGATCAACTTAGAGAATAGAACTATAGGCGCGTTGATGAAAAGCTCGATTCATTCAATTGAAAACAGAACCTGAAATTCAGGATGTCACAGGCATCACAAGGACCTCCGCGGCTCAATTGCATTCTCTAGGCATCCAAAGGGCACCATTCTCATGCCCCTCCAAGCATCTCGACATCTAGGGCATCGTCGCCACGGTGGACCGAGGGTATCAATATCAATTCAATCCATGGCACAGTACTTAAGGATTCTATTGATGCCATCCAACATATCTAGACCGAACCACTTATGGATGCATAAGACTAAGGCCATTATTCTAACTGAAGCTGTACTATTCTCAAGTCGACTCAAATCCAACGATTTGCCTAAGGAATTCTAGCATCCGAACACTAGGCCAGCCAATACAGAATTGTCCTAACATCACGAAACAAGCCAAATTGTCTTAACCTTGCAAGGCCACGTAGCTTACTCGAACGACCATGACCTCAATCACTCCCGTACCACCTAAACGCTACTCGCCTCAAGCTCGAACAAGACCGAACTAGGACCGGACCGACCAGCCGAATTCAACCTATGGAAGACCAATACCATCTATTCAACGATCAATACCGTCCACAGCCTCACAAACCCAAATCAGTGCCAACCATGCCGACGGTCGTCACCATGCATGACCGTTATCAAATCCAGCTTCACTTGACACACAAAACAGACCCAAATCACGGTAGCTCGAAGCATCCGAACTCAAATTTTGGTCGATTCCTAGAATGTAAATCCAATTAACGGTAATACCACGTAATATAGAGAAACAGAGCCTCCACTTGCCTTAAATCCGCGAGGTGCGAGCTGGAGGCGCGGCTGGTGGCGAGGCGGTGAGGCAGCGGTGCAAGCTGTGGCGGAGCCACAAGCGACGCGGGCTGAGCAACGGCAAGGGATGAGATCTCTTGGTTGACAGTGGAGATGAGGTAAGACGGCGGTATGGTGGAGTGGTGCAGGTGGTCGTCGGCGAGCAGCGAGGCACGGACGGAGTTGTGGAAGTCTGGGTGAGGGAGTTTCGTTGCTGAAAATGTTGCTGGGAAAATGAGGGAGTTGTGGGTGCTGAGAGAGAAGAAGAATGACCCCTCCTTCTGCCATGGCCTCTCCGCGAGTTGATTGCATTAGTCAACAACTCACAAATTTCGGTGGCAGCACAAACGGAGGGCAGGTGGGGGAGACGTGGCTATGGTTGGTGGCCCTTCTTGCCACTTGAAGAAACGGCAGCAACGTGGCTGCCAATTCGATGGTCAACACTTCCTTTTTGTTGACTGTTGAGGATGGAGCAGTGGCGGGAACGTGATGAGGGTGGAAGATTCCCGGTCTTCTCTTCAGAATGCGTACGTACGCATGGGGGTGGGTGCAACTCGCATGAGAAATTAGCTTGGCGACATGCTGTAGGGAGTGAACATTGGTCTCGTTGGTGGCATTTTACAAAGAGGAATTTTTGAAGATTGATTTTTAAAGATTGATTTTTGAAGAGATGGTCACTAAAAAGAAAAAGGGTTCCAATTCAAGCTGACAACAGAGTAAGTGCATGATGTCATCAGTTGCCAGTTCCTTGCCTGTGAAATATCTTGTGCGGCGGCTGGTGAGCCAAGAACACCAAACCATCCTTTCTTCTATAATTGTTTTAGAGAACAAAAATATGAATAGTTTCCTCATATTGGATCTTATCATGTTCAACTTAGCTCAGGCATTCAATCCATTGAGTGAGACATGCTGAACACTTTAAGGACAATAACTTGGTTTCGGCTTGCCATGCCCTCATTGGGAGAACGGCATTAGTTCTTGACCAATTTGTGCATGGAATGCCAACTTCACCTTCAGAACTTCTTAGAGATAAAATTAATTTATCCTAGAACTTTTAGCATAAATGTCTTGACGCTACTCCCACGAATCATTTATATTCACTCCTTCTAAATCACTCACTCTTCACCCGGCAACACCGACCTTCACCCATAAGGGTACAATGGTACGAGAGAATCATGGTTTGTGACATTCTTCCCCTACTGAATTCTGCAACATACTCATTGTCGGCTGTTTTGTCGCTTCTCTACATTTCTCAACCATCAACACCATTCCATGGGACTTACCTAAATGGTAATGCTCCCCCAATAGAATAAGCTAGTACACTCCATTGATAGCTTGCCTTGACCAAAGCTGTTTGAGAATCTCCAATCACTTGTGCTCTCTGATAGTGTGGCATCCCTCGCCAATTGTGCTCCCTCGGCAATAAATTCTTTCGCTTGGCAGGCTTCTCCCGATCTTAATAGATTAATGGAGGTTTCTTCCCTTGTTGGAAAAGTGATAATAGGCCCCCGGGAATGTTTTTCCTAATCATTGATGATTGGTTCTTTTCTTGTACCCCCAATGTCATCCTAGAAGCATGTCAAGAGCCACACTTTGTCCAAGCACATTTTGCCCTAGCAATTCACTCTTTGCCCCCATAGGAACGGGTACCATAGGTTTTTTCTAACTCTAACTCACATATTGGAGGGGTCCTACTCTCATTCCATTTGTCACAAGCCAACTGTTCCTTTGTTGTAGAAGAGCTTGTGGGGCACTTAGTGAAGCTTAGAACACTAGGTTGGCCTTCCTTTTATAGTTATTATAGAGAACACTACGGCGAATAGCTTCATCAAATCAGATCTTACCATGCCTAGCTTTGCTCAGACCAATCCCTCGAGCGATACACACATAATACTTTGGGCACCACAACTTGGTTTCGCCCTGCCATGGCCTTATTAGGAGAGTGGTATCAAATCCTAATTAATATGTGCATGAGAACCCAAATTCGCCTTTAGAGCTCTTTAGAGATATAATCATTCTGTTTTAGAACTCTTAATACAAATGCCTTGATGCCACTCCCACAAACTAGTTGTATTTATCCCTTTTGCAATACTCATTCTTCACCTGAGGACACCAAGCTCCACTCTCGGGAGTCGGAGAGTATGGGAGAATCACGGTTTGCGATAATGGGGTAATGGCTTTAACAAGAAAAAAAAGGGACAATGGGCTTGCGGTAAAGAACAAAAAAAGCATGTGTGTGGACTAAACCCATTTGAAAGCAAGCCTAGAAGGCAGCAAATACATGGGGATCAATGTCCTGGGTTTCATAGGCGAGACACTTCCTTTCCTAAACATTCCATTACTAAGTTCATCGGTGGGCCTGAAAGAACCCCATCTCAATAACTTGGGCCTACTAATATCGCCCTAGAATTAGTTTTTCTCGTCTTCTTAGAACTTGCGTCCAAATTTTGCTAGGGAGAAGAAGCACTTGCTATAATTCTCTCGTCCTCGTATGAAGCTTTCACTGCAAGAAGAATACACGAATTATAAGAAGGTACATCAATTTATCTCTTACGGACGCAAATAATGGTGAGCGCTGCACTCTTTTGTTTTTGGGCTATACTTATATTGAACATCGGCCGACCTCAATTAAACTTGAAATTTTAGAGACAATTGTCTTTTCTTTTCTTTTGCTTTTTTTTTTAGACCATGACTTTCTTAATCCCTGCTTTGTCTCGATATTCCATGTGCTCAACCATTTTATATTCGCCGAACGATTAAAAAAACACTAATAAACAATATGTATATGGTCCCTTTTAAAATTGCCTTAAAGCTTATCAGAAAGGAAAATATAACTCTATTTTGCTTCCTGTCCTTGACTTAGAGTGCAGATTCAGGCCCACTTCTCTCTGTTTTTTTTTTTTTTTTAATAATTATTATTTGTTTTTATTTTTATGTCAAGCTTCAGGCCCACTTGACAGCGCATGAACAGAAGGTAAGTGGAGACGACATTTGCCTCGTAGCAAGAGAGCCTTTTCGCATGCACTCCAAAGGAATAAGAATCTTTTGCATGCAGTAGGTCGTAGGTCAGCGACATGAGCTTGATTATCAAGTATCTCGCAAATATAAAAAAAGAAATATGTCACTATAAATCTTAAATTATAATCGCCGTAACACTAATATCCTAAATCATTTTTTTGTCATAAAAAACCTCAAATTTATATATGTGTGATGGATATTTTTCGCCACGATTTTGTCTAAGATCTCTATTAAAAATCTGACGTACATCTAATGTGTTATTATTAATGTTTTTCAAGAAAAAAGTGGTGCTAATATGGCATCATGCAAACTCCTCATGAGAAAAAGATTAAAAGAAAAATGGAGAACTAAAAAGCCAACAAAAGAATTTGGACCAAAGGGGAGAAAGAGAGAGATTATATAATGGCCAGGGGTGTTTTAGGGGTGCGCCTGCCATTCCAACTTCTCTGGCGAGAGTCGTCAATCCCGACGGGCCATCGATGAGGTTCAGCCCATGCTCTCTTAGCTTTGGACTCAATCCCATTCAAAAGTTATTGCGAGATTCAATTATGGTTTTTTTTTTGTTGGTCCTACTCCACTTTTATTCTAACTCTCACTTTCAAACTTTTGCCCTACTTCCTTACAGGGCGTGGGAGTCGAAACCCACACCTGAAATTAATTCGTCCCCACCCCAACCCCCGGTGGGGGGGATTCGAACCCCCCCATCTCCCTTTCATATTGGAAGGGTGGCCACTGGAAACCCTAGTGGTTTAATTATGAGTTGATTCGATAGTAATTCCTTAATTTCTAGTGTTTCTTGTCAAGACTCGAGGATAGTAGTGTCCCACCTTAAATGTTCCGTGTCTGCGGTCGAATCACTGTCCTGGATCGGATGCCTTTATTGTATTTAGTATCTGTTAACAATGTCATCAATATCAAATAATGACTGTCCGGTACGTGATATGAAATTTCCCAACTCTTTGTCCCGTTCCTCAATCATCACTTCTTACATACATCCTCACTTTAAATATTATTGTTGACGTGTTGACCAAGACACTATGGAAAGCCATTATAATGAGAGCCCATCTTAGTGAAATTCGCATTTCTGTGCTGTTTGCGTAAGAATTAGAGCAGTAACATCACTCACTGGTTTGCTCAGTTCTTGTTACGGTACGTGCCAACACCTTCGAGACTCATTATAACTCGCTAGAAAGGTATTTATTTTCTAATAAAGTACTATCTTTTGGTATGAATTGATGCTTCGAAACATGTTCGCAAACTTACTGCTTGCATTGAACTACAGGCAGTTTTCTTGATGGCGAACAATAATTGTTCACAAAATTGTCCGGGTTTCCCGTACTTCCCTTCTCCGTCGGCGGGGAACACGGCGGGGAACGTTCCGATTTCTATATCGTTCAAAGACGACAACACTCCATGGTGGGACTCTCCGAAGTGGGTTAGCGTCACTGTCACCATAGCCATTGTCCTCGTTGTAGGCGGCGGTGTCCTGCTAAAAAAAGTCGTGATCCTAAGGACAAAACTGTCACTTTACCGATTAAGATTACGCCGCCGCCGCCGCCGCCGCCGCCGTGCCCACCACCGTGCTCACCGCCATGCTCTTGGTCGAAGCCACCACTGCCGTGCTCTTGGTCACAGCTGCCGCCACCGTGCTCGTGGTCGCCGCCACCGCCATATTGTCCGTGCTATTCATGTAGTCATCAGATGATAGAAATACCATGACTGGACCGTATAGCTGAAGGGATTTTTGAGGACTGAAACTTGGATGATGCACAATGATAGATCTTGTATTCTACTGTATAATGTTGGAGATTCAATGTAATAAATAATTTTTTTTTTTTTGGAGGAAATAATTTTTGTGTTGGACAGGTTTTGAATGGGGCAGTTTTATGGTCTATTAAAAAATGGATCCTCATATCATAACAAATGATGCCTCTCTGCAATTTTTTTATTTTCATAACTGCTATTCAAAATGTTATAATACACAAAATCTTGGAAGTTTTAGTACTAATAGACGAGATTTATTTATTTTTTTTCTTTCGACGGTCATCAAGGATTATGGCTCAGTTCTCAAGGATTATTACAAACACCCTTTGTAACATACTGACAAAAAGGCAAAAAAATAAAATTAGAAAAACCAAAACAACTTGACATCTCCTCCTTGTGTTGGAAAAAAAATCAATTGTTATTGGATCTAATACTCTAAAGAACCCTCATTTTAAGTTCACTTCCAATTTTACTGCGAAATTTTTATCTAAAAAGAAACCCCCAATTTTAGGTTAGATTCCAATTCTATCCCAAACTTGTTTATATATATAAAAAATCCAAACTTTAGATCTAGTCCTAAACTTCACTCAAGTCTCAAATCCGTCGGCCTTGTTAGCATGATGTTCAAATAGCCGTTACGAGAGAATTACCAAAAAAGTCTTACCTAATGCAATTATGTGGATTCAATCCTAAACTTATTTCTTTAATCAATTTAGTCATAAATTTATTGTAATTGTACTAATTCAGTCCATTCGATCAAATTTGACCGGTTGGCGCTGGTGTGAACACCGGGCGTTTGGTCAACACTAACATGAGCAATTTTTTTTATAACATTTTATTTTTTGAATTATTTTATTTTAATTTTTTTCCTTTTTTATCTTCTTTCCTCTTTCTTTGGCTGGTCGCCGAATTGGGGCGGTCAGCCTAGTGGCAAGCTGGGCAAGGGCTAGCTCGCCTAGCCATTGGTGAGGCAAGCCCTTTTGGGTTCATTTTGCTCTAGTTGGTTAGTGGCTAGAGCAAGTGCAATATGTGTTGGTTGCACTTTAGATTGATTAGTAGACTAAGGGGCTTTCTGACTTGCATTTTCTAGTTCAGCAGGGACATCCTCTTTGGTAGAGCACCTTTGTTGAGATGCTTGAATCTCCGATTGAGAGGATTCACCAACTAGTGCAGGTAGTAGTGCCAATGTTTGAGTTTCAACAGACTCAGATCAAGAGCCTTGAGGATTGTTGGTCCTCGTGTGTCCAGAAACTTGTTGCTCAAACCTTGAATGGCCCCCTTCCTTTCTCGGAGGAATTTGGAAAGTTGTAATAAACGTTTGTTTGGTTGATGGAACATGAGGTACAAGCACAAGTTCTTTTTTAGTTCACAGACGATACTCAGGGGTATTGGCAATATGTGTAGTTCCTTCTATAAAAGATGGCAAGGCAGTACTTGCGGTTCTCGATGCTACTTGCTCTCCAACTTATTGAGATAAGGGAACACTTTGGCTTTGACTGAAGAATTCATAGTTTCCGAGTAGGATGTTCATCTTTATTTCCTTCACCTTGTCGGTTTCTTTGAATGTCAGTAGGAGATAATCCCAGATGCCTTTAGCTGTAACACAAGAAAATATTCCATTAAAGTCGGATGGAGATAATGCAATGCACAACAAGTGTTTAGCTTTGACATTAAGAGCAACTCTTCTTCATACTTATTTTGCATTGTCAATGGAAACATCTGTAGCTAGAGCTTCTTATAGAGTAAGAACCAGAGTAGGAGTAGGAGGAACTAAAGCAAGAGCTTGAGTTGGTATGATTATGCTACTTTTGATCACATTCGAGATGTCAAGATTTGTAGCTTCAATATAAGATTGCATCCTTTACTTTTAGTATCCACGGTTGCTTTTATCATGTTAGGAGCTTATTGGTAAAGAAATTACCAAACTTAGCCATAAGAGAAGATCTTTATACTTAAAAGAGATAGGGGGCTTTGATACTCATCGTTGGGAGCTAATAATATAGCCTAGAGGGGGTGAATAGGTTGTTTTAAAATTTTGACAATCTTTCATGGAAATTAGTTGATGCTAAGTAAAGATCTAGTTAAGGTGATTTTTCAAAGATTGTGAGCAGATTGTGTGCTTATGGAAGTAATAGGAGAGAAAAATGGTAACATACAAACATGTATAGTGGTTTGGCTTTATTTGAAGCCTATGTCCACTCCTTCGGGTTGGATTGCACTAGTAATCTGCTCAATAAGTTACAATTGGCAAGCACTGATCCTATTACATGATATATCGCATTATCATGATTTAGTTACTACTCTTACTCTTGTATACTCAATCTATAGCACAATTACTCAAACAAGAAGAATACAACATTTAGAAAAACAGTCGAAAGAGAGCATTTCACTTGGAACACAACGTATAGGGGATTTTCAATATTTGTATATGCACGTGTTTAATATTTGGCTTTCTAGATCTTTTCTTTTATACCAATCTTCAATCTATCCATTGGATATAATTTGGAGAAGCAAAGAGCCGTTAGAGTTACTGTTGATGCTATTATCCAAAGATAAAACTACCCATACAATCCTTTTCCTAAACATTTGCAAACTATCTAAAAATAGCTTATGCAACTGGCCTAGTTGTTGTAGCTTGAGACAGACCTATCATACTACCTAGTATCTTGTTCTCTATTAACATCTTGATTTTGTTGCTATGCATATCCACTCCTACAACGGCTAGTTTGTCGAAGCAATGAACACTATCAAATGATTGTTATTGCCACAGTACCATTGACTTAACGTATACAACATCGATACAAACATTGACATCATTTGATCTTTAGGTTCATTAGTGTTGTTTATCGAAAAATCGTATTAAGACATATCGTAATCTTTACCAACTGGATCACACCATAGTTATCACATAATCTTTAATACTCATCACAAACATTTACAAATATCATTGTAAATATTATACTAAGGATAGTTTGGAAATAATTAAAATTACTTTGAGATATTTCTCCAACACCAACAAGGGCCATGATGCCCTTTGTATGGCTCATGAGGGCTCAAGATGCCCTTGCTAGCCACAACAAGCCCACAAATCTCACCCATGGCCGGTGAGGGCTTCGCAACCCTCACCCATGGTCGGGCGAGGCTGCTAACCCTTGCTTAGTGGTCATCGGCTTT
The DNA here is from genome assembly GCA_014182565.1 of Eucalyptus marginata. Taxonomy (NCBI): domain Eukaryota; kingdom Viridiplantae; phylum Streptophyta; class Magnoliopsida; order Myrtales; family Myrtaceae; genus Eucalyptus; species Eucalyptus marginata. The sequence continues at coordinate 35,099,191 of CM024592.1, read as the reverse complement.
GGCTAGTGGCCAATGAGGCCATCGACCCTATGTAAAAAGAAGGAAAAAAAGAAAATATAAAAGATAAAAAATCAATAAAAAATTCAAAAACTTTTAAAAATTAAAAAATTGTTCACGTCAAAGTTGGCCTGTTAAGACTTGCTTTGGTAGCCAACGCATCATATAATGGTAAAAACTTGGGATTATGGTTTTTGATCACAATAGAATCCATTTCTCAACCAAAAAGAGTCATTTAACATTTTTTCTTGTATTAGTACTTCATTTCCTTTCCTTTTTCACTTTAACCTCAAAAAGTCTAAACATTGACTTTTTTGTAAAACTTTGATCAAAAAGTCAATCTTAGGTCAAAATTTAGTTTTTGCATAGTAAGCCTTAAAATAGCATAAATTTCAATTTTGCATTATCAATAAAAGAAATAAAGTTTGACCCATGAATTAACATTTTAGTGACAAATTACTAAAATGTCGACTTTTGGTCAATACTTTGTCTAAAAAAATTTGAAAAAATTCAAAGTCTCAAATTCATTCTATTTTTACCTTTAATTGACCTTGCCAATGTCTATGTCACAAAATCGATTAAGAACCAATTTTTTCCCATTTGTGAAATTTATTTCAAAATCGCTGAAAAAATGAAATTAGTTCATTTCTAGTTGTTTTTTAAGAAAAATTCTTTCATGACATTTGATGTAGAGGTCAATCCACATTCAGAGCAACCTCAGAACAGGGGTCTTGCGCACAGGGGACTCTGTCTCCAAAACTGCGATCATATGGCAACCCTCGGAACGCGGCTTCCTGAAATGTAACATAGATGGATCCTATCGCCCTGGTAGTCGGGAGGGAACTATGGCCTGTATAAGTCGCAACCATCAGGGGCTTTTTACAGATGTATACACCAGCAAATTCACAGCAGTTTTGGCGTTTCAGTTAGAGGTGCAGGCGCTTACCTTAACTTTGCTTTACCTGCAGCATCAAGGTCTCAACAGGGAAAATTTGGTGATTGAGTCTGATTGCTTGCTGTTGATCGATATGGTTCACGGGCGAAGGAAGCCACCATGGGAAGACCGTGCTTTGTTTGTTGAACTCAACGCTTTGCTGCCCCTCTACCCTAATTTGCAGATGCGGCATTGCAACCGGAGGGCTAATGGCGTAGCAGACTAGGCTGCAAAAGCCCACGGAAGATCTGACCTGGCCCATAACTGGAACATCTTTCCTCCTTTTCTTTTGCAAGCTCTGGTAGCTGCCGATGCCATTGCTTTTGGATGTAATGTTTCGAATCTCTGTATGGTTTCAACTACTAAATAATACTTATCTTTCTTACCAAAAAAAAAAATCCACATTCAATTTTCAAAACAATTTCCAAATTTTAGGTTAGAAAAAAAAAAATTTTGGCCCCAATTAGTGAATCCAATCGATTCTTCATGAATTGTGATATTTTTGTCACAGTTGAGTCCAATTCATAAAATGAAACTCAATTCTAAAATCAATTTTGATGAAATCACACCAGTTGGACTCAATTTGATTATTTTAGCCAATCGATGATTAACAAAATCATGAAGGATTGATTCGATTGATGTAATTTGACTTGACCCATCTTACACTAACATCCAATTTGAAATTTTGAGTTTCAATTTGGCTAATTGAGGCTCAACTATTCAAGCTGGTCTAGTATATCATGTCATTTTAGTAGAACTTGATAGAATCAAAGTATTATATGCCCGATTAATCAAATCAAGACAATCTGATTAAATCTAGTCGCATTCAATTTGACCCAATTCAATTTGGAAATTTTTAATTTGACTTAATTGGATCAAAAATAGCAAAATTGGGACGAGATTGGAGGGACTTAGCCCATGAACCAAACCGATCCAAGCCTGGGTCAAACAGTTTGACTGATGTTGACTGCCCAAGGTCAACGGGCTCTCACGGCCATTTTCCGGCCAAAATTCTGGCGGTCAGCGGTCCATTCCAACCAGCCAAGTCATGGCCGACCAGCCCTCTTCCCTACATGCGGAAGTTACACAATTGCCGTTCGTGAAATCATAAAATTGCCCCTAAAGCCATGTCACCAATCACGTTATCCAACTTAAACCAATTAGCATATTTTCTTAATGAGAAGCAAATAATCCAAGCCATTTATGATATTAGATCATGGCCATCCAATTTGCCAAGTCACCTATCCATGTGACATGAAATGGACCGATGAGAGAGATCCTTAATCATTAAGCAAACATCTTGAGCCGCAAGATTAATCCAAGGGCCACAATTCAAACTAGGGAAGGTATATAAGTATTTTCCCTCCAAAATTTGGGAGGTTTGGCCATTTTCAGATTTGAACTCTCTTTCTCTCTCTCGGTTGCTAACTCTTATTGTCATCTCCAGCCAATTGCTAGCCAATCACCGGCAAGACACCACCTCACTGATATCCTTCAAGACCTCCCAGATCTGATCGCGAGAGTTGTCACGCCGAAGCATCGCCGGAAGACCTCATTTCTGGCCAATCTTCTTCTTAGCAAAATTGCCAATCTTCATTCTGGGGGCCATTCCGATCACTTCTAGCTACAGTTCTAGCCATCCGACGACCTCCATCAGTGATCCTAAGCTTGCCACCAGCTTCCTCAACCTATCTATGATATCCACATGGCTGGAGCCTATGTAGCACTGACACGGACACTCGACATGCGACACGACACGACACGACATGTCAACACGTCATTTCTAAAAAAATAGAGAATTTTGACACGTTCCGATACGTTCCAACACGTTATATATTAAATATATATATTTTTTATATAAATGCAAAAATAAATAAATAATAATAAAAGAACATAGAATTAATTTATACTAAAAATATTAATCCAACATTTGTTAATATCATTCATTATTTTGATTTGACATAAATTGAACAAGAAATTCAAAAATTGCAAACATGAAAGAGTAAACTTGAAGGAACATGTCCTATTTTCTTATACTTGTCGAAGATTAATGAGATTTCTTATAGTCCTAGACAAAGTTCGGAGTTCATGATATAGACTAGCTTGGAGCTCCTCTGCAAAACAAGGTTCGAGAAAATGAAAATCCAAGATAAGAACTCTCAAGTATGACCAAAAGAAAAGGAAATCACTAAATTCACCACGGAAAATGTGAGAGATAACTCACATGCCAATAACATAGATCAAAAGAGATAACTCGCAAGCGACGCTTGTGAGAGGCGGAAAGAAACAAAAATATTATAACTTTAAGTATGTGGGGGCAACGGAACGACACCGACGAGAAAAAGGGGCGTTCCATCGTCACTCCCGAGAAGATAAAAACTTATAAGTAAGAAACTTGAGAGTAAGAATTTTCTTCTTTCCTCTTATTTTTGTTATTGTTATTATTTTTTCATATATTTACATTCTGACCCTTCAAGTATTGAAAATTTTTAAAATTGACCCCGTGCGTGTCGGAATCGCGTGTCGGAATTTCGGACTCGTGTGTCGGAGTGTATCGGGAAGAGTTAACCACGTGTCGGATTTTTCGACACTCATTCATCGCGTGTCGGAATGTGTTGGAGCGTGTCGGACACGTGTCGGAGTGTCGGACACAACACGAAAACTTCCGGAGAGTGTCGGTGCTTCTTAAGCTGGAGCTTGCTGAACTTGCCGCCGGATCATCTTCTATTTGCGTTCATTATTCGATTGTTCATTTGAAGTTTGTTATCCGAAAGCCCGTAATCAAGGTTGGTGCATCGATAAAGTTAGTCTAGGATTATGGAGGTTGGATGATGTGGCCAATTGATCATGAAGTAATGATGGCCATTGCTGATATTGTGGTTGCAGAATATAGGCTTAGATTGATGCATTTTTAGCTAATCATGTATAGAAATTGACATGAAATTGATTGGTGATTGATTGTTGCTTGGTAAATCTGTTCTGAAAATTCGGAGTCTGATGAGTTAGTAGGATTAGTTGAGCAATTTGAGCTAGTAAACGTTGGAATCTAGAAAATCGATCAGCTAGAGAATTAATCTTGGTGCTAAGCTTCGAATTGATAGGTCGTACATTAAAATTGGAGTTCATTTTCTATGTGAACTGGCCTCAAAATTTAAAGTCAGAATCTGGAAAAATTGAATATGACTTTGTAATTGCAATTCCTGTCATGACCTTGTTTCGTTCTTTGATTTTGTTGATTCTATGTGTTCAAAATCTCGGAAAATGTTCTTCATAAAAGTTGTAATTGAGATTTCAAGCTTTATGGAGACATCAATTTCATTGAAATTGAGGCTCGTTTGGTCGCTCAAAGTTCCAATCAATATGCCAAACTTTTCCGCACTCTGATCTAGGAAATTGCTTTCCTGAGCACCCGAACGTGTTTTGTAATTTTAATGAACTTAAGGTCCCTTTTTGCGAAAACTCAAAACTAAAAGTTGTTCTTCAGGGTCTTAATTAGTGGACCACAGAATTTTAGGCTAAATAATAAAGTCTAGGGGTCCGTTACGCGCAATAAATGGGACAAGGTCGGAGACGGCCTATAAAACTGTTTTCAATTGTGTCCTAGGGCGATTTTCCAAATATCACATAATCAAAAGGGCTTTTATGCAAAAGTATAAAACATTAAGTTGTTAATAACAGTCTGAACTATCTCTTTGTGAAATGTGGCGGGATTTGGAAGCCTTCGATATTTGTCCCTAATTTTCTTAGAAAAGAGAGCACTAGGTACCAACTGTTAATTTCGGGTCAATAGGACCTGAATCATGAAAAGTGATCTTCATAACTTTTAAATTGAATTTCTCTAGCTTTCCAATGACACTTGAATCATTAAATTGAAGGTCATTTGGTCATTTAATGGAAAAGCACCAAAAGTCATAAACCCATGTGCATTAGTGCCAAATTCAGTCTTCCTAAACTTTTCAATTGGGCCAAATTCAGTCTAAACCTTTACTATTGGTACCACTTCAGTCCATCCGGCCAATTTTAACCGGCCGACGTTGACGTGGGCGTCGGCCGGTGGCCGGATGCTGACGTGGAATTTTTTTTGATTTTTAATTATTTTTTCGAATTTTTTAATTTTTTAATAATTTTTTTTTTTTTTTTTCTTTTTTTTTTTTTTTTTTTTTTTGGCCTTCTTCCCAAGTGGCCGGCGAGCCTCCGGTGAGGCTCGCCGGCCACCGGGCGAGGGCCGCGAAGCTCCTCGCCGCGCCGGCGAGGTCGCGGCCCTCGCCCGGCCTCTCCCGTGGCCGCGGCGAGGCGGCTTCGCCGGATCCGGGCGAGGCCACCCGGCCGCGGCCCGGGCGAGGGCCGCGGCCCTCGCCAGCCCGCCGGCGAGGGTCGCGGCCCTCGCCGCCTCGCCTGGGCCGCGGCGAGGCCAACCTCGCCTGATCTGGGCTAAGCCGCCGCCCGCCCGGCCCTGGCGAGGCCGAGCGAGGGCCGCGACCCCGGCGGCTGGCGAGGGCTTCGCGGCCTCGCCCGGGCCGCGGCCGAGGCCGGCTCGCCTGCATCCGGCGGCCGCCACGGCCAGCAGGAGAGGCCGGGCGAGGCCGCGACCCTCGCCGGCGGCGGCAGCGAGGGCTTCGCGGCCCTCGCCCGGTGGCCGGCGAGCCTCACCGGAGGCTCGCCGGCCACGCTAGGAAGAAGGCCAAAAAAAAAGAAAAAAAAGAAAAAAAAAGATAAAAAATTATTAAAATATTTAAAAAATATTTAAAAAATTCGAAAAAATAATTAAAAATTCCACGTCAAGCATCCGGCCGACGTCCACGTCATCGTTGGCCGGCCAAAATTGGCCGGATGGACTGAATTGGTACCAATAGTAAAAGGTTTAGGACCGAATTGGTCCAATTGAAAGTTTAGGACTGAATTGGTACCAATGCAATAGGTTTAGGACTTTTTTGGTACTTTTCCCGTCATTTAATTGATTGCAAATATAATCAGACCGAATTTCAGTAATAATTGAATAAGCGATCCTTCAATGGTTTACTTCCCTTTGCTGGATTGTTGTGAATCAAGGTCCAATGACCTAAATGCATGCTTTATTTAGCACTTATGCATGTCTTTGTTAGATGAATGAATAGGTGCTTTGCATACTCAATTGGGTAGCCTATTGGGATTGATTAGAACCAAGGTAGGGATTAATCAATATCGACCATCGTTTTGTAAATGCAAATGATGGCCAATTATCATTAACCACCAATGTTAGTTATTAAGGGGTCGGGATGGCCAAAATGTGTGAAACCAAAGGTCGCACCCGAGGCCATCTCTTGTTTGATGATTCGAATATAGTTGATTGATTGAATGAATTGGTTGCTTGAGTGGATGACTAAAGGAATGAATTGAGTATAGAACCGATACCCATGAGACGGTCCAGGGAGGAGGTGTTGGCTGCAAATCATGAAGTTGGAGGCCGAGGACCATGTCTCGAATTTTAATTCGGATTGTAATAATCACTTGACAAGTTGCTGATTTTTCTTTCATCGCTCTTAGGATAGCTCGTTTTTTCAATACATTGGGTGTTTACTTATCGTACCATTTTTGAATTCATTGTTTGTTTGATTACTTTTCTTAGTATAGACTTAGAATTAGATTAGACTTTGATTGAACCCAACCTACAAAGCCATGGGTCATTTAGTGGATTTTAAACCTCTTTGCCATGAAAATGATAAACAACAAATGCATAACCACTTAGATAACATTTTGACTAGTTAGGTACTGAAAATACACTAATAGAAATGTTAGCATAATCTAAATCTCCGAACCTAAAACCGTTGGTTTTATAGAGTCCAAATAGTCCTCCCTCATCTCGATAGGGTTCTAGCCAACCGTCCAATAATGGCTAGAGGTGACTTCTATAAAAAATATTTGGGTTGTTAAAAGAACTTAAAAAGAAACCGACTTCATGCAAGGTATGAACTTGGGAGAGTCCACATTTATGATTGATAGCCTGTTTCCAATGTTATCAAATGATGGTCCATCTAAGACCGTCATTTGTATGTACCATTCCAATCGTCTCATAAATAATTACCTCTAAACCTATTCACCAAGGGCGGCCCCTCGTCCAGTGAGTTGCAACAGTCAGTGATGTCCAACCGAAATTAATCGGAATGACTAAACTAACAATTCATTGAGTAGTTTGGCAAATTGTTAAAAAGTTAAGGTCTAGGACTGAATTTACAAGTTGTCAAAAGGTTGAGGACTGAATTGGCAAAATTGAAAGGTTTATGACTGAATTAGCCATTGTATAATAGTAGGAGTTTTTGGCCAATTTTCTCCAATCTCGGCTCTTATTTCTTTGCTTATTTTAAGAACGTTCTCCATAGGTTCTCACAAACTCAATAACTTTTTCCTTTTGCCCCAATGCTTTGTTCCTTTCCCCTCTAAAAAATTATCCAGAAAGTACTAAATTTGTTATGCTTTTGTCATTTCAGTCTTAAACCTTTTACTTATATTAATCAAGTCATAAACCTTTTAGTTATGACTTAAATTTTTTTATATTTTGTCAATTGAGTCCATCCGGTTAATTTTGATTGGAAATCACTGACATAGACGTGGGCCATCCTACGTGGCATGGTTGATGCTAACATTGACAATTTTATTAATATTTAATTTTTGCAAATTTTATTTTATCAATTTCTTTCTATTTCCTTTTTCTCTTGTCCTTTTTTTTTTTTTTTTTTTTTTTACTATGTCAGTAGGCGAGAGCCAGTGACCTTTGCCGGTGGTCCTCACCAACCACAATTAAAAAGAAAAGAAAAGAAAAGAAAAGAAGGAACAAAGAAGAAAAGAAAAATTAACAAAAAATTCAATAAAATATTTAAAAAAATTTAAAAATGATCTTTGTCAAAGCTAGCCGTGTCATATATGATGATCGGCATCTACATCAATGATTTTCAGTCAAAATTAACTGGATGAACTTGATTGACACAATTGAAAATTTTAGGACTGAATTGACAAAAGTTCAATATATTAGAATTTTTTTGGGTAATTTTCCCCTACCCTTCCATCGCAGAGAACGTGTGCTAATTTTGGGAAGGAAATGATTAGTGATTGTCAAAAACAAATCCTCTTATTGTGCCAAATTCACGACAATTCGTGGGAATGTGGGATTTGGTGGAGCGGAGATTACCAATGTGGAAAATCTTTGCCAAAGATGAGAAGGCTACAGAATGAAAAACTTTGTGTAGTGGAATTGTTATATATCGCCGCACTCCGCTTTGGACATAAATGCTTAGGTCATGCATATTTTTCTGAACAAAGAAGATAAAACAAAAATATCGAAAAAAGATGCATCGCATACCACTTTTAGATTAGTGCATCTATTTTTCCACGGGGTCTTGTCCTGAGAGTTAATAATGAGACGGTGTATATTGTTGCCTGATATGCCCAGGTTATTTCTGTCCTCGAAATTTACTAGCTTTATTATTTATTGATTAATTTTTAGTGTTTTAGTACTTATTTATGGGCATTTAGATGCATGTTTCAAGATTAAATATAAAATAATAAGATAGCAAAACGTTTATGAAGGAGAAAAAGGTATCACTAACAGGCGTTAGACGATTCACGTAATCAAATCCTTGGACTCATGATTCTTTGGCTCGAAGAAGTGAGGCAGGCTTTAACTTACGAAAATAGGTTAGTAGAGACTCTTAAATGTGATATCAAATAAATATTTAAACAAGGGAATCAACTCTACCCTGATGCCTCATTGCCTCAAAGATTTCGAACCCATTTCATGTTGCGTTGTTTTATAGAAGATCATATCGAAGCTACTTGCAAAAAAGAATAAGATGCATTCTCCTGTCAGTTATTGGCTTCAACCAGACTGCTTTCATCACAATACGATAGATCTCAAAGAATATTCCATTGTATCAAGAACTCTCGCGCAATTACCATAAAGACGACAAAGGCAAACATGTGGCAATAAAGATTGATCTCATAAGCTTTTATGATATGGTAAAATGGACTGCAGTTATTGGGTTTGTTAAAGCTATAATTATGACTCAGTACTTGGTTAATTTGATAATCCAATGCATCACTATGTCGAGATTTTTAGTTAACTTCAATGGTGAGTGAATAGGCTATTTTGGAGGCACTAATGGTTTACGACAATGTGACCCACTCTCCCCCCATCTTTTTGTTCTAATTGTGGAAATTCTTAATTTAATAATCATCGTGAAAGTTGTTGTATCCTCCTTCAAATTCCATCGGCGTTGCTAAATGCAAAATAATTACTTATGTTTCGCAAATGATTTGTTTTTATTCGCTCACAAGGATGCAAACTAGGTCCTCTTCCTTGTTGATGCACTTGATGAATTTGTAACTCTCACAGGACTATAATTTAACCTAGATAAATGCCAAATCTTCTTCTTTGGGTTGTCCGAGACTGAAAAGCTTCTTATACTGTATCACACGCCTTCCTCCATAGATACCCTCCCTGTTGGATACCTTGATGTTCCTCTTGTTACTAAATGGCTCACGCACTCAGACTGCAAGAGTTTAATTGAAAGGATTTTTAAGAAAATAGAAGGCTGGGGTACAAAACATATCAGCTATATAGGGCGTCTCCAATTGGCTAAGTTGGTCCTCGTATTGATATGTACTTATTGGATGTAAATGTTCTCAGGGCGTCTCCAATTGGCTAAGTCAATCCTTGTATCCATGTGTAATTATTGGATGCACATGTTCATATTCCCAAAGCAAATTATATACGAGGTGGAGAAAAGTATTAGTTAATTCCTTTGGGCCAGAAACACAGAAGTCTAGAGAGCACACAAAGTTGCTTGACAAGTAGTTTGCTCACCTAGTGAGGGGAGACTAGGGATGCCTGAGTTGAAACTATGGAACAAAGCGTACCTAGGCTGCATGCATTGGAACCTCATTAACTATTTGTCCTCTTCCCTATGGAGTAAATGGTTTCACAATGCATAGGCAACCCAATTATGAAGCTTGAAATTAAGGGTAGTATGGCCTAGAGTTGGTGGGGTTTTCTTTCTCTAACCTCTGTCATCTCTAGACAAAAGTACTGTTGCAAAGAGATATATGATAAACTTTGACCTGTAGGACCGATTGTGGAATGGTATCACCTGATTTGGTCAAGCGGTATTAGCAAATATAATTTTTTTGGTTGGCTTGTTTACAGAGATAGGCTATCAATGAAAAGATTGTATCACAATGGATGTTTGTTGATATCCAATGTATTTTTTGTATGACCGGTATGGAAGATAGAACACATTTGTTTTTTCAATGCCAATGGATTGGACATTTTGGCATGGTATCCTAGCATAGCATGGAATTTTACATTCTATTTAGGGGATGATCAAGGCTGCCAAGGGCAAAGACTTGGTAGGAAGGCTCCACAATATGTTTTTTTTAGCAATCATATATTGCACTTGGATGGAATGCAACAGTAAACATTTCCAAAACAAGTCAAATGATATCCACTTAATCTTTGCCAAGGTGCACAAAATTGTAAAAGGTAGAGCTTCACTCTATCGAAATATTAGACCTTCTTAGGAAAATGTTGCATTGGCTATTATGTTGAGACTTCCTAGCTCCATATTCTCGCATTATTAGTAAATATGTAATGCTAGGAATGCTTCTAAGCCTCTGTACTTCAATGATAAATGATACTTATAAATTTACACAAAAAATTAAATGAAAAAATCTAGTTACAATCGGTAAAACTTGGAAGGGTCCGTACTAAGCGCAACCGCTACCTTGCAAGAAGGCTATTTGCATCACCTAACAATCTATCAAACTCTTTTGGGGTTCACCTTGAAATGGTCGCAACACTCATAAAAAGAAAAACCACGGGCCAATACCACTCTCTATGCTTTTCTCAAGCAAGTTATGTGCTAAAATATAGATCAACTAGCCTTTACTCTATCTCTTTAAATATAGTGGGAGAAGTACACTATTGGTGCCATAAGTTGTGTACGGCGTTCACTTTGGTGCCAAAAGTTTTAGTTAGATCACTTAAGTGCCAAAAATTTTGAAAAACGCTCACTTTGGTGTCAACTCTGATCTGGTTGGCCGGAAATCCGACGTGGCATTTTTTTATTAATATTTGAAGCCGACGTGGATCGCCGGAGAATACAATCAGCATGTAAACAACAAAACAATGCCATTTAGCGTCTTTTCCCCCAAATAAGAAATCCTAAATCCCTAAAATCGAGTAGAATTGGAAATTGAAAACCCTAAATCCCCAATTCGACCAATTCGAGTGCATACTTGGATTTTCTCTCAAAGTTATCAGCTCGCTCTTGCAAATGGAGGGCAGAAGCTTCAGCAGCGGCTCACATTCCTATAAAAAAAGCGAATTAGATGGTGAGTGTTACTGTTATTGTGGGTTACCGAGTCCAAGAAGAACATATTGGACTCGGTTGAATCCCGGGAGAAGATTCTATGGGTGCGGCAGATATAGAGAAGGCTCGAAGTGCAAATATTTCAAATGGGTTGATAGGAAATTCTCTGATCGAGTGACAGAGGTGATCCTAGAGTTACTTGAAGACCGAAATCAACCTCCACCTACGTTAATGGACGAGTTGGAGGATGTCGACTCAATGCAAGCTCAAATGAAGGGTTTAACATCTCTGGTCGACCATTTGAAGAGGGAGTTTTCAAGGCTGAAAATTGAAAGAAAATTTTATCGAGCGTTGATTGTGTTTTTTATTCTCTTGGGTAGTTTATTCAAATGTGAAGTGAGTAATGAGAAGAAGTTTGTATGTCTACCATAGTCGAAGTTTGTATGTCTACCATTTTTGTATGAAGCAAAAGGTTTTGTTATAATCCATGGTAGAAATGCAAGGTTGGAGGTGGAATGCATTAATTGTGAGCACTTCAGAAATACAATGTTTGCTTGCTGCATTTTTTATTTGCCCTCTTGATTTGATGGTTTGTTGGTTTGCTGCAACTGCAAACCATGGCAAAATGGAAGGTTGGAGTTGGAATGCATTAGTTCTGAGCACTTTTTATTATTTAGTTGTGTATTGGCAATGTTTGTTTTGGTTAGTTTTTGCTTCAAATAGAATGGTTGCTGCATTTTTATCGTTATAATGGTTTGCTGGTTTGTTGGTTTGCTACAACTGCAAACCATGGCAAAATTAACGACTGACCATTTCAGTACCAAAAGTTATAAATAGTGATCGCTTGAGTGTCAAGTTTTTATAAAAGTGATCATTTAAGTGCCAGTCGCGATTACAAAGTGATCACTTCTGTTGCACAAGTTGTAAATAGTGATTGCTCGAGTGCCAATTTTAAACTTGCACCAGTCGTGGTGCATCTTGCATCTTGTTCTTGCACCGTTGGGTTGCTGGTGCATTTTCTTGCAACACAACAACCCTGCAACGAGATGCACCAGCACCTAAAACTGCATCTTGTTCCAGCACATATAACCAGAACCCCACAAATAATATCAACACATCAACAACTTCAACCAGCCACACTATATGTACACATCTAAATCTAAAATTTTTTTAATAGCAACCTCATAAGAATATTGCACCAACAACAAAAAAATATACAGCATAACTAATAACTATCTTGCTAGCTATTAGCCGAAACCAAGCTAAGAGAAAATAACAGAAACAACTCTTGTCATTGACATTGATTGATTGTTTACAAAAGAAAAGAAAAACATGAACTTCACTCCCCAATCACTGAAGGTTCAGCACCCTCTTAAAAAAAAAAAACCAATGGCAATATGGAGGCAGCAACTACCATAAGTGATATAATATCCAGTACCCTCCCAAAAAAAGAAAACATAAAAAGAGAGACAATGTCCAGCACCACATAAAAAGATACCATGTCCAGCACCCTCCCATCAATCAATATGGACAACACCCTGATCTCCTTTTTGTCTTAGAGTTTTGAATTGATTCATAATTCGAGCACTCTTTCGAATTGGATGTGCAGGTTCTTTAACTAGGCGTTCTGTCACCTCATTTTCCTTGTTTTTGATGGTGGCTATTCTTGTTCTAGCACATGTCATGTGTTGGTCCATATCATCACTATCGCGCCCAATCGTTGGTTGAGATGAAATTGGTGTTGGATTCTGTTTGGATGGCTGTTTTGCAGCTATACCCACTATCTTCTTCTTTGGAGCATTCTTCTTTGGTTGCGCCCTTGATTCTTGAGTTCGCCCACCTTGAGAGAGAAGTACCTCCGAAGTTCTCCCAGGCTACAAGAACATAGCGATATTGTCAACCAAATGAATTGAAGTACAACAAATTATATGCATGAGGCCTACAAATCTTACATTCAAAATAGTTATTCCAGTTTGTTCATCTGTGTAAATCCCATAACCATATTGCCTTAATCTTTTTCCAATAGCCCCTCTTGTTCGCCGTGGTGCATCATTTTCAGCAGCAACAGATGGGGGAGCAGCCTTTGCAACTTGTGCAGTTGCTCGTCTTCTCACCTAAGAAACACATAACAAATTCAAAATTCAGCCCATAAAAGACAAACATAGCAATGTACAACTTACAGGAACTTTTTTTTCTTTTCGTTTGCTCAACAATGGACTCAGTTGTTGTTGTTGTTGTTGCTGTCCCGCCTATTCCAGTCCCTGTCCCTGCGCTCGAGCCTACAACAGGGCCTTTTTCTGGCCCTTTAGAAGGCCTTACAACAATATACTATATTAGGATCATGACCAATTACAATGAATAATTAGACATCTACTCATTTTCATGGTGGAAACAAATGGAGAAAACTTATCAAATTACAAGTGCATGATAGAGGAAAAGCACAAGAGAAGTCAGTACACATGGTCAACCATCAAACTCTATCGAATAGGAAATGTAAAGTTTCTGAGGTAAAGAGGATACTTACCTTACAACAAGCTTCGTTTGCCCTTCGCAGGGCATTACCGGCAGGCCTTTTGTCCTACCTTCACTAGGCCCAACAAGAAGCTCTTCAGTAGGGCCTTTTATCCTACCTTCAGCCATTACATCTTGCTGTTGATGCTGCCTTTTCAGCTCACAACCTTTCTTATTGTGCCATTCCTTGCGGCAATAGGAGCATTTCATCTTTGAGCCAGTCCTACTCATCTTCTAACTTGATGCCTCTTCCTGTTGCATTCTTCTTTTCTTTTTAAGCCTTCCAATTTGCTTCTTCAGCAGCAAAAGTAGAGGGCTTTCATGATTTGTTGGCTCCCAATATTTGCTGCTTCTGATAGGTTGTATCATGAATTTGTATAAAGCAAGGTATGAGCTTTTTTTTTTACCAATCATGTAGGTAATCATCTGGGTTTTCTTGCTTCATCTGAATAGCACAAATTGCATGGGAATAGGGAATTCCATTCGCTTGCCGTGCTCTGGCATGAACACTTTCTTCTATCCAACTTGACAACATACTTATCTTGATTTTGAATAATCTCATATACATTATCTCCATTCCAAACTGGATGGCGTAACCTACTAGCAAGAATGTTGGCATCCAATCTCTTCATAATCCTAGGGCCACGCCTCTAGTCCATTTCGTAGCCTCATCTCTTTGCCTATGCGCCTAGTCATCACCATCACTCGAATATCATCAAGTATGCTGATGATTGGTTTGTACCTGGCCTCTAAAATTTTGTCATTGAAAGCTCCATTGAGGTTGTTATCAATGATGTCGCATTTGAACTCTTCGCTGAAGAAGGCCCGACACCAGTGCTTAGCTTCTGTCTGGAAGAGTGCATCAAAACCTTCCTTTGTTAGCTGCAACAATCCTTGTTTGGCTAATTTGAAATAAGCCATGTTGGTACTCTTTGCTATCTGCCAGAACTGCTTTTGCAGCCTATCTCCTTTGAAGTTCCTTGACTAGTTTGCATATATGTGCCTCGCGCACATTCTATGCTCAGCATGTGGCATCAACTCAGCCAATGCAGGAATAAGTCCCTACAAAAATTCAAACCAATAAATACAAGTCAGGAAAAAGATGCAAATGATTAATATTAAAAGGGAGTGAATTAATTGACAATGAAATTACCTTCTGTTGGTCGCTCATGAATGCCTATCCCCCCCCATCGGTTATCTCAAGGTCAGCCATTAAATTTTTGAGAAACCATGACCAAATATCCTTGTTCTCTATCCTCACTACTGCCCAAGCTATCGGAAACATTTGATTATTTGCATCTCTCCCCACAGCAACCAACAACTCCCTTTGCACAAACCCTTTAGAAAGCATCTATCCAATCTTATAACTCTTCTACAACCAGCCAAGAAGCCCCGTTTGCATGCATCAAAACAGACATAAAAATCTATCAAATCTAAGCCTAAGATCAGGGAGTGGCCTCTCCACAACCTCTACATACACCCTGCTAAATGGGTTTTGAAACACGCATTTGCCAGCATAGTCCCATACCTACGCATATTCTTCCTTATACCCACCCATCAGTATTTTCATCACCCTCATCTTAGCTCTCTTGCATTGATTCCTTGACACATTAACCCCTATTTGCTCCTTCACTAACTGTTGAAATTGAGGACTCTTGATCTCGGGCATTGCTTTGATAGTGTTGAAAATGCTTCGCAACCACACACTTGTTACCCTTTTATTGTTAAAGATAATTTGACAAGTATGCTCCTCCTGCAAGGACCTAATCTGGAATGACCCATTCTTACTCAGCGCGCCATAGAGCTTCCATGGACAATTAGGTTGTGAGCACTTAGCTCTCACAAATTCCTTTGTGTTTCTAATGAACTGAACACTCCTCTATTCACCAATGGAGTTCTTCACAATAGCTTCCTTGAACTATTTCGCATCATCAAATCTCATGCTCACAGACAAAATAGGTTTATCAACAGTCGGATCATAACAAATGTACTTACTTTTTCTTCGACGAGCAGGTTCTTCATCATCATTGTTAAGCTCATTCTCCAAACTAGCAACTTCATCGCCGCAGCTTTCTTCATCTTCACTTCTATTACCTTCAGCTGAAACTCCATCCCCATTTATTGGCTCGGGCCTCTTTGCTGAAGGTGCAAGTTTTTTTCTCATAAATTCCCTTTGCCTTTGTCTTGATTGTGCGAGTTCATCATCATCTTTGTCACTTGGGAAATTTACTGAAGCAAAATATTCATCTTCCGATTCACTGGATAAAGCAATTTCCCATCCTAATCCAATGAAGTCTTCATCGCCCACATCTTCACCCAAATCTTCACCTAAGCTTTCAGGACATCTCATTGTTTGGTCATCTCTATCAATGTGAGTTATCTCACTTTCATCTTTTTCATCCCCGACTTGATTACTCGCTTGAATAGGATCCCTCACTTCTCATCTTTCAGTGGTGGTCTGCTCATCCCCATCCTCATCCTCATCCTCACCATCCTCATCATCGTCCTCATCCTCACCATCACTATAATACTCAACATATACCTTAGCTTTTTCGCCGTGAAGATAATGGTAAATGATATCCTTAATACTATTATCGTCATTAAAAAATCTCAAGCCATCCTTCAATTCCTTCCCAGGAACACAGTAATGTAGTTTTTGTACTTTGCATCGTAAAAAATACACCAAATCCCTCAGAAAAGTAATATATGATGGCTTCCAAACATTGACATAAATAGTACCTTCATTTCCACCAATATATTGACAATCATCGGTGCCAATAAGAAACTCTCCACCATAGTAAACAATAATGCCTACCTGATTCGCGTCCATGTCGATGCTGCACCCAATGAAAAAAACAAATGTCATTACTTGTTGGGACCACATGACAGAATCAGCAACTTCACATGAAGGTCCTTGTTGTTTTGTTATGAAGAAACAAATGCAACTAATCTCCCCAATTCGGTGCTTTTACATAAACAAAAGAAACCGAATTGAATAAACAAAGTGAGGTCCCACCACCCATTTTTCAATTCAATCACATTCGGCCCCCTTTTCCCCCCACGTAAGCAGTCCGATTAATTAAATAAATTCGGTCCCACCACCGTTCCCCCGAGTCGAGCCCCCATTTTCCCCTCCACGTCCTATTTTTCTATTCGGTCCCCACAAAAGAAAGCAAACGAACGACGAAACCCTCAAATTTTCTATTCGGTCCCCACCACTTTCCCCACCACTTTCCCCCTGAGCCGAGCCCTCAATTTGCCCTCCACGCCCTAATTTGCCCGTCGGAACCCTAATTTTTCATTAAATTGAACCACGTAGAGAACATGACAAAATTAAGTGAGTGAGAGTTGAGGACGTAGCCAGTGAACGAACATGAACGACGACGCAACTACAGCGGTGGTCAAGTGACGGCGGGTGAGTGATGGCGGGCGAGTGAACGACGGTGGGTCAGCGAGCTATGGCCGGCAGCGTCGAGTGAGAATCCAATACGAACACCGTTTTTGGCCCACGTCATTTTTGACCGTAGTCAATCCACTATACGACGATCGTTTTGTAGGTAATCCACGTGGAATGGTAAAACAACGTCGTTTCTTACGAAGAAAAGGAAACGGCGTCGTTTTATGCCATCCACCGTGGACAATAATAAGAGTTGTCGATTTTTTTTTAAAATATAAATGCCACATAATCATTTTGGCCGGAATTTCTCGCTGGTGGCACCAAAGTGAGCGTTTTTTCTCCGATTTGGCACTTAAGTGATCCGGCGGAAACTTTTGGCACCAAAGTGAGCGCCGTACACAACTTATGGCACAAATATTGTACTTCTCCCAAATATAGTAGCTTGAAGGCACATCAAGTTGGATAACTTTGATTCCTGCAGTTTTCCTTTGGGGCTTGTCGGGACCTACTGAGGGCTAATGATGATCCTAAACAAGTTGACGGATTACTAAGCGGGCATGAATGGTTCCCTCATAAGTTGACACTTTGTGACATTCTCGTTCCGACCTGTTTTTTCGTAATAGAATTGCTTCGGCACGCGGTTGTCAGACGAGATTGTCTTGAGGATTGATAGGCCATTAAAACATCGGAAAATGCCATTTAAGGGTGAAACCTTGGGTTTTTCATTAGAAAGGGCATACCAGTATGGAACAGTGGAAACGAGTCACGGACAGGGACCCATTAGGCTCGAGCCCAAGTAGGCAGTCCAAGGCCCACATGCCTAAGAGGTGGGCGGCCAGGGGAGGTCCCTGGGCCCCTCAAGCCCATCAAGCCTCTTTTGACACAATCTTGACATTAAATGCATGAGAGGATATGAATAGTGCATGAATAGTGTGAATCTTGGTGAAAGGACCAACGTGCCCTTCCATTAGACTAAAGACGAAAGGGAAAAGATGGAAATTGGCTATGGAAGGGACAGCCATGCATGGAGTGGGTGGCAAGATTGGAGTTTGAATCCCACCTATCCTAGTCTAGTCCAATCAAGCCACTTGAGTGCCTAAATCCTCCCATTTAATACTAGATCTTGCTTCGATTGTGGGCAAGCTTGATGGACATGAGCCAAGAGAAGTGATGGGGCATTGGATGAGAGAAGACTTCACTCTCTCTCCTCCCTTTTCCTCCCCAAGACTGCTAGCCACCTCTTCATCCCGTCACTCTCACCTTTTCCCTCTTCAAAGTGTCACATCATCATTCAATAGAAGCCTAGGTTTGAGAGATTTGGTAGATTTGGAGGGCAAGGCATTAAATGAGGACAAGACCTCTCTTCTCTCTCTCCTTTCTCTCCCTCTCACTACTGGTTCCCCCTCATTCTCTCACTTTCACTTTCCTTTTGCTCACTAACTTTCTCTCTCTCACTTAGAGTAACTGAACCCCCACACCTCTATTTCTCTCCTTGCAAGCTTGTTCTTCACTTGTTCCTCTTGTTTTATCTCACCAACAACCGTCCGTTGAACCTTTGACGCTGGACCGCCCTCTTGCTTTGTCAAATCGTCATCCAAATTGACTGACTAGCATCCTTAAGGGTTGTTCGTTGTTGTGAAACCCTCACCAAAGCTCCCTCTTGCTTATTTCTTCTCTTATCTAGTCTCTTGCGAAGCCTAGAGGTTGTGTCAACGATGAACCATCGCCGGACCGCTACTGAGCCACCACCGGAGTCACAACCAGCCACCGTCCAATTCCCTCACGCCCAGAGGATGTGTGACTAGCAGCCCTCAGTTGCTATCCGGTCTTGTTGTCCCTTCCCCTGATGTGTTTTGAAGCCTGAGTCATCCGTGAGTGGCTTTCTAGCCTTTGATTAGAGTTTTCGTTGCACTTATGGAGTAGTTTAGGACTTAGGAGTAGTTATATGATGATTTGTTGACATGATAAACTATTGTTGAACTTAGATAGGTGATCGAGTGTCACATGATAGGTTATCTCGTTCAAGGTTATCTCATTCAGGGCAATATGTTGACGGGTTATTATAAGTAAAGTTGATATATGATTCCATTATACGTTAATATGATTATATGTGGGTTATGTGCCATGTGAATTAATGGTTAGATATGACAGTTATGTTATAAGCCATGCAGATTAGTGGTTAAATATGATCTTTTGATGATGTGCCATGTGGATTAATGGTTAAATATGATATTCGGGTTATGTGCCATGTGAATTAGTGGTTAAATATGGGGATAAGTGTTCCGAAGTCCTAAAACTTGTCACGAAAATGCATTTCAGTCCTAAAACTTACAAAAAGTGCATTTAAGTCCTAAAACTTGTCAAATTGTTTCAAACGAGTCCTAAAATCGATGCCGTTAGTTTTTCCATTAAAAATGCTTACGTGGCATTTTAAATAATTTTTTATTTTCCACGTGGATTTTTTTAATTTTTTTATTCATTTTTAAAAAAAATTAGATTTAAAAACTAAAAATAAAATTTATTCTTATCTTATTTTCACCAAAAACTAAAAAAAAAAAAAGTTAAAAATATTTATTTAAATTTTTTTTTATTTTCCAGGTGTATTTTTTTAATTATTTTTTATTCATTTTTTAAAATTAGATTTAAAAACTAAAAATAAAATTTATTTTTACCTTATTTTCACCAAAAAACTAAAAAAAAAAAAAATTAAAATATTTATTTAAATTGTTTTAAAATAAATATTTTAACCTTTTTTTTATTTTTTGGTGAAAATAAGATAAAATAAATTAATATAATTTTTTTAGTTTTTAAATATAATTTTTTTTAAAATGAATAAAAAACAATTAAAAAAATCCACATGGAAAATAAAAAATTATTTAAAATGCCACGTCAGCATTGTTAACGGAAAATGCTAACGGCGTCGATTTTATGACTCGTTTGAAACAATTTGACAAGTTTTAGGACTTAAATGCACTTTTTACAAGTTTTAGAACTGAAATGCATTTTCGTGACAAGTTTTAGGACTTCTAGAACACTTATCCCTTAAATATGATAGTTAAGTTATGTGCCATGCGGATTAGTGGTTAAATATGATATTTGGATGATGTGCCATATGGATTAATGGTTAAAAATGATATTTGGGTTATGTGCCATGTGGATAAGTGGTTAAATAAGATATTTGGATTATGTGCCGTGTGGATTAATGGTTAAAGATAATATTTGGGTTATGTGCCATGTGGATAAGTGGTTAAATATGATATTTAGATGATTTGCCATGTGGACAAGTGGTTAAATATGATATTTGGATGATGTGCCATATGGATTAGTAGTTAAATGTGACCTTCGAGTTATGTTTTACATGATATGATGACATATGGTAATTGAAGTTGCATATCGTATGAACATCACATGGGTTATTTGAGAAAGATGAGAAATGGATTGTGTGATAGCATGCCCATGTGATCACCTAAGACCCTGATGCGTTTTACGCGGGGCATGAATTTGTCCTGAAGCGTTTTACGTGGGACAATACTCGATTAAGTTCAGATTCCCTCAAGTCAACGTGATGCCGTGCTCGATGGGGTGAGACAATGCCCAATTACGCCGGATGATTGCGAACCTTCGGGTTGGCCTTAAGCCCTAAGTGGCCGTAATAATATGGACAAATGTGTATGGGAAGTGCATGAGATTCGTATATATCTAGGTCCGGATTATTGCATGGTATGAACGCATGATTTAGATCATAATACACATTCATATGTTTGTCTTGAGAACATGAAGTTTATGTTATGAAATTGTCTATGCATCTACATTGACGGCCTTGACTAGTATATTTGTTGTTATGAGATTGATGAGAGTAAAGCGATAAGTGTGTTGATGTGTTTTGCCATCGATAGGTAACTACATGATTAGTGTGCTTTCGGGGTGAACGACTTCCCTATGCAAGGTCTAGGAAGTTCATTCATTAAGTTTATCTCATATTTGTTTGTTGAAATGTTTTCAGGCTCTATGAATGGCTGAGCCGTTCCAACAAATTCGTTGTGGCCTCCTTGTCGAGCATAGTCAAAAGGTGATGGAGTACTCGGTCGCGGGAGGGGTCGACACGCATTATACGCATTACGTCACGACCATTTGGGTCAATGAGGGTCTGCCTAATGTCGTGCCACACCGATTTGTGGCTTGGTACTTTTGGGTGGGCGGCAAGAGCCACGGTCCCATCCGCGGCTTTGACAATCCGCTGGGTGTAGGAGGCTCTGGGGGTGACATTCGCTAGGATGCCAAGGATGGGAATATTCCCAATGGGGAGGTGTCCGACGTCGAGATTAACCCCGTGTTGATCGCCGAGTCGGAGGCCTGGATTCCAAAGGCCATTGGGGCTTAGATAGTAATGGAGTTGTTAGCACTTTTTAGACCACCCTCTAGTATTAGACGCATAGGTGTACCCCAGGGCCTTTTTGAAGGAGATCGTGGCAAAGCGGATAAGCGTGTCGGAGGTGAAGAAGCTAGTTGTTTAACCCTTGAACTTGTGATGTATGAGATGTTGACTTGTAATGCTTTTTTATATATATGTGATTATGTTTTTAATTATCCCTGTTGATTGACGGTTGGAGATTTGTTTACATTTTTGCTTGTGCATATCTATGTTATTACTAATTGGGTCGGCGATGCCTTCTAGGGCGTCGCAATCGAATGACCAAAAAATAAGTAAAGGTTCGAGGAATATGGATTGTCAAGCGACCGTAGAGGTTCAAGGCGTGACATCCCTGCCCGATTTGGTATCAAACCATGGTTATTACTTGGAGTGATAAGGCACGTTGAGACCATAGGATAGTTAGATAGAAACGCTTACGAGATGCATGTGATTACTAGTTGTTTTGCTAATTTGTGATCCTGAATTCCTAATTGTATTGTTGGGGATTGTGGAATCAACTGTGAGTGGAGTTTAGACCTGAATTGAGGATGTAGTGAGGAAGGATAGCTCCTAGGCTAGTCAATGGCCGAGGTAGGGCACACGAGGACTCCCGGTTTGATGGGATTTTGCAAGCCCTAGAGACCATAGGGAACTTGATGGGGCAGTAGGCTCAGCAGCAGGTTGCCGTTGCTGCTACACACCGCGACGACCTGTTAACTGGAAATGGGAACCAAAGGTTAGTGGAAGAGTTCTTTAAGCTGAAGCCACCCCAATTCACAAGGAAGGGTGATCTTGAGGTTGCAGCTTCGTGGATTAAAGAGTTAGAGAATGCCTTCACCTTGCTAAGGTGTACAGAGGAGGAAGTGGTGACCCTGGTTGTAACGACCCTAACTCCATCTCCAAGGTCACAAGCGACAGGGGTTATTTTTACGACGTCCCAAGCACACCATTGTCCCATTCTTTTTATCTTTTCATTAAGCACATGCAGAAGCGTTACAAACAACACCTAGACAACAATAAGCAACCAAGAAAACAATCATTTGCAAATATACAATTATATCAGCTACATTTAGAGGCTCCATCATCACGAGCCATTATATTTACAACCACTACATTTTCTATGCTTCAAAGATCGGGTAAACCTTAACTCTTCTAGCAGGATTGCAACTCCAGCACTAGTGGGAGACATCAATGCCTACAATTCTGAAAAACAACGGGATAAATCGTGGACTCAGTAAGTAAAACCCACTAATTTCCGGGTAGAAGGATGTCTCGCCTATCAACAAGCATATAACTCATCCAGGACATTAGTCGATAGTAGATCAATAGCAAAACAAAAACTTTGTCTCGGATGAAATATGAGAAATTCTAAGTCGACAATATGCAAGCATAACTCGATATTCACCCACAACATGAGGAACTCACGCCTCACTCAATATTATACCAGCATAAACAAAATCCCTTCCATAATACAAGAAACTCATGCCTCACTCATATGCAAGCATAACCAAAATCCATTTCATAATGTGAAGAACTCAAGCACACGAGATTCATTTATTAATAGTCAAAATCCATCGACTCTTCTGGAATCCACCGGGCATCCGAACTTAATCAGGCAACGTCCCCTAATCGAAGGGTGATAGCTAGAATTATCACAATATCCCATCCTTCTCACGAGGCATCCCATTGGTGTGGTGGCATCATCATCGAATTCATTGGTTGACAGCATAAATTAGTCAATCGTGTGTCCATGCATCAAGCATCACAATCCGGTTCTTATCTTCACTTTTAATTCAAGGCCCCAAAGGTGTGTCATGCATAAGTATGTGAAATGACTTATCGGAACCAAGACGTTGAACATGTCAAGCTCTAATTAAGGATCGCAGCTTCATTCAACACGTTTGAGCACCGATCTAGTACCTAACTTGGCTCGGAAACGATATACCTCGATATCGCTCCGAGACCATGAAAGGACCAATCCGATGTGACCTCACGTACGTTCAAAGCTGACGAAACCCCTTTTCAGAGCTCAGGGTGTGAACTAGAACATGCATTTATGAAAACGGTTGGAAATAATTTTGTAAGGAAATGCCAAGCTTTCACAAAAACGCTTTTCAAATAGGTTTGTATCAAAGAAAAAACCAAAGCATATCAAATAAACACATGAACTGGGTTTCCGGAACAACTCAAACTAAAGCACGAGCCAAAGCTCATCAAACAAAAATCAAACTCAATCAAGGAATAAGGTCTAAACTGATCCAAGCAAACACAACCGAACCTCAAGCAAGAACATAGTCACAACGTTTCAATCAAGGACTCGCTACACGCTTAGATTAACATAACACAACACCCTAACGGGATATTAGTAAGTTCTACTTACAACACTTCAAGGAACAGCCTAGGTGACCGAGCAACGTGCAAGCGAGCAAACAGGCAAGAGGGGTGCGACCAGGAGAAAAAAGGAGAGGGCGGCGGTTAGGGTGAGGTCGAGAGAGTGAAGAAGGAAGAGGGGTGGCATGGAAATGAGGGGAGGGTGCCTCTATTTATAGGCAAACCCCTCATGATGATCTTTCCAAATGGACCAATCATCTTCATGTAGGTGGACAATCTAGGTTGAGGAGGTGGCAAGCTAAAGAGATGGGTGGCAAGTCTAGTTCCTAGGGGCGACACTTGCTCATCTTTCCATTGGTCCATCTAAGGGATTGAGATATCATGGAATAATTATATGTAATTATTATGGGGACACCTAAGCAAATGACTAAGCCTCTCTCATTTAATGTTTGGATTTTGAGTAATCATTAGGTTAGATATGTTCATACTACAAACTTGCTCTCCAAGTTTTTAGGTTAAGAGGCATTATGGTCTATTCCTTTAAGGGACACCTCATCTTGGCATTGAAGAACTAGAGTCTAAAGATTTTTAATGAATCTTATCCTAAATCAAGAAGACTCTAGATTGGCTTACTCCTCAAATTGGGCGTGCAGCCCCCTTGCCCTCCAAGTTGGACGTGTGACTCTCTTATCCTGGGGTGAAAATAGTTTCAAGCAATTTCCGAAATTAGTATCAGTACCTTATCAAATGGGTTTGAAAAAATTATGAAATTTTAATATGTTGTAGATAAGAACGTAAATGAAATTTTTCATGAAAAAGTTAAGTACAAATCGTGTTGTGTAAAGAGCAGCAAATCACTGAACACAACCCAAAAATTCGTTCATCGAGCAGATTCAACGGTCGGAGAGAGAGACTCATTTCGAAATCTAAATCTTCACATAACTCTTTGAAACTTCTATATTTTGTAGACATGGATGTCCTTTAAAACTTTTGTGAAGAAGGCATGTTCAAATTCGAAAGGGAAAAGTTTATAAAAAAATCAAGAATGCAATCCGATTACTGTTTTTTACTACACCGGGCAAGTTCTAGATGGTAAATGATTGGGCTTTCGTCCCAACCATTCCACTTTAGAAAAATATGAAATATAAGTATGTCGTAGGTAAAAATGTTTTGAACAACTTTTATGAATGAAGTTTCTCCAAATTCAAACCACAACCACAATAATCTCTGTGAAATTGGAGAACGGAGAAGGTCTAGGAATTTCGAAAAACTAGAGAGTCAAAACCTATGAAACCTTAAGTGGCAAGTCTAAGGAGGAGGGGTGGCGTCCTACTTGGCTTTCAAGATCTCTTGTCATCATTCTTCTAGGCCAGGAATCACTCCCTACCATTAATGAGCTTATGACTCATCCTCTCTTAATATGTAACCATCCAAAATTTCATGATTACCTTTCAAGAGTAAGACTAATTGTGCCAAGTGTCCTACTTATTCATCATGCATCAATAGGCTACCTTCCAAGAATATTAAACACACCATGGGAAATATCAAGTTAGAAGGCTATCTCATTGGGTGGGAGTCAATTGAGTCTCACCACGATCGATTACCTTATTTGGCCCGAGGTTCATGCCTAAGCCATGATCGGATAAAGCCGAACGCAACTGGGCTTAACTAGTGAAACCGAGTTTGGACTTCTCTTTTATCCTATAAAGGGCTCGAAGTTGAGGATGTTACAACTCTCCCCCCTTAAAAAAAATTCGTCCTCGAAATTTTAAATGTGTGCCTGATCATCCAAAAGATGGGGATACTAGTGCTTCATAGCTTCCTCACTTTCCCATGCTGCACCTTCCATTCTATGATGTCGCCATAACACCTTAACTATAGAAATGACTTTATTGCGCAAGACTTGCTCTTTTCAATCCACGATCCACACCGGCTCCTTAACATACAACACATGGTCGTCTACTTCGATCTCTTCGAAGTTCAGCCCATGTGCCAGATCGCGCTTATTTTTTCTCAACATCAATACGTGGAATGCATCGTATACATGAGCAAGTCTCGGCAGTAAAGCCAACCAATTACCTATTCTTTCAAGAATTTCAAAGGTCCTATGTACCTTGGGCTTAACTGTCCTTTGTCTTTCCACTACACACTCTAATTATTATTCCTTCAAATGGTCAATAGTCAACACGATTAGTTCTATTGTTTCATTTCACGGTCACCTGATCCTGAGTACTCTTGTGACAAACCTATAGAACAACTATAGGAATTCTAAAAGGAACTTTTCCGTACCACAATAAGAAGTTAGTGGTCCTGAACTGAAGTCAGAAAATCAATCAAGCAATCACATGCACGAGGTGTTTTCCTAGCTAACTATCCCATATCCCAGTGCACCTTATCACTCCAGATAACAACCCCGCTCTGATACCAAAACTGTAACGACCTCAACTCCATCTCCAAGGTCACGAGTGACGAGGGTTATTTGTGCGATGTCCCAGGCATATCGCCATCCCATTCTTTTTATCTCTTCATTAAGTACATGCGGAAGCGTTACAAACAACACCTAGACAACAATAACCAACTAGGAAAACAACCACTTGCAAATATACAATTATATCAGTTACATTTAGAGGCTCCATTGTCACGGGCCATTATATTTACAACCACTACATTTTCTACGCTTCAAAGATCGGGTAAACCTTAGCTCTTCTAGCAAGATTGCAACTCCGGCACTAGTAGGAGACATCAATGCCTATAATTCTGAAAAACAATGAGATAAGTCGTAGACTCAGTAAGTAAAACCCACTATTTTTCAGGTAGGAGGATGTCTCGCCTATCAACAAGCATATAACTCATCCAAGACATTAGTCGATGGTAGATCAATAGCAAAACAAAAGCTTTGTCTTGGATGAAACATGAGAATTTCTCAGTCAAAAATATGCAAGCATAACTTGATCTTCACCCACAACATGAGGAATTCATGCCTCACTCAATATTATACCAGCATAAACAAAATCCATTCCATAATACGAAGAACTCACGCCTCACTCATCTGCAAGCATAACCAAAATCCATTTCATAATGTGAGGAACTCAAGCACACGAGATTCATTTATTAACAATCGAAATCCATTGACTCTTCTGAAATCCACAGGGCATCCAAACTTAATCAGGCAACATCCCCTAATCGAAGGGTGACGACTTGAATTATCACAACATCCTATCCTTCTAATGAGGCATCCCATTGGCATGGGGGCATCTCGTTAGTGTGGGGGCATCATTGCCGAATTCATTGGTCGACGGCATAAATTAGTCAATCGTGTGTCCATGCATCAAGCATCACAATCCGGTTCTTATCTTCGCGTTTAGTTTAAGGGCCCGAAGGTGTGCCATGCATAAGTGTGTGAAATGACTTAGTGGAACCTAGGGGTGAGCGGTTCCAGGTTCCGGTTCGGTTCCGTCTGGAACCCGGAACCTACCCTCGGTACAATGTGTTCCTCAAAATGAGGAACACAGGAACCTACCCCGTCAGTTCCGGGTCGGTTCCAGTTCCAACAGGTTCTTTTTTTTTTTTTTTTTTTGTTATTTTCAGATTTGAACTATAACGTACGCGCACGTTACCAAAAAAAAACTATAACGTACGTGCACGTTACCAAAAAAAAAAAATATATAACGTACAAGCACGTTACCAAAAAAAACTATAACGTACGCGCACGTTACCAAAAAATACTATAACGTACGCGCACGTTACCAAAAAAAAACTATAACGTACGCGCACGTTACCAAAAAAAAAAAAATATATATATATATATACGTACACGCACGTTACCAAAAAAAACTATAACGTACGCGCACGTTACCAAAAAAAAAAAAAAAAATATAATGTACGCGCACGTTACCAAAAAAAAAAACTATAACGTACGCGCACGTTACCAAAAAAAAAAAAAATATAACGTACACGCACATTACCAAAAAAAACTATAACGTACACGCACGTTACCAAAAAAAACTATAACATACGGGGAGGGCGTCCCGGGTCGGGACTCGGGAGTCGGGACTCAAGAGTCAAGAGCAGAGCAATAGATGTGAGGTGAGCAGGGGGGGGTTCCTTTTGGAACCCTAACCGGTTCCGCGACCGCGTCCCGGCGGCGGCCTTCAGGCGAGCGGCGTCCGCGGCGAGCGGCGTCCGGCGAGAGTTTCAGAGGGTCGGGACTCGGGAGTCAGGACTCAAGAGTCAAGAGCAGAGCAATAGATGTGAGGTGAGCAGGGGAGGGGGTTCCTTTTGGAACCCTAACCGGTTCCGCGACCGGCGTCCGCGGCGGCGGCCTTCGGGCGAGCGGCGTCCGGCGAGAGTTTCAGAGGGTCGGGACTCGGGAGTCGGGACTCAAGAGTCAAGAGCGAGCAATAGATGTGAGGTGAGCAGGGGAGGGGGTTCCAAAACCGGTTCCGAAACCGGTTCCGCGACCGTTCGGTTCCGGTTCGGACCGTTCCGGTTCCCGACCGTTCCGGTTCCCGGTTCCGCGACTGGTTCCGGTTCCGGTTCCGAGTGGAACCGAATCGGAACCGGATCGCGATTCCCGGAAAAATGGAACCGGGAACCGGAACCGGTCCTTTAAGAACCGGGAACCGAACCGGAACCTCCGGTTCGGTTCTCCGGTTCCCGGTTCTACCTGGGAACCGCGCTCACCCCTAGTGGAACCAAGACATTGAACATGTCGGGCACGAATTAAGGATCACGGCTTGATCCGACACGTTTGAGCACCGATCAAATACCTAACTTGGTCTGGAAACGATATACCTTGATATCACACCGGGACCATGAAAGGACTAATCCGACATGATCTCACGTACGTTCAAGGCCGACGAAACCCCTTTTTGGAGCTCGGGCCGTGAACTCGAACATGCATTTCTGAAAACGGTTGAAAATAGTTTTGTAAGAAAATACCAAGCTTTCATAAAAACACTTTTCAAATAGGTTTGTATCAAAGCAAAAACCAAAGCAAATAAAATGAATCAATCCAATTTTCTTTTCAATTTTATTCGTATAGAAATAGGAAAGGGAGCATATCCAATGAACACATGAACCGGGTTTCTTTCAAAACAACTCAAACTAAAGCATGAGCCAAAGCTCATAAAAAAACAAAAAAATCGAACCCAATCAAGGAACAAGATCTAAACTATTCCTAGCAAACACAACTAAACCTCAAGCAATAACATAGTCACAATGTTTCAATCAAGGACTCACTACATGTTTGGATTAGCGTAAAACAACACCTTAACAAGATATTAGTAAGTTCTTCTTACAACACTTCAAAGAATGGCCTAGGTGACTGAGCGAAGTGCAAGCGAGCAAACGGGCAAGAGGGGCACAACCACAGGAAAGAGGGAGAGGGCGGCGGTGAGGGTGAGGTCGAGAGAGTGAAGAAGGAAGAGCGGTGGCGAGTAAATGAGGGGAGGGAATGTCTCTATTTATAGGCAAACCCCTCATGATGATCTTTCCAAATGGACCATTCATCTTCATGTAGGTGGACAATCTAGGTTGAGGAGGTGGCAAGCTAAAGAGATGGGTGGCAAGTCTAGTTCCTAGGGGCAACACTTGCTCATCTTTCCAATGGTCCATCTAAGGGGTTGAGTTATCATGGAATAATTACATGTAATTATTATGGGGACGCCTAAGCAAATGACTAAGCCTTTTCTCATTTAATGTTTGGATTTTGAGTAATCATTAGGTTAGATATGTTCATACTACAAACTTGCTCTCCAAGTTTTTAGGTTAGGAGGCATTATGGTTTATTCCTTTAAGGGATACCTCATATTGGCATTGAAGAACTAGAGTCCAAAGATATTTAATGCATCCTTATCCTAAATCAAGAAGACTCTAGATTGGCTTGCTCCTCAAGTTGGGCGTGCAGCTCCCTTGCCCTCCAAGTTGGGCGTATGACTCTCTTATCTTGGAGTGAAAATAGTTTCAAGCAATTTCCAAAATTAGTGTCATTATCCTATCAAACGAGCTTGAAAAATTATGAAATTTTAAAATGTTGTAGATAAGACCTAAATGACATTTTTTTTATGAGAAATCCAAGTCCAAATCGTGCTGTGGAAAGAGCAACAAATTACTGAACACAACCTAAAAATTCATCCGTCGAGCATATTCAACGGTTGGAGAAAGACTCATTTCGAAATCTAAATCTTCATAAAACTCTTTGAAATTTCTATATATAGTAGACATTGATGTTCTTTAAAGATTTTGTGAAGAAGGCATGTTCAAATTCGAAAGAGAAAATTTTTTAAAAAATCAAGAAGAGGGTTGCTGTTTTTTACTACACCTGGTAGGTTCCAAATGGTAAATGATTAGGCCTTCGTCCCAACCATTTCACTTTAGAAAAATATGAAATTTAAGTATGTTGTAGGTCAAAATATTTTGAACAACTTTTATGGTAGAAGTTTCTCCAAATTCAAACCACAAAAATCTCTGTAAAATTGGAAAATGTAGAAGGTTTAGGAATATTGAAAAACTGAAGAGTCAAAACCTATGAAACCTTAAGTGGCAAGTTTAAGGAGGAGGAATTGTGACATCCTGATTTTCTAATTTTGTTTTCGATTGAATGAGTTGGGCTTTTCATCGACGAGCCTATAGTCTTTTTCTTTGAGCTGATCACTCACGAGATAACTAATCTATCAGGTGAAGCCGTTAAGGAATCTAAACGCGATAGACTTGAGAATTCGATCAGAAATTGACTGCTCGACCGTGCTAATCTGCAAGGGTCAATACAGTACTGTCAAAATCGATCAAAGATCAGAGATAGGTCGTTTCGACAGAAGCATGTGATTAAAGTGTGGGTGATTCCACCTAATTGCAAAATTCTCGTCGAACGACACTAAACTGATTTTTCTATCATTTATGTACCCTGTGCCCATATTTGAAACCTCGAGACTCTCACAACAACCGAGAGTCGCTAATGAGTCGAAGATGCATAATGTGGCTAGAAAATAATTGACCACTGGTCAAATGCGTTAAAAATTTATAAAAGCTACCCGGTAGGTTAGGTCACGCTAAAATCACGTCCGGTCGAGGGATGGGCACGCGCTCGAGGTTCAGGGCGTGATAGAGCTGGTGGGGGTAAGCAATGATCAAATAAAAGGATATTTTGGCCATTGGGACCCTCCAAGTTGCAACTGGCTTCATCTTCTTTAGCAAGCTTACTTTCCCCATTGTCGAGGCTTGAGAGAGCTTAGAAAACCAGAGGAAAACATAGCAGCCCTTCCCATTCGCCGTCAACCACCACCGGAGCCCCCTGCCGCCTTCGCACGCCCGTCGCTCGCCCGTCGCGCCACTCACGAGAGTTCACGCCTCCTGCTCGTCGTTCCGCGCTATCTCGCCATCCTACAGCCACCCCTAGTTGCCATGGAAGTCCCTGGAGCCACCGTCCGCCTCCGTCGCTGTAGCCATCGCCACCTGTCCCTTGCCGTTTCAGCCTCAACCGACCACTCGAGCAGCCCCGTCCAGTAGCAAGTAGAGGTCGAAAGTTCAGCTCTAGCCAAAGACTTCTAGGCCTGTTTTTAGGCCCGTCTGGTCCCCGTATGGTGTCACCGTAGGGTCGTTTGTCGCCCGTCTCTGCATCGCTGTCATCGTGGACTCATTGGATCGCTAAACTGGTGAGTTTACTTGCTAAACTATGCTTAGGGAGTTAGTGATGCTTAATGGTTGATTAGTTTAGGCTAATTAAGGTTTATGTGGTTAGTTAGAACGAATTAGTGATTTAATGATTCGTTTGTGCATGTTAGGTGGTTAGAATGGTGTAATTATGGACTAGATAGATCGTGCTATTTATCTAGATCGGTTCGGAAATTTTCTAGGCCCATTTGGGTTGTTAATTAAGCATTTCCGGCCTAAGTTGGTATTTTTGGTATTTAATTGTATTTATTTAATTATTTTTGGTATTTATTTAATTATTTATTATTTTTTGGAAATTATACCGGGATAGCCCTTGACTGGAATTTCGTGCTGATTGCAATGGTGTGCTTAGTTTCTGCAATTGAATGCTATTTTGCGCAAATTGAGTGAAAATTGTTATTTTAGTCATTTATTCCAAAATTGTGAAATTTTGATATGTGATTGGAAAAATCCCAGGTGTTGGATTTTGACATCAGAAATGGTTTTAAGAACCAGATCAAATCATGGGATTTTAAAAGTGTGAATATCAATTTTTCTAGTTCAAATTGAATCGTCAGCTTGTGCGAGCATTATTGTACGTCAGCTTCTGAGAGCATTGAATCGTCAGCTTGTGCGAGCATTATTGTACGTCAGCTTGTGAGAGCATTAATCAGTCAGCTTGTGTGAGCAATTATCTGTCAGCTTGTTAAAGCATTGATACGTCAGCTTGTGAGAGCATTATACTATATCAACTTGAGTGAGTTATATTATAAATATCAGCTTGTGTGAGCAACCATATATATCAACTTGTGCGAGCATATTTATACCTCAGCTTGTGTGAGCAGTAATCGAATTGATTGAATTGATAGATGGTATCGATCGTATTGATTGTATCAAATTGAATGGATTGGATGATTGGTTTGATTGGATCGATTGTTTGAGTATATGAATTGTACTGACGTGTAGGAAGGGACTGAGGCAAGGTAAGTCCTCTTTCTTATGTGCATAGACTGCCTTTAGGCGTATTTCCTTCCTAGTCAGAGTTTAGGGGGTGAACTTGCTGAGACATTGTCTCACCCCGTTGTGGGCTCAATTCTTTTCAGGTCCTTAGATGGCAGTTCCTCCGGAACGTTTTGGTCAGCCCAAAAGGGTTACCGAGCAGGTTACTGATATTCCTATTCCCAGGGGCCACGAGGTCTGAGTCTATGAACTCGTGACGACCACCGTCTGGGTCGATGCAGGCCTACCTTAGAGGGTGCCCCATCGATTCAGAGCGTGGTATCGTCGCGGGCTTAATGGACATAGAGTGGGTCCCCTACAGGATAGTGAAGTCCCAACTTTAGTGATAGACGTCACTCATGGCGAGGGTACCGCTGACCCTCTTGGTGGTGCAGTACTGGACCCAAGTCCCCAGGAGACCTCGGAGTTTTCAGTTGTGGATTCGAGTGCCTAGAGGGCTTGTAGACTTTTCTGTTTGAGTAGACTTTTGTCTTTAGACTAGTCTTGTATATAAACCGGGGTGTTTATAAAAGTGTTTTAGTTTTGAATATGCTTCTTGCTTTTCTATCCCGTGTTGGTTGTTGTCATGGGTTTTGTTTCGCTTCTGCATGTGCATTAAAATGAATGGGTCGGCGATGCGTCCTGGGACGTCACAAATTTTATCAACCACCGAGGGATGGGCACATGCTCGAGGTTCGGGACGTGACATCCCCGCTCGGAGTGGTATCAGAGCTGGTCGATAGTTGGAGTGATCAAGTGCGATGGTTTATGGGATAGTTGGCAGGATGGCTTTCATTTTATGCTAATGCATGTTAGTGATAGCTGTTTGGTAGATTGTTTATGGGGATCGCTCAGCTTTTAATTCTGTGTGGAATTGGAAAGCAGGTTTCTATATAAAATATGCATAATGAGTGATCAGGAGTAGAGGACTCCTAGGAAGAGAACCATTGAACCTGTTACTCGAGGTAAGACGCCGACAAGGATCAGTGCCTGAGGGGGTCGTGGTAGAGCGCCGGGTCAGGCTAGCACTAGTGGAGTAGCACTGCCTCCTATTAGTGCTGGGGTAGCACCCCTAGTGATCCCAGGATCGAAGGGATCATGCAATCACTTGAGACGCTTGGGAATCTGATGGGGCAGCAGGCCTAGAATCAAGCAGCTACCACTATCGCCATTGCTACAACTACCACTACCACCGCCGTCACCACCATTGCCGATGCCGCCAGCTGCCACCGCCGCCGCACGCCAAAGTTCCAGCTGGGAATGTAGTTGTGGAGAGAGAAAGGCCTATTCATAAGTTCGTGGAATAGTTCTTGAAGCTAAACCCGCCGAGGTTCACTAGAGAAAGAGATCCCAAGACTGCATCGCTCTGGATCTAAGACTTGGAGAAAGCCTTTGCACTTTTGATGTGCACTGAGGAGGAGAAAGTTGTCCTGGAAATATACTAGCTGCAGGGTAATGCGAATACATGGTGGAGAGCCACCAAAGGCACATTTTTCCCGAAAGGCATAGTCCCGATGTGGAACGCCTTCCTCAGAGCCTTTAACAGCAAGTACTTTTCAAGTAGTGCCCAAGAACAGAAGATGGAGGGATTCCAACGCCTCCATCAAGGAATGCTGACAGTAGATCAGTATGAGGCTAAGTTTGCGGAGCTATCTCAGTACGCTCCAAGACTAGTAGAGGATCTTGAAGACAAAGCTCGAAGGTTCAAGAACGACCTCTGATCAGAGTTGAGGAATCCATTGGTGTCATTCGACCTG
Organism: Eucalyptus marginata; assembly: GCA_014182565.1. NCBI lineage: Eukaryota > Viridiplantae > Streptophyta > Magnoliopsida > Myrtales > Myrtaceae > Eucalyptus > Eucalyptus marginata. The sequence goes on along the minus strand of CM024592.1, from coordinate 35,064,864 downwards.
AAGGATTACAGTGAGGTTTATGGTCAGGCCCAGCTGATAGAGAGGAACCTGAGTGAACAAACTGTTGTGTTTGGTTTAAGGTTTAGTTTGAACAGAGACGGAAATCGGTTCGGAAAAAAGCTCATGACCGGAGGAAGGTATCATGTTCCGCCCAGCAGGAAGGGTGGAGTTGGGAAGTCAGCGCCGAGTCAGAATGGCGCGTGTCACTTTTATGGAAGGCAACATGGTTCAACCTTGTGCCATCTTAGGATGGACGCTTGTTTTGAGTGTGGCCAACATGGTCACCTAGCTAGAGATTGTCCCAAAAGGCCAAGGGGACTACAGCAGTTACCGCCGCCGCCACTGGTGTGTCAGAATAGAGGGTTCGTGCCGCAGATTGCACAACAGGAAGGACAAAACAAACCTCTAGCTCAGGGAAGGACGTATGCTATCACGAGAGGACACGCTTAGGACTCGCCTGATGTGATTATAGGTACGGTTTCGCTGAATGACCACACTGCTTATACTTTATTTGATCCTGGTGCAACTCATTTGTTTATAGCCGAGCAATTTGTTAAGTTAGTAGGACTGATTCCTGAGTTGTTGGAGTCAATGGTTAGCATATCTACACCATTAAAGGATAATGTGTTAACTACGGTGGGTTGTCCTGGTTGCAAGTTAGTGATTGGTGAGTGAGAGAGGAAGATAGATTTGATAGTCCTAGCCATGTATGATTTTGATGTGATAATTGGCATGTACTGACTCACTAAGCAACGAGCTAAGATGAACTGCTATCATAAAGCAATTCAGTTTAACCCATTATCGGGTGAAAGTTTCGAGTTTACTAGGAGTCGAGGAGGACCCTCGATTTCCTTAATCTCGTCGCTTGAGTCAACCTGTTTTTTAGACGGGGGTTGTCAAGGTTACCTGGCAACTGTCGTGGATACGACAGTTGAGGAGCTAAAGATCGAAGATATCGCGGTGGTACAAGAATTTCCAAAAGAATTGCCAGGCCTGCCGCCAGAGAGAGAGATAGAGTTTGTGATTGAGTTAGCACTTGGGACAAAGCCAATCTCTAAGGCTCCTTATCGGATGGCATTGTCTGATTTGAAAGAACTGAAAGTGCAGATACAGGAGCTGCTGGATAAGGGCTTCATATGTCCCAGTGCATCACCTTGGGGAGCACTAGTTCTGTTCGTGAAAAAGAAAGATGGTTCGTTGTGTCTGTGCATCGACTATTGCCAACTCAATCAAGTGACGATCAAGAATAAGTATCCGCTCCCGAGGATCGATGACTTGTTTGACCAACTGTAAGGAGCGTCAATATTTTCAAAGATAGACTTGAGGACAGGATATCATCAGCTCAGGATCAGAAAGGAGGACATACTGAAGTCAGCATTTCGTACTCGATACGGCCATTATGAGTTCACTGTAATGCCGTTCAGTTTGACGAACACCCCGGTTGCTTTTATGGATCTAATGAACCAAGTGTTCAAAGAGTATCTGAATTAGTTTGTGATCGTGTTCATCGACGATATCCTGGTGTATTCGAGAAGTTCAGAGGAGCACGAAAGATATTTGAGGATGGTACTTTAGACCTTGAGGAATCATGGTTTGTACGCTAAGTTTAGCAAGTGCGAGTTTTGGTTGACTCGTGTTGCGTTACTAGGTTACGTGATTTCAGGCAAAGGAATCTCCGTGGACCTGTCCAAGATCGAAGCAGTTATCAGTTGGCCAAGACCGACAACCGTAACAAAGATCATAAGCTTTTTGGGTTTGGCAAGGTACTACAGAAGGTTCGTGGAAGGACTTTCAGCGTTGGCATTGCCATTGACTCGACTATTGAAGAAGGAAGAGAAGTTCGTGTGGACAGACAAGTGCGAGTGTAATTTCCAAGAGCTTAAGCAGAAGATGACTACTGCACCTGTGCTGACCATACCATATGGTCTTGGAGGATACGAGATCTATAGTGATGCGTCGTTTAGAAGACTGGGTTGCGTGTTAATACAACATGGTAGGGTTGTTGCATACACATCCCGTCAGTTGAGACCTCGTGAGCTGAATTATCCGACGCATGACTTAGAACTCGCAGCGATCATCTTCACTCTGAAAATTTGGAGACATTATTTGTGTGGGGAAAGATTCCAGATGTTTACAGACCATCAAAGTCTCAAATATCTATTCTCTTAGAAGTAGTTGAATATGAGACAGCGTCGCTGGATGGAACTCCTGAATGACTATCATTGTGATATCTTGTATCACCCTGGAAAGGCGATAAGGTCGTAGATGCGCTGAGTCGAAAGTCTTCAGTCACACAGTTGATGGTTAAGGAATGTATTTTACTCGAGAGAGCTCGAGATTTGATTTTCAAATTTGAGATAGGCCACCTTTCGAATCTTATGGCCACCCTTAGAATTGAGCCGGAAGTGCAAATCAGAATCAAGAAGCTTCAGTTGACAGACCCAGAGATTCAAAAAATCCTGTAAGAGGATACCGACAAGAGGAAAGTTGACTTTCAAATTTTTGAAGACGGAAAACTAAGATTCCGAGGACGATTGTGTGTACCTGACGATGCAGAGCTTAAGGAAGAGATTTTGTCAGAAGCCCATCGTAGCAATTACAACATTCATCCTAGTAGTACGAAGATGTACCAGAATCTGCGTCAACACTATTGGTGGTCCGGGATGAAGGCAAACATCGCCAAGCATGTCGCTAAGAGTCTGACGTGTCAGCAAGTAAAGGCATAGCATTGTAAGCCGTGAGGACTTCTGCAACCTCTTAAGATTCCCGAGTGGAAATGGGAACACATCACAATGGATTTTGTGACAGGTTTACCAAGGAGTCAAAGGGATAATGATTCCATTTGGGTAATGGTCAACAAACTGACGAAGTCAGCTCACTTCATTGTCGTACGAAAGGATCTTGATTTGGACAGGCATGCAAAGTTGTATATGTGTCAGATAGTTCATTTGCATGGAGTGCTGGTGACGATTACATCAGACCGAGACCCGAGGTTCACATCTGCCTTTTGGAAGAGTTTGCAAGCTGCTTTAGGAACGAAGCTACAGTACAGTATGGCCTATCATCCTCAGATGAATGGTCAGTCTGAAAGGACAATTCAAACTCTTGAAGACATGTTGAGAGCATGTGTGCTAGATTTCAAAGGAAGCTGGGAGGAACAGCTTCATTTCGTCGAGTTCGCCTACAACAACAGCTACCAACAGAGTATTCAGATGGCACCTTTTGAAGCGTTGTATGGCAGAGCGTGTAGAACGCCAGTGTGTTGGGATGAGGTTGGAGAACGAAAGATCACAGGCCCAGAGTTAGTTTAGCAGTCCGTGGATGCAGTTGTAGTTATTAGGGACAAACTAAAAACCACTCAGAGCCGCTAGAAAAGCTATGCTGATAAGCGTCGAAGACCTTTGGAATTCCAAGTTGGTGAGCATGTCTTTTTGAAGGTGTCACCAATGAGGGGTACTTCGCGCTTCGGTAAAAAGGGAAAGCTGAGTACAAGGTACGTAGATCTCTTTGAGATTCTGGAAAGAATAGGGATTCTAGCGTATCGTCTTGCATTGCCACCGAGGTTAGTACAAGTGCATGACGTCTTTCACGTGTTGATGTTGAGGAAGTATGAACCTGACTCGACCCACGTGCTGAATTTTGAAGAATTAGACGTTGACGACAGGGTGTCGTATATGGAAAGACCGGTTCAGATTGTAGATCGGAAGAAACAGGTTCTGCGTACCAAGACAATCCCGTTGGTTAAAGTGATCTGGCAACACCACGGCACAGAAGGAGCAACCTGGGAAAGTGAAGATTCGATGAGACGACTGTATCCCCACCTTTTTGTTTAAAGATTTATAATGGTTTAAATTTCGAGGACGAAATTTTTATAAGAGGGGAAGAGTTCTAACATCCTGAATTTTCAGTTTTATTTTCAATTGAATGAATCGGGCTTTTCATCGACGCGCCTATAATTCTATTCTCTGAGCTGATCACTTACGAGATAACTAGTCTATCTAATGAAGCCGTTAAGGGATTTTAACGCAATAGATTTGAGAATTCGATTAAAAATTGACTGTTCAACCGTGCTAGTCTACAATGGTCATTTCGGCACAGTTAAAAATCGATTAGAGACCGGAGATAGGTCGATTCGACTGAGCCATGTGATTTAGTGTGGGTGATTCCACCTAATTGCAAAATTCTCATCGATCGGCACTAGACCGATTTTTCTGTCGTTTTGGTACCCTGTGTCCATATTTGAAACCTTGAGATTTTTACGACAACCGAGAGTCATCAATGTGTCAAAGATGCACAATGTGGTTCGAAAATAAACGACCATGGGTCAATTGCACTAAAAATTCCTAAAAGCTATCCTGTAGGTTAGGTCGCGTTAAAATCGCGCCAGATTGAAATTAACCGTGAATTTAAACCCGATTTCAAAATTGAAAATTCTGTCATGTCACGATTCATTTTAGGAACGTCGACTCATCTTTTGAAGATTTTTCTACAAATCGAGATTTTTGGCAAAATTTCAAAGTAGGGTCGTTTTTTACCAGAAAAATCAGAGGGCCATTTTTTATCGCGTTTTTGGGATTCAAGTTGGTTCATTTGGTGAGGAAAAATGTTGTGTTTAACGAGGACACCTTTGTGGGATTTATGGACATCAAATTGGATCCAATTGAAGGAGATTTGAAGTGGATTTGGGGGAAATTGTTCAAAATTCGTAGGCCATGGGGGACTCAACCTTTTGGACCTCTTGGGGAAGCTTCTAAGGGAATTTTGGTGTTGCAAATTTGGCTGTGGATAGGGAAAAACTGGTGGGGGCAAGCAATGATCAAATAAGAGGATATTTTGGCCATTAGGACCCTCCAAGTTGCAGCTGGCTTCATGTTCTTCAGCAAGCTTACTTTCCCTATTGTCGAGGCTTGAGAGAGCTTAGAAAACTAAAGGAAAACAGAGCAGCCCTTCCCCTTCGCCATCGACCACTGCCGGAGCCCCCTGTCGCCGTCGCATGATCGTCGCTCGCCCATTGCACCACCCGCGAGCGTCCGCGCCTCCTGCTCGCCGTTCTACGTTGTCTCGCCATCCCGCAGCCACCCCCGGTTGCCATCAAAGTCCCCAGGCTGCTGTCCAGTCATCGTTCGCCTCCGCCATCGACCGCTATAGCCATCACCACCCCTCCCTTACCGTTTCAGCCTCAATCGACTGCTCGAGCAACCCCGTCCAGTCGCAAGTAGAGGCCGAAAGTTTAGCTCCAGCCGAAGACTTCTAGGCTAGTTTTCAAGCCCGTCCGGTCCCCGTTTGGTGTCGCCACAGGGTCATTTGTCGCCCGTCTCCGCGTCGCTGTCGTATTGGACTCACTGGATCGCTACGGTGAGTTTACTTGCTAAACTCTGCTTAGGGAGTTAATAATACTTAAGGGTTGATTAGTTTAGGCTAATTAAGGTTTATGTGGTTAGTTAGAACGGATTAGTGATTTAATTATTCGTTTGTGCATGTTAGGTGGATAGAACGGTGTAATTAAGGACTAGATAGATCGTGCTATTTATCTAGATAGGTTCGAAAATTTTCTAGGCCTGTTTGAGTGGTTAATTACGCATTTCCGACCTAAGTTGGTATTTTTGGTATTTAATTGTATTTATTTAATTTTTTTGGTATTTATTTAATCATTTATTATTTTTCTTGGGTGTCGGATTTTAACATTGGAAATGCTTTTAAGGACCAGATCGAATCGTGGGATTTTAAAAGTGTGAATATCAATTTTTCTGGTTCAAATTGAATCGTCAACTTATGCGAGCATTATTCTTCGTCAGCTTGTGAGAGCATTGAATCGTCAGCTTATGCGAGCATTATTGTACATCAGCTTGTGAGAGCATTCAATCATTAGCTTGTGGGAGCATTGTTGTACGTCAGCTTGTGAGAGCATTGATCAGTCAACTTGTGTGAGCAATTATCTGTTAGCTTGTGAGAGCAATTATATGTCAGCTTGTGAGAGCATTATACTATATCAGCTTGGGTGAGCTATATTATATATATCAGCTTGTGCGAGCAATCATCTATATCAGCTTGTGCAAGCATAAATATACCTCAGCTTGTGTGAGCAGTAATCGAATTGATAGAATTGATAGATGGTAACGATCATATTGATTGTATCGAATTGAATGGATTGAATGATTAGTTTGATTGGATCGATTGTTTGAGTATATGAATTGTACTGACGTGCAGGAAGGGATTGAGGCAAGGTAAGTCCTCTATCTTGTGTGCATAGACTACCTTTAGGCGTATTTCCTTCTTAGTCGGAGTTTAGGGGGTGAACTTGCTGAGACATTGTCTCACCCCGTCGTGGGCTCAATTCTTTTCAGGAACTTAGATGGCGGTTCCTCCGGAACGTTTTGGTCAACCCAAGAGGGCAACCGAGCAAGTTATTGATATTCCTATTCCCGGGGGCCATGGGGTCTAGGTCTATGAACTCATGACGACTGCCGTCTGGGTCGATGCGGGCTTACCTCAAAGGGTACCCCATCGATTCAGAGCGTGGTATCGTCGCGGGCTTAATGGACACAAAGTGGGTTCCCTACAGGATGGTGAAGTCCCAACTTCGGTGATATACGTCGCTCATGGTGAGGGTACCGTTGACCCTCCTGGTGGTGCAGTGCTGGACCCAAGTCCCCAAGAGACCTCGAAGTTTTCATTTGGGAATTCGAGCGCCTAGAGGGCTGTTGACACCTAATTTTGGAAAAATAAAATTGCATTTTGAACAAATAAAAGGAAAAAATGAAAGAAAATGGGGGCAATTGATTTGATTGATTATGCATGGAAATTTGAAATTCGATGGATATTCGGATTTTGTTAAATGCGGAAGCAATTGAATAAGGGGCAAGAATTTTTGTAAAATGGAAGGAATCAAGTAAAATCGAGCTGATTGCGAAATCACGTTCCGATTTGCAGGCTTGATTTAATGCAACAAGAAATGGCAACTCGGGAAATGCCATGTAAAGAGACCGTTTCGAATCACTATAAAAGAGAGGCTCACTTTTCATGACAGGGGGAGGAGAGCGGAGCTCACAAGGGGAAAAAATTGTGAGAAAACGTAGAGAGGTTCGATAGACAATCTCTTAGAGAGATAGGGGGAGAGGCACACACCCTCAGGGATCTCGGACGATGGTGTAGTCTTCTCGACGACGCCCCATGTTCATCATGCTTCATGGATATTGACGACAAGCATAAAGCTAAGTCGAGCTTCTTCTTTTTTTTAAGTTTGATTGTGTGCAATTCCAATTTGCTATTCGCACTAAGGTGATTTTATTTTTCTTGCCTAGATTAAACCCCTACATCTCCGACGATAATTCCAACAGCGAGACATCGAAGTGGCCAACGTACCTAAGCGCGATTGCCATCCAGTGATTTCACCGTGATAAAACCGGGTTGTTTCTCTCCCTATTAAAGTTGTTCACCCCATATTTTCACCTAATTTACTTTGTTTTGTTCTGATGTTGTGGTGGTCAATTCAATGCCGAACAAAAGGCCACACAATTCCATATTCCACCATAATTGACAAGAGAGAGACGACAAGAGAAGGGGGCGTCCACTCAAAAAGTTCTCGGAGGAGACTAGCAAATGATCAAATCAAGAACTAGCCATATGCCCACCAACGCTGCTGCATTTCCCCTCCTTTAGTTTTATTTTTATTTCTTTCTTTTGCTTATTTTATGTTATATTATTGTGTTTTAAATTTTGTTATTATTGTTTAAGTTAGAATATGGTTTGTCAATGTTAATATTTGTGCATTTTGTATGCATTATCCGTAGGGATTTTGTCCGAAATTAATGTAATTATTAATTTGATCCGAGAGACATCGGATCATTTTTTTATTATATTAATTTTTGGGCTTTTTGATGAAATTTTAATTGTTAAATCACAATAATTATTTAATTTGGTCCGTAGGACTTCTGGACGATTTGTAATTGTTTTGATTTCCTTGTTGTGATAATTAGGGTTAGAATAACCGTTAATTTGACCCGTGAGACAATAGGTTATTTTTTCGATTATTTTAATCCTCTCTTGCTTTATTTTGTTGATAGTTTAGATTTAATATTTATGTAATAATTAATTATTTAAAAAAAAAATCAAAATTCTGCCCGAGCATATAGGTTTAGTAAATCGACATGTAGGATTAGGTTTATGAAATTTTCGTCATCTAGTGATTGTTGCTAAGTTCATTGCTCGTCATTAGAACTAGGTCATTTGATTAAATTGCATATTTAATTGTTGCATTTCTTTAATTTCGAATTTCATGGAAAATACAAAAATTAGAATAAATTCATTTCATGCTTTAAGATGGATTGCATGCTTATTCATGTTATATAGTTTAGGTCGTATTGCCACGTCATATCATTTCATGTTAAATTAGTAGCATGCATTGCACGACTTTCATTAAATAAAGTGAAAACAAAAAATTGAGTGATTGCTTATTAATTAGAAATCATATCTAGGATTATTGATATGAATTTCGACCTAACAACGCAGCTTGCTTTCGTTGCTTTGAGGTAAGTCCCGCATTATTTTATTCGCTTCTCGGGTGTTAAATTGGTGGTTTGTGCACTCGCATGATCGCTTCACACGTTAGGAAAATGAATTAAAATCAAATCAAGCTGCCTGCAAAACATTTTTGAAAATTAAAAAAGAAATGGTACCGAAAGGGCATTAGGATAGTCTAGTGTAACCAAGTCTCCGTACCCTTAGTCTCTCCTTCGTAGGAGTAAAATAATTCTCCCATTATTTTGCTTAGGTGTTTAATCGACCTACCAAAAACAGATTAGTGGCGACTCTAGATAGTATTTTGCATGTTTAAAAGTTTAGACTCAAGTCGCGATTTGGTATGGGCTTGGGAGAGCCCGAGCTAAGTTTAAAAAACTTAGCAGTCCATTAACCTAGTTTTAGGCGGTGAACCCGAAAAAATTAGGTCGCGACAAGGGCTTATAGACTTTTCTGTTTGAGTAGACTTTTGTCTTTAGACTAGTCTTGTATATAAACCGGGGTGTTTATAAAAGTGTTTTGGTTGTGAATATGCTTCCTGCTTTTCTACCCCGCGTTGGTTGTTGTCATGGGTTTTTTTTCGCTTCCGCATGTGCATTAAAATGAATGGGTTGGCGACGCATCCTGGGACGTCACAAATTTTATCGACCACTGAGGGATGGGCACGTGCTCGAAGTTCGGGGCGTGACAGAAATTCACTTACCTTAGCTAACTAAGCTACCTTTAAGCTCCAAGAAAGTTCAAAACTTGTAATCAAACTCATCCTTCATGCCATCTTTGAGTTTGAACTTGAAGAAAGTTCGAAAGTTGAATTCAAGTTCATCTCTTATGTTGAGGTTAAGCTTGAACCCCAAAGAAGTTGGAAAGCTCAATTTTGAGCTTATCTTTCTCGTTGAGCTTAGGCTTAAGCTCATTCCACACGCCAAACTTGATGTTATGCTCATACTTCTTGTCGGTCCACACATTGGGTTCATCTCCAATATCCTACAACATGCTTGATGCAAATAAGTTAGTTCTTGATGCTATTAGAACATAAACCCAAATAAATGCAATGGAGAATGCAAGTATAATAATAATAATTTTTTTGTTTAGGGATCGAGTTCGATCTCTACTTTTTCTTTTTAATAAGATGAATGGCAAGTTTATGAGGCAAATTTTAGGTGTCCACAGGGCTAAATGACCGAGCTCGACTTGAGGGTCCTAGGCAACTTCATTGAACTTTCTCCCATATTTGGCATTGTACGATATACACCGGCCAGCACAGAGGTTTCAAATTCTAGAGTTCGTTGTTTCCTTAATAAATCGATTACAAAGCAGCAACATCTAAAGTTTTATAACCAATTCTGCAAACTATGGCTTCTCACTAGTCAGGCCACGTGACACCTATCTATTAGATAACATAGAAAGAAAGGCAATGTCATGAAAAATTCCAAACTGGTACATTTCCCGGCCAAACTAATACACCCGTGATAAATTTACCCTCCCTTAATTTTCGTTAATATTTACCATTAAATTGCTAAATTGAATAACACATGATAATTCACAAGTATACCAATTTGGGGTTGTACTCTACATTTATCACAAGTATATCAGTTTGTGATTTTTGTAATATTAATCTAATTAACAGTAATTAATGGATGGTAAATTTGTCACAAATGTGTACTAGTTTGGGGTTTTTCATAAGTGTAATAGTTTGAAATTTTTCATAGTATTAACCCTAAAAAAAATAGTCATTGTGCAGTTAACGTACACTACATGCAATTTCCGCAATAAATTTTGATTCTTAAGGATTATCCTTAAAGCAATGGGGAGTAAATATAAGGAATACAAACACAAATGTGCATTGAACTTTAGCCCAATATACAATGTGGTCCACGAATTTTTAATTTATTCAATGTGGTCCTTGGACTTTATCATATATTCAACTTAGTCCCTAAACTATATGAAAATGTCCAATGTTGTCATCCCATTAATTCAAATTTAAAAACAACATTGAACATTTCATATAGCCCAATGATCACATTAAATAAATTGAAAATTTATGAACCACATTACATATTTGCTTACAGTTCAAATGATCACATTGAACAAAATTAAAGTTCAGGGATCACACTTAATATTGTGCCGTGGTTCATGAATTATTTATGTCATTTTCCCTAAATATAAAAGGGTTTGAGTCCAAGCTGACAATAAAGAAAGTGCAAGGGGCTTATGGCCTAAAAAAGGAAAAGAAACAGGTCTATGGGCTTTCGGTATTAAAAAAAAAATCGTGATGGACTATACCGATTCGAAAGCAAGCCCAAAAGGCCGCAAAGACATGGGGACTAATGTCCTGGATTTAATGGGTGAGATACTTTCTTTGCTAAACATTCCGTTTATTGGTGGGCCCGAAAGACCCCCATCTCAATAACTTGGGCCCATTTATATCGTCCTAGAATCAGTTTTCTGGTCTTCTCAGAAGTCACGTCCAAATATTGCAAGAGAGAAGAAGCATTTGCTATAATTCTCTCAGTCTTATATGAAGCATTCTCTACAAGAAGAATACACGAATAATAAAAAGGTACATTGATTTGTCTCTTGCAGACCCAAATGATGATGAGCACTTGTACTCTTTTGTTTTTTGGTTATACTTTTATTGAACATCAGCCAACCTTAATTTAACTTGAAATTTTAGAAACAGTTGTCTCTTCTTTTGTTTTGTTCATGACTTTCTTAATCCCATACTTTGTCTATTAATGAGGCAATCTTCCATGTGCTCAACCACTTAATATTCGCCTAACGAATAAAGAAAACACAAATAAGCAATAAGTGTATTCCTCCTTGTAAAATTGCCTTAAAGCTTACCAGGGTGGAAAAAAAGAAAAGAAAAGAAAAAACCAATTTTGGTTCCTGTCGTTGACCTAGAGCGTAGCTTCAGGCCCACCAACAGCGCATGAAACAGAAAGTAGTGGAGACGACATTTACCTCGCAGTAAGAGAGCATTTTCACATGCACGCCGCGCGAATAAGAATCTTTTGCATGCAATAGGCCGTAGGTCAGCGACATGAGCTTGATTATCAAGCATCTCACAAAGAATAAAAATTTATGTCACTATAAATTTTAAATTATACTCAATACCCTAACTTTTTTTGTATCGTAAAAATTTCAAAATTATATTCATGTAACACATATACTCTTCATCATGATTCTATACAAAATCGCAATTAAAAATCTGACGTAGATATGATATGACATTATTAATATTTTTCGAGGAAAAGTGGTACTGATGTGGTGCCACACGAACACCACATCAAAACAGATTAAAAAGAATGGAGAACTAGAAAGGCCAACCAAAAAATGAAAAAGAAACTTGATTAGAAGAGAGAGAGAGCCAATGGTCGGGGGTGTTCATAGGGCACAACAACCTTTCCGACTTCGCCGGCAAGAGTCGCCTGCCCCTGCGTGCTATTAATGAGGGTCGGCCAACGTTTACATGGATTCCCTACATTTGTTATCTTTAGTTAAAGCAAAGCAGAGTAAAAAGTTTTCACATGACAGGGGAGAGCAATATGTGCTGATGTTGAACAGAAAAACTGGTTTCTAAAAACTCGAACATGCTTACACTTTGTGAAGAACGTAGAGGTGTGACGGAGGATATATGTACCATATGGATGCAAGTTTGAAGATTTTGCTGAAAAAAAAAAAAAAAAAAAAAAAAAGCTTGGAAAAATAGTGTCAAAGGGCTATAGTTCGTTTTGTTTTTTTTTTTTGGGTAGTATTTTCCTTGAATAAAAAGCTCATGCTTCTAGTTAGGTATTTGCTTACTAGGACTAGTATTGTCCCTCCATTTGCCACGGAGAATAGCCTTCCAAGAGTCTTCTTTTTTTTTTTTTAATGGGAAAAGTATTAAAAAAAAGTTATAAATTTATTGTATTGATACTAATTTAGTCATGAATCTTTTAATTAGACCAATTTAGTGCAAAACATTTTCATATTAATACCAATTGAATCTATCTGGCTAATTTAGACCATAAATTGCTGATGTAGATACTGGGTATCTTATGTGGTATGACTAGCGCTATTATAGACAATTTTATAAATTTTTAAATATATTTTCAATTTTTTATTAATTATTTTCCTTTTTTTCCTTTCTCTTTTTTCTTTTCCCTTTGCTAGCCTCCATAATGGCCGACAAAGGTTACCAACCATTAGCAAAGGCTGGGCAAGGCTACCTCTCACTAGATCCAATGAAAGGACCCTTCAGCCCTTGCCAGAGGCTAGCAAGGGCCAAGACGCCCTAGCCTAGCCTCACTAGAGGTCACAAGGGGTGGCCTTGCCCAGATGGCGAGAGACCTTGCCTAGGTGAGGCCGGTGAAGGCATCATAGGCCTTGCCGGCCTTTGGCTTTCTGATTTGGAGAGGGGCAACCTTGCCTAGCACTCATTCTCATCGACGATCACCAACCTGCACCGGCCATCACAAAGGCTGGTGGAGGGAAAAGAAAGAAGAATAAATAAATAAATAATTCAAAAGACAATTAAAAATTTTATAAAATTATCCATGTTAATGCAAACCATGTTACATAGGACAATCGATATCCACTTCAGCAATATTCAACCTAAATTAGGCCTAATAAATTCAACTACTACAACGATAAGGTTTATTGGTCTAATTAAAAGATTTATAATTGAATTACTATCAATATAATAGATTTAGAACTTTTTTTTGGTACTTTTCCTTTTTAGAATTGTTATGTGATTATCATGTTGCCCATTTGAAAGTGCATTAGGATTTCTAACTGAGGAATGAAGCATGGGAAAAAGGCTTGTTCCATTAACACGGGAAATATCTTTGCGGATTTGATCGGGAACCAATGTCCAAGCGCCTAGTCGCCGTCCTATCAACGGGTCACGATCAACGATGATTGAGAACTGAAAATGAAATCTCCCTTTCAATTTTCAGATGGCTCACGTGGACTACACCTTGTCCAATCTGAAACTCCCGGCTTCCAGCATTACCCACCACCAACACCAGCATGGCTCGATCCATCATCGTCCTCATCGTCACCATCCTCGTCGTCGCAAATGCCCACATGGGTCAAAGTGGCCAGAAGCGCCGCCGTTCTCTTGCACTGCCGCATCCTATATAGTCCTGAAACATCGTGAAAAAGAGACAAACCCATTTCAACATCTGACGAGAAGCCAGCCCCAGCAACGTCGTCAACGAGAAAACCACCAGAGAAGGCGGCTAGGAAGACACAGCAACCGCAGGCTCTGGCGATATAGGCACTCGGTCCTTCCTATGGTGCAGCGCAAATAATACCATGTACTTGTCCATCGTGGGCATACAATGGAGGTTTGCATCGTGGGAAGTGCAGATGCCCATGGTGTAACTTCAGGGATGAAGTTGGAATTCACATACTATGCCCTTAAAGGAAATAAATTGGGCACAGCCAGAAGAACATGAATCACACTATAGTTCTACATTTCGTTATGAAAGATGGATAACAAATTACTGATTAGTTCATTTCACTCCTTGTGTTGTAAAATTATCAACTCTTAGCCGATTCATGCAGTTGGGGAGAACTAAGAAGCGCATGACAAGAAAGAGAGCGTGAGTTTCCATTGTTTATGATAATTGAGTTCCTTTCAAATCAAAAGAACTACTACAAAATAATTAATGTTACAGTCGTCAAGTTCGGCCCTGCTGTCGTCAATTCTTCAGTGTTATCTCCAATAGTCACAGACTTGAGCGACTGTGATTAGACGATGTGATCGAGATAACTACCCAATCGGGGAATTAGTGCACTGCCAACTGGCTCCAGGCATCAACAGCAACGTCAAAAATAAAGGAAGCAATTCATCCCAAGTATAGAACCTACATTTAAGTGTCTTGGTTCTGGACTCAATCCCATTCAAAAGTTATTACGTTATTCAATTATGAATTGATTAGATAGTAACTATTTTATTTCTAGCATGCCTTGTCAGGACTCACAAACAGAAGCGTCCAACCTTAAAATGTTTGATGTCCCCGGTCCAAGTACCGTCCGGAATGCAATGTCTTCATTGTTTGTTTGTATTTGCAAACCATATCATTAACATCAGATTTTGACTGTTTGGTGTGGGATTATAAATTTTCCCAACTCTTTGTCCTGTTTTCCAATCATCACTTCTTAACTACATACTCACTTAAAAAAAAAAAAAAAAAAAACTGTTGATAGTTGACCAAAGCACGCCCACCCATAATGGGGGACGGAAGAGATCCATTATAAAGAGAGGCCATCTACTGACAATTTTTCGCATTTCTTCGCTGGTTGTGTGAGAATTATACCGAAAACATCACTCACTGATTTGCTTAGTTCTTCTTGATAAGGTATGTAGAAGCACCTCCTTCGACTCTTCAATTTATACCACATCCTGTTAAATTCCATTTTCAATCATCTCGTTCTTGCACTCGGGTTATATAATCTTCTTGATCGATGTGATCAAAGGTGTTTATTTTTAATAAAGTACCATCTTTTGGGAGAACTACTTCTTTTCTTGCGTGAATTGATGCTTCAAATTATGTTTGTAAACTCATCACTTGCATTGAACTACAGGGAGTTTTCTTGATGGAGAATAAAAACTGTCAACAAAATTGTCCGAGTTACCCGTACTTGCCCCCTTCATTTGTCCCGAATTCGGTATCGTCCAACGACAACGATATTTCGTGGTGGGCTACTCCAGGATGGGTCATCGCAGGCATAGTAGTCGTCGTCGTTGTAATCTTTGGTTTTCTTTTCTACAATTGTCGTGGTTCTGAGGACTCAGAGGGCACTTCCTGGAAACTACCAAAATTCACCATTGGTTCGGACGGTAGCATGTCTTGGGAATTTGGGGGATAAGTACACTATCAGTCTGCCATAAACAGTTGTGTACGGCGGCCACTTTGGTCTGCCAAAAAGTTTCGTCGGATCACTTAAGTGCCAAAAGTTTGAAAACGCTCACTTTGGTGCCAACTCCGATCCGATTGACCGGAAATCTGACGTGGCACTTTTTTATTAATTTTTGAAGTTGATGTGGCTCGCCGGAGAGTACAGTCAGCATCCTAACACCAAAACGACATCGTTTGGTGTTCCCCAATTCAAAACCCTAACACCAAAACGACGCCGTTCGTCGTCCTTGACGGCCCCCGCGCTCGGCGGCTACGGCTCTTACCCCGACCCCGACCCCGACGATGGCCACTCGGCGGCCGCGGCTCCGACCCCGACCCCGACCCCGGTGCTCTCTCGTGTGCCATCGAGGGCGTCCAAACAACGCTGAGCAATGGCGGCTGAGTGAGCGACGGCGGAGGCCGAGCGACGAAATCCTAATTTCAATCCCAAAAAAAAAAATCTCCAAATGAGTTAAACAGCGTCGTTTTTGTGAGGCCATCCATGTAGGACGGCAAAACGATGTCGTTTTCTTAAGGAGGACCGAAAACGACGTCGTTTAAGGCCTTGTCGAATTTTTTTTTTTTTAAATAGCCACGTAATCATTTTGGCCGGAATCTTTCGCCGGTGGCCGGAATATTTCGCTAGTGGCACCAAAGTGATCGTTTTTCCTCCGATTTGGCACTTAAGTGATCCGACGGAAACTTTTGGCACTAAAGTGAGCGCCGTACACAACTTATGGCACTGATAGTGTACTTCTCCCGGAATTTGGACGATGTGTAGCGATAGATTGTCTACTCTAGTGTCCAGCATTGGAGATTTGATGAAATAAATAATTGTGTTGGAGGAAAAAATTTTGGGATGAAGAATTTATTAAAGTTCGGCACTTCTATGGTAGATCAAGAAATGGATCTTCAAATCTATCGCAGCCTTTCCAAAGGTAAAACCATCAAGAGAAATGTAACGACCCCAACTCTATCTGCAGGGTCATGAGCAAAGAAGGTTATTTTCGCAACGTCCCAAGCATATTGCCATCCCGTTTCTTTTATCTTTTCATTAAGAACATGCGGAAGCATACATACAACACAAAGGCAACAACAAACAGCTAGGAAAACAACTACTTACAAACACTGATGTATATGTTGTTTGATTCTACAAGAACAAGAGCTATATTGCATATATTTTATGTTCGCCTTAGCATGTAAAAGATTATGTTTCTGAAAATTGTATTTCATGCCAAATATGTTTTGAAGATGGTATGCAAAAATGAGCTAAGTTTTATATTCTATATGTGATACCCTTCCTATTATTATCGTTTTTTTGTGTTGACAAAAAGGGGAAGATGTGTGCATTGCTTTTTATATATAGGGGGAATCACAAAGAAATATCCTATCATTATGAACATTGGACTCTCCACGAGATTGTTTAAACATTTCCTAATCTTTTATATCTTGCTAATGATAACCAAAGCATAAAATTCCTTAATATCTATTTACTTTGATTTATCTTCTATAAGATGCCTTTATCATTTGCACAATATTTCTCAAAAATCTTATAGATATTATTTTGTGCTGCAATTGCTCAATCAAATGCATACTTTCTATAGAGTAAACTGTTCAGAAAATCTTCTCAAATCAATTATTATCTTTATCTACATGAAAAGTTTTGCCATCATTAAAAATGGGAGATTGTTGAAAAAATTTCTGATATGTTTTGAAAATTGACAAAACCTTTCATTTGACGAAAGTATTTTCAAGTGATATTCTTGAAGAAATTATGAACTTTGCATATGAAGTTCTAAACATTCACATCAAGGACATTATTAATATATGTCATGGATATAATTAGAGTAATACGAAGATATCAGCAAAACTTGCACATGGGTATTGTCAATACGCTTAGCATCTTCAAACTCGACACAAAGTATATTAAGATGATTGAAATATTTATAATCAGTTCGATTTATATGAAGCGCAATAGCTAGTAGTTTGACTCAGATTTCTTTCTATCAATATATTGATTGTCTATCTATCTAAGAAGGATGAATATCTACATAATCCTCTTCTTGCAAGGGTTCGTGATTCAATTGACAATCATTCGAAGACAAAATACTATTTCCCAATGAAGAACTTATAGAAACCCAACTTCGGTTGTATGGGCAATTGGATCGAAGGGATATTCTAATCTAGTAATTCAAACAACAATCAGATCTACTTGTATCATTTATGCCAATGGGTTGATTGGATTGATGATCCATAGAGTATTGTCCAATGGTCAACTTGAAAATAGAGGAGTATAAATGGAGATCGTGGTGCTAGAGAAAATATAAGATCTTGACTCTGAAATTCCAAAGTTCAAAGAGAGCTTTGATATTACACACTCGTCTTTGTGAGTTGAAATTGTAATCGTTGAGAGGCATTTGTTTAGAGTGACTGTATGAAGTTAGAAGATACGATCACACATACTTGAGTAGAGACTACTCAGACTTCATAACCTCTTGTTGATTCTTCAGTGAAATCTAGTCAAAAGGATATTAGCGTGAGAAAATTGGCTTAGACTTACAATAAGCTAAACCACTATAATTACCATATGCAAATTTCTCTATCCCTTTAACTCTCTATTGTTTTAGTTGATAGTATTCTACACACAAGAGAATCTGGTTACTGCATAGTTTTTCATTATTTCATAACATTGAACTTGGCTACTTTAAATTCCGTTTTAATTATCTAGATTGTGTATAATCATCTATTCACCCACGCCACTCAACTCTAGGTGAAACAAATCAAACTTAATTAGGAAGAGGAAATGAAATTTCCCTTTCAAGCTTCAGGTTGCTAAGCTCACGTGGGCAACATCTGTTGCCAACCTGAAACTCCCAGCTTGCGATATTACCCATCACCAAGGCCAGCATGGCTCGATCCATCACCGTCCTCATCGTCGTTGCAAATGCCCAAGTGGGTCAAAGTGGCCATAGGAGTTGCCATTCTCTTGCTCCGCTGCATCCTTTACATATTCCCGAAACAGCATGAAAAGGAGACAAACCCCATCATCACCATCTGATGGGAAGCCAGCCCCAACAATGTTGTCATTGGAAAAGGCGGCTGCGAAGACTCCACGACTGCAGGCTCTGGCAGTTAAGGGACCGGTCCTTCTTATGGTACAGGCTAAATAATGCCAAGTACTTGTCCATCGTGTGCATAAAGTGGAGGGTTCTATCAGGAGAAGTGCAGATCCCATGGCGTAGCTCCAGGAAAGAAATTCGAGTTCACATAGAGTACTCTTGATGGAAATAAATTGGGCACAACTAGAAGAATGTTAAGTACACTGCAGTTCTAAATTTCCCTTTAGAAGATGGATTACAAATTTGTTGATTACTTCATTTCTCTCCTTGTTGTGTCGTAAAATTGTCAACTCTCTGCCGATTCATGCAATTGGGGTAGAAAAAAAGAAACGCACGACAAGAAAGAGAATGTGAGTTTTCATCGTAAATGATAATTGAGTTCCCTCTTCAAAATCAAAAGAACTCCTATTGGAAATAATTAATCCTACCATCGTCAAGATCGGCCCTACTGTGTCAATTCTTCAGTGTCATCTCCACAAATTTCGGACTTGCTGACTGTGATCAGAGGATGTGGAACGGGAATTCGGCGGTTAGTGCATTGCCAACTAGCACCGGTCTTGTCCAAATGCCAAATTATTAGAGCAATAGCGTGTATACAAAAGTCAATAATGTATACATAGTATATCCTTTAATCATGGATTGGAGGATCGTCAATGGGGAATCTACGTCTAAAACCCACATTTAGGTCTCTTAGTTTTGGACTCACTCTAATTCAAAAGCTAATCTGTTACTCAATTCTGAGTTGATTAGGTAGTAACTGTTTTAATTATAGCGTTCCTTGTGAAGACTCGAGGGTAGAACCGTCCAACCTTAAATGTTTTATGTCCCCGGTCGAATCACCGTCCGTGATTGGATTGTCTTTATTGTCTGTTTTTACCTGTAAACAATATCATCAATATCAATCATGACGGTTTGGCACGTGATATGAAATTTCCCAACTCTTCGTCCTGTTTGTCAATCATCACTCCTTACGTCTGTCACTCTGAAAAAAAGTTTGTTGACGAGTTGACCAAAACACGCAATGGGGATCCATTATAACGAGAGGCCATCTAACGAAAGTTCGCATTTCTTTGCAGGTTGCGTAAGAATTATAGCGATAACATCACTCCCTGGTTTTCTCAGTTCTCCTTGTTAAGGTACGTGCACGAAACTCCTCTGACTCCGTGACTTATTATATCTCGTTGAATTCCGTTATCAATCATCTTGATCTTGTGCTTGGGTCATATTGTATTCTCGATCTATCGTGACAAATAGTGTTTCTTTTCTAATAAAGTATAATCTTTTTTAGAATATTTATTCCCTTTTTTGTATGAATTGATGCTTCAAAATATGTCTGCAAACTCACTGCGTTGGTTGAACTGCTTAGAGTTTTCTTGATGGAGAGCGATAACTGTGCTCAAAATTGCTCGGGGTTTCTGTACTTCCCTCCTCCATCAGCGTCGACAGTCCCGATTTCTGTATCGTACGACAACAACGACACTCCGTGGTGGGACACTCCGAGGAGCACCATAATCGTCCTGGTCATCGTCGCTGTCATAGTAGTCGGTGGGTTCCTTTACAAAAGGTATCATGTTCCTGAGGACACAACTGCTTCGCCAGAGAAGGATTCGAAAAGTGAGATTTCAGGTAAAATTGAAATAAAATTATCATCATGAAAAAAGTGATTGTTGAACATGAAAAGAGGTGATTATGGGATGTGAAAGAAGTGATGGTTGATTATGAAAAGTGGTGACGGTTCGAATAAAGTACTCATTTTCAAGAGATGTGTGGTTTGGTTATATATGAATAATCACACACTATTCATAAAAACAACTTTATCTTCTTCATTACTCTCTTTTCTTCTTAATATCATCTCTTTATCTCTTTTCTTACACAAGTTTGACAACACATTCAAGGTGAAATTTCAAGTGGAAAATTGAACAATTGTTGAACTTGTTTCCATTTGGCTTTGGTGTATATCTTAGAGTTGTATTTGTTTTAAAGCCAACAGCAACAAAAGTGGAGGCAATAATACCTTAAAGACAATAATCGTTACCATGCATCAAACCATAAATATTGCTATATTTTCATCAGCAATCAATTTTTTTTGGCAATCTCAAGGCATAATTTTCATGGAGATTGAGACGATGGTTGCATTAAGTGTTCGCAATCTTGATGGATAAGTATTAATAAAACTTTTGTTTCTGTTTATATGCATGAGCCATTTTCCTTGTGACATAACATATTATTTCATGTTGGCTTATAGTATTTTGAAGTGTATAAGTAAATGTGGTATGATATTGTTGGAGTTTCATGAATCATGTATAGGTAAAATTAACAAAAAGAACGCAGCGGAAACAAAAATGATATATTTTATACATGATTCTTCGAAAGCGTTGTTCGTGCATTTTAATCAAAAATCTGAATGTAAAAGAGAGTTAAACGAATTATCTCTCGAAGCGCACTTTAAACGAATTGGTTCAAATATTCTACAATTCGAGCCCCACAAACGCCGGACCTCTAGTTTAGACACACCAATAATGGACGTCGAACGAAAGAGAGAACTTTCGGATAATCACCACTATGATCGTGCTAGCAATCTCGTGGAGACGATCCGCCGTATCCTTGATGTTTTTAGTCACAGCCCGAATGAGAAAGAATCCCTCTTCTTTCTCGCATTTCGAAAAACACAAGAACACGCACCCGCACACTCTATTTTCTCAGCAACACTTCGTTATTTCCCAAAAAGCATTTTTAAAAATATATAAACTTAAATCAGCAACGGTTGCTGATCGAGGGACGATCAACAACCGTTGCTGATCGTCCCGACGAATGCACGAAGTCGTGCATGAGCGACACGCACCCGCACACTCTATTTTCTCAGCAACACTTCGTTATTTCCCAAAAAGCATTTTTAAAAATATATAAACTTAAATCAGCAACGGTTGCTGATCGAGGGACGATCAACAACCGTTGCTGATCGTCCCCACTCATGCACAAACGATTGTGCATGAGCGGTTGCTCATGCACGACTTCGTGCATTCGTGCATGAACGGTCAGCGTTGCTGACCATCCAAAGTTTCATGCATGTGCTTCATGCACATGCACGAAGCTTTAAATATTTTTTTTTATGAGTTATTAAAAGGTATTAATTAATTAATTAATTAAATGAATAAATAATTAATTAATCAATCCTCTTTAAAAATAAAAAGAACATAATCTTTATATGTACATTTGGGAATACATTAACATATATTTACATTAGGCATGTATGTACATCATATGCAAATAGGCTCGTGACTATAATACAAATTAAATTAAATCTCATTTAATTTAATTTCAAGTCGACACAATTCGATTGTAGTAATTGCAAACATATTTGCAACATTATCTCTCTCTTGTTCCACATTATCCTAATTGTTTACGTTGTGTAATATCCCTAGGTTCATCACTAAACTGGTAGCAAGACTTGTACTAACACATTAGTACTCCCAAAAGAATTAATTGTCCCGATTAATCTTTGGGTCCTATAAGCCATGATTGACATCTAGCAATATGTCATGGCTACCTAGATAGTGTGAATGCTTTAAGAACATAATGAACCTGTCAGTTTTGGCTACAGTGTAATTCAATCCCTCTATCTTACTTTGTCCCGATCAAACAAAGACCATGGAATATTTGTCAAGTCACCAATTCAATCATATGCACAAATCTAATTGACATGCATTTTATTTGAGACATAAACAATTTATTCTCGATTACAACCCCGGCCGAGGATTTCAATGCAATGTCATAATTAGATCGCATAGGACATCATTATTATACCTTGCATGTAATAAGGAGACAAATTCCATATTGCGCACACATGCAACTTCGTATATGAACAAAATATGATTATCAGGTACAAAGACGGATCAACGACCCGGTATTACGTGCACCTGTGAACCATAGTTGTTCGACACACAAATTAACATTGTGCCTCAGGTCTAAGGATTATTTACACAATACCAAAGCATGAACAATTAGACATTGACCACGCTAAAAGCTTCCATGTCACTAATTGTTCCATATGCATCACGTTCAGTGAACTTGTCTAATACAAACACTCGTGTTCTTAACTCAAGCATCACAATACCTAATGACTTGTGACTCATCATTCCCTTAAGTATCCAATACTTAATGGTGAAGTTATGAACACACCAGTCTCAACAGGATTATTAATATCCACTCAATAATCCATCGATCGAGAACGATTTAAAGATTCAATCTAACTATGAACCTGTCACATATATTCTTAACGTCTCAAGAATAGGTCTAGTTGCAACTGATCTTATGGAATCATTCATAAATATAAAATAATTGGACAAATGAATGAATACGTCATTGCCATTAATTAAATAATAATAATGATAGTACAACTGAAATCCCTAATATGTAACTATTACATAGTAGCTTTAGGGCATACATCCAACAGATATCATGTGATAATCTAGATAAGAAAGATTGTGAAATATGTTTACAACCAAATATGACTATAAAATTGTTCTCAAAGATAAGAAGATCTACTAAACACTTGAACTGGTGCATTTTGATATTTATGAATTAAACGGTACTTTGCATCAAGCAAGTGGTTAATTCCATGATCTTACACCACAACAAAATAAATTGCAGAAAGAAACAATGGAACTATGGGAGATATGGTTAAAATGAAAGATTTGGGAGAAGTGAATACAATTTTAGATACCAAAGTAATCAAACATAGTGAAGGTTATACTTTAAGTCAAGACCACTATGTGGAGAAAATTCTTTAAAAATATGACCATCTGGGAATGACAAAGTCAAACTTATCATATGATGTGTCAATTAAATTGATGGAAAATAGTGAACAACCTTTAATACAATTAGAATATGCTAGTGCAATTGAAAGTTTGATGTGTGCTATGTATTGCAATAGACTGAGTATAGCCTTTATTATGTGTAAATTGCCCATGTATACTAATAATCCAAGTATTGTGCTTTGAAAGGCCATGAGTGGAAATCTTTGTTACATAAAGAAAACGATACATTATAGTTTATTCTATAGAAGACAACCAGCAGTATTATAAGGATATTCGAACGTCAATTAAATAACTAACACAATTGATAACAAGTTAACATCAAGATGGGTTTTATCAAGCATGTAAATGGTGCGATTACTTGAGCATTAAAAAAGCAACATGTGTAGCTCATTCAACGGTGAAATCTGAGTTTATAGATCGGTGACTAGTAAAGAAGCTAAATAGCTGCGAAGTTTGTTATTGGATAAAGAATTGTCACAACAACCAACTATGTCGCAATCTCCTAGCAAGCAACCTCACTCAATTGTGAGGTAGTCTCGAACAAGTCATCCCAGAGTTCCTGGACAAAGATGGCAACTATAACTTTACACTAAGGTAGTGAGACAACTATATCTAAGGCATACATTAAAATGTAATGGAAGATCTAAACATATTAGTTTGTGACATGAGTATATTTGACAATTAATTACTTATAGAATTTTTCAATAATTTATGTGAGGACAAATAATTACTTGGCCGATCTATTCACTAAGGGCTCTCACAATGTTTAGTTAGCAACATTGCCAAAGGAATGGATAATTGAACCATTGATAACAGTCAAGATAGTGCAGACCCAACTTTACATTTTTTTAATGAATTTGTCAAAATTCAATGGGTAACAACAAGTTATTGTATCTTGACAGTGATTGACTACTAGGGCACAAAGTTAGTACTCATAGGAAGTTAGGAGAATGAGCGCAAGAAAGCACTCTTAATAAAGTTCGAGTTATAGCAAGACGAGACTACAGTAATAAGTTAGAAACTTTACCTATATGAACATCAGAAGTTGTGCCGCTTCTAACACAATGTGGATGAACTTTCATAAATGTTCATGGATATAGGACAAAGCATAAGTTCCAAGGTATATGAAAGTTCTAGCCAAATGTGTATAAATTCATATGTGTGATAATTCAATTAACAAATGGAATCGTGATTCAAAGTTTTATTACTACTAATTTCGTTAATGGAATTATTTACACTAATTGAAAATTCAAATCTTAACCAATACCTTTTTGTATGTACAAATTTATGTATATTATTACAAATAACAAGCTGAGTGGAGGATTGTAAAAATAATTTGTTATCATAAAATGAGGTTATTGTTGGACATGAAAAGAGGCGATTGTTGGATGTGAAAAGAAGGGATTGTTGACATGAAGAGGAGTGATGGTTGATCATCAAAGGTAGTGATGGTTCCAATAAAGTACCTATTTCCAAAAATACATTATTTGGTTGTCTATAAATAGGATCAAATCAAACATTGTTCATAACAACAACAATTTTCTCTTCTTAATAACTTTCCCTTTTTCACAACATTCTTTTTTTCTCTTTTTATCACTAATTTTATCAATAGAATGAAAAAAAAAAACTCGTCACACTATGCAACTGAGGTTTTTGCGAAAACATTTTATTCCAACAATGACCCCAAATTTTCGATGGACGAAAAGAAGATATTACTCCAAAAATCAAGATGTTTTAAATATATGTTACCCCTCATAAAAAATCGGAAGGGCAGGGGATCCACCACCAATTCCCGGCTACTATTTTCAGCATACACAATAAACGTTGATTTTGAAAGATTATCTCAAAAGCAAATGGGGAATAAAAAGAAAATTAGGTTCCAATCCAAGTTGACACCAAAGTAAGTGCATGGACCTGAAAGAGGGAAAATTGTCCAAAAAATCATAAACATTAATAGTTGCCAATTCAATCATAAACATTTCAATTGTACAAATTATAATCTTAAACATATTGTAGGACAACCAATTCAGTCCTAAAATTTCGACGATTTACTAATTTAGTCTAAAACCTTTTAATGTTTTGTATATGTAAACTTCAGCGATTTCTAACAAAAATTATCCTAAATTGGCAAATTGTTAAAAAGTTTGGAACTAAATGGGCTATGGAAAAATGACATTATGGTCCCTAGACTTTTAATTTATTCAATATGATCTATGAACTTTAACCTAATGTGTAATATCAACCTTGAACTTTCAATTTGTTCAATGTGGTCCCTAAACTTTTAATAAATGTTCAATCTAATTTATAAACTATATGAAAATATTCAATATTGTCCCTGAACTTGAATTAATAGAAGGATAATACTGAACATTTTTAAATATTCCAAGGACTAACTTCAACATATATCAAATGTCTAAGAATCGCATTAAACAAATTAAAAGTTCAAGGACGACATTAACTATTAAATGGAAGTTCAAGGACCTTATTGAACAATTAAAATTTTAGGGATTATATTGGATATTAGGTCAAAATTCAAAGACTAATTGTGTCATCATCTCATTGGTAAGTCAAAATGTTTATGAATAAATTGGTAGAATTGAAAGATTTATGACTGATTTGGTCATACCTATGTCGAATATTGGTCGACTTTGAATTAAAATTTGAGGAAGAGCCGTCTTTTCTCATCTTGTTTATGTCCACTTCTTTCTTTATTCCATGCTTTGTCTATTTGTTAGGCGACATTTTATGTGCTCAACCACTTTATATTCGCCAAACCAATACATAAAACAAATAGACAACGTGTGCATTTTCCCTTTTATAAAACTTAAAAAAAAAAAAATCAATTTTGGTTTCTGTCGTAGACCTAGAGTGTAGCTTCAGGCCCACTTAACAGCGCACGACTCGGAAAGTATTGAAGATGACATTTGCCTCGTAGTGAGAGATCACTTTCGCCTGCAGTTCGAAGGAATAGGAATCTTTTGCAAAGAGCACATGTTTCCAGTTAACCATTTACCTACTGGTTTTGGTATGGTCCCTGCATTTGCCACGAAGGAGAACCTACTCAATACATGGAACAGATTATGGAAAGTATAAGTTGAATCTCTTGTTATGTCATCCGGTAATAGACTAGATGGAAAATTAAAAAACAACAATATGACGCATTTCCCAGTTTCTTTTAAAAAGTTTTGCTGTGATCATTACGCGTGCATGTGCTTTCTAAAACCGAAACATCGTTCACTGTTAATCATTGGGGAAGATACCTTGCTGACTAATGGAATTCTCTTAACATGGATTGTGAGAACTTTGAATTGGGGTGCCTTTCCCACTAGATCAGGGTGTCAACAATTCGGTTCTGTTTGAGTGAGTACTTGAACCAAACTGAACAATGACTCAAACCGAAAAATCAGTTCAGATCGATTTGCTATGGTCTTTCAGTTTTCTTCGATTTTTCTTTTTCTCTTTGCCCCATCTCACAAGGTGAATTGTGAGGTCTCCACGTTCTGACATTGAAGGGGTTTCTTTTCTTGAAAAAGCTACAAGCTCTGCCCACTCGAGAGGACACGGCCAGACACTCGAGAGAGAGACGCAATACTATGTAAAGGACGTTTAAAAAAAAAAAAAAACTCTAGGATGACGAGGCTTTTCCCTCTCTCAGCTTTCTCTTGCTCTTGCGCTTCAACCCAACAGCAGCAGCTCTGAAGACCACCACAACGAGAGATTAGTCCCAGTTCTAGAGGCACCACTTCAAGCGACGCCAAGCCCAGGCGAACCTCCAGTCAATGTCACCGTTTCATGGTGTCGAAAGCACCACCCACCAACGCCCGGACCAGCAAGCTGTAAACGATCTACAGCACTGCCGTGAGTCCTTGTCTCACTGTCCGGCGAGTTCAGCAACTTCCTAGCCCCACCAGCGAACATAGGGGAATTCCAGCGACTTCCTCATTGACGCTCCAGTTTCAGCAGTGGTTTTTGCTAGATCTGCCAATTCAATCACCGCAAAGCAGACTATCCAGTAACCATCAGCCCCTATCCTGCCCTACAGTGAGCCAGCAAGTACACTATGTTGAAAAAACCTCCAAATAGATTTTGAAATTGACAAAACCTTTCTTTGTTACGGTGAATTTGATAAAAACTGAAGTATTTTTCTTACAGAATTTGTTTTTGAAGAAAATGATTATTCATATTCAACTTATTGACGGTTGAGCATCGCGACCAAGAGAAGTCTAGATCCTAAAATGATTCAAACTCTTTCCAATGTTGGTCAAAATATCACAGAGGAAGATAGTCACATCGTGGATTGTATCCTAATCAATTACATGGATATCGGCAAAGATTGGATATTGAGTTCATCAATATCGTGAAATATCTTCAGAGTCTACTAAGTCTGAACAACATTAGAATCAGAAGTTACATGCATACATAAATATTTAGACGCAAGCCCCATTAAATTGAGCAAGACCACTAGTGACCTGACTTGGATTTCCAACATAGAAAATATGGATTGATATTCAGATTATCTTGCATCACCTTATGCAAGACATCTTTGATTGATTGACAATTTTTTTTTTTTTAAGACAAACTACTCCTTATGTTGGAAAAACATTTCCAAGTGATTTTGATGATATCCAAACCATCATTTATATAATGTTTATGAAATGTGCAGATATTTGTAACAAGGGACTATGCAATATCTATGGTGTGATCTAATGGATAAAAAAAATGCAGTGCATCCTAATATGGATATTCCATAAACAGTACCAACGGACTTGAAAAATCAGCTAATGACAATGTCTATATTGATGCTCTCAGTATCGAGTCATTGGTGGTGTAATAACAATGTTCATTTGATTATATTTGTTGGTTCAGCAAACTAGTCATTGTGGTAGTGGATTCACACGACAGTTGTGGCGACCTGCCCCTTGCAAGGGAAGGAAATAGATTTAGAGATACTTGCTTATAATATGAATCAAATGGTTCATACAAATAATGATCTCAGATGGACCATCATTTGCTAACACCACAATCGATTTCATCGATTTACAAACATGGACTCTCCTATATTCATACCTTGCGTGACATTAAACATTCGATTTTCATCTATATGAATTTTATATAAGGAGCCGCTATTAGTCTGTTAAGATCTGCTAGAAACCAAATGAAATATGAGATAATATCAAACTTTTCACACAACTGAAGATCTTGGGAATTGCAACTTGATCATATTAGTCTTAGAATTAACACCCTTTCGGTACCTAAAATTAATAACATGCTAACTAGAACACTAGGGCAACCTATTCGAGATTTTTAGGATTCATCCTAGCCATTCTAAAAAATGAATAACACTCAAGATATTAAGGTTCACAACCAAGTGTAATTGAAGTAAAAATACACGAACAACCTAATATTGTCTCTAAAAGAAAATGGCCTTTAAAAATCCCTATTGTAAAGCCTTAAAGGCTTAATTAATTTCGGGTTTCAATTTTTAATAATTTTCCACTTTTTAAGAGAAAACTATTCAAAAGCTCATTTTTAAAAATTTCCCAAGGATTTCTAATTTTTCTGAATTTTTATGAATTTTTGGATTTTTTTAAAGAATTTTCGGAATTTTTATTCTTTTTTTTAATTCGGAAAGAGACTCCGGAGTAGGTCGGACTCGCTGACCTATCCCTATCGATCCAAGTCGAATTTAAATCCAGACCAACCCTGGAGCCCATTCCAAATTAACCAAATCAGCCATTGAAATGTTTTAGTCCACTCACAGCCTCCAATCCATTTCTATTTTATGTTCTCAGCCCAACATACAAGCCCACATTCCTCCAAAAGTTATCCCGAGCCCATCATTAAAATTTTGACCAGCCCACACATTCAATCGGCCCAATCCGACTAACCAGACCCAACCGGTGTTATTATATTGATTTTTTCAAATATTTTCCTCTTTTTACTTTCAATTTTTCTATTTTTCTACCTTTTTTCTTCTCCATGTCTTTATCTTCCCGAAGCATTCTTCCTCCCTGCACTTTCTTCACCGAAACTCCTCCATGGACGAACTCAACACTCACCACACGAACACATCCCTGGAATATCAACCGGTCTGACATGGGCTGCCAACCTCACCAACCATCACCAGGTCGTCACTACCGATCATCTCCAGCCATCATCGGATGATGGTAACCATCACACATCCTCTATCAAAACGGAATTCCCTTCTAAATCATCAATCACACACAGCAATCCAGAACAAAATGAAACACACACGCTTCAACAAAAGGTAGAAGAGATCTAACAAGGCTGCAAGTAATCGCGATTGGTGTTGAAAAACGAGATGGATTTGAGACTCCAACCATGGACAACCGACATTGCGAGCATGATACACACCCCAAAGGAAAGAAACACGTAGCATGAGTATTCAATTTGGCCATGAAAACACAGGCACAAAGCTATATAGGAGTAAACCTTTATCGGATTATTGATTTTAAACAATCAGATTCGAGACTTCTTACAAACGAATCATTAAACATGTAGCAGGTGCATTTTGGATACAGGTTTCAAAAACAAGTTTAGTGTTATAATCGGTCTAGACATGATGTATCAACCTCTAAATCAAGCATAACTCATCACAAAACAATCTCACCTTCGAATAATTTCTCTATGAGTTCATAGTCTATAATGTATACTCCAAAACTCAGCAAAAGCTTAGATAGCTTCAGTCAATTCCACCGAGGTCAAGGATGGCAACCACCCACGAACAGTGGTGATCAGCGGAGTATGAATGGCAAATTCAATTTCTTTAAGAGAAGCCTTCTTTTTGAAGATTTTCCGTGTCTCCTCTTTCTCAACTGCCCCTTTCTTCTCAAATGAGCAAGCCCTCTTCTTCCATCCAAACAAGCGAGCCCCCCTCACTTTTAAGGGCAACCAGCAAGCGCACATAGCTTTTGCCATTGCCAGCTTGCCAGCTGGCCTAACCTCGACCCATGGATCACACCACCACCTGCCCTCCTTGTGATCCTATGCCTCCTCTGGCTTGTACCCTACTTTTTGGAGAAATTTCAAAAAAGGACCCAAAGTTAACTTTCTTTCAAATAAAGATTTGAAGTGGTCTTGATTGTTTCAAATAAGAGCCTAGAGTAGCCTCGATTATTTCAAATAAGGGCCTAACCTCGCCAATCACTAGTCAGCTAAATTTTCTAATCAGTCAAGGGCGTTTTTGTGCAAACATTCTTTTCTTTTTTCTTTTTTCTCTTATCTTCTTTTTTTTCTTTTTTGGCATCAACCAACAATCGTTGGGAAGGGTACTGGGAAAGGTTGGCGAGGGCCTACAAGCACTCACTAGTAATAAGCAAGGGCCTGCAAGCCCTCGCCTATGGCAAGCAAAGGTGGCCTCCCCTGTGGCCAATGAGGTCACCTAGCCCTCACCGATTACTAGCAAGGGCCAACCTCGCGGATGGCCGCGGGGGGCAGCCTCCCCGACAACAATGGTCGCCTCGCCCAGGCAAGGCCGTCCTTCACCTCTGGTCGACGTGGGTAGCCCTCACTAGCGAGGGTGACCCTCGCCCAGCGCTCTATGGGCATCGCCAGTGGCCAAGGAAAAGAAGAACTAGGAAAAAAAAAAAGGAAAGAAAAAAAAAAAAAAAAATTGAAAAATGAAAAATTACGAAAATATCCTTAACTGTTAGAAAGTCAAACTCTTATTTGAAATGAATATAGCCACTTCAATCCCTTATTTAAAATAAAATCCATTTCAAGCTCTTATTTGAAAAAGTGATGGCATTCAGGTCCTTATTTGAAATAAGGTCAACTTTGAACCTTTATTTGAGAAAATGAGGGCATTTCGAGCCACTTTTTAGAATTTTTTCCCATGCTTTTTTGTAGAAGCATGAATGGTGTGAAAGGGAAGAAGAAGACTAGCATGGGCCAGGCTGGAGGGTAAAGGAGATGGGCCATCCATGTGACATCCTGATTTTCCAATTTTGTTTTCAATTGAATGAGTCGGGTTTTTCATCGACGCGCATATAGTTCTATTCTCTGAGCTGATCACTCACAAATAACTAGTCTATCTAGTGAAGCCATTAAAGGATTTAATAATTCGACCAAAATCGATTACTCAACCGTGCTAGTCTGCAAATGTCATTACGGCATAGTTAAAAATCGATTAGAGACCGAAGATAAGTCAATTCGACTGAGCCATGTGATTTAGTGTGGGTGATTCCACCTAATTGCAAAATTCTCGTCAATCGACATTAGATCGATTTTTCTATCGTATTGTACCTTGTGTCCATATTTGAAATCTTGAGATTTTCGCGACAACCGAGAGTCGCCAATGTGTCGAAGATGTACAATGTGGCTCAAAAATAATTGACCACGGGTCAATTGCACTAAAAATTCCTAAAAAATACCCGGTAGGTTAGGTCACGCTAAAATCGCGCTAAATTGAAATTAACCTCGAATTTAAATCCAATTTTAGAAATTGAAAGTTCTGTCATATCACGATTCATTTTAGGAACGTCAACTTATCCTCCGAAAATTTTTCAGCAAATCGGGATTTTTGACAAAATTTCAAAGTATGGCCATTTTTGACCAAGAAAATTAAATGGCCATTTTTTATCGCGTTTTTGATATTCAAGTTGGACAAATTGACGAGGAAAAATGTAAATTTAAGTGTGGGCACCTTGGTTGAATTTTTTAGCATCAATTTAGGCTCAATTGGAGGGAATTAAATCAAAATTGGATGGAAAGTGTACAAAATTCGTAGGCCAAGGGTGCAACCACTTTTGGACCTCTTCAATGACTTGCTAAGGAAGATTGAGGGCTGCAATTTGGCCTTAGAAGACAGCCATGCATGGTGGGGCCTTGCCAAGGGTGAAATGGATAGAAATGAAGACTTTAGAGGCAAAATGGGACACCCATCTTCAACTCACTCCTTCTTCCTCCTTGAGACCTACTTTCTCCATTGTTGATCACTTCTTGAGCTCCAAAAACCAAAGAGAAACCGGCAACCCTCCCACTAGCCCATCGACCACCGTCGGAGCCCCATGCCACCGTCGCACGCCCGTTGGAGCCACTCGCCCACGCCCGCTAGCCATCCGCCTCCCTGCTCGTCATCTCACCTATTCCGAGCCTCCTCACCATCCCGCAACAATCCCCGGTCACCATCGTGGTCGCCTAAGCCGTCTCCACCGCCGTCCAGCAGCCGCCATCACCCGCTGTTGTCTCCGCCAACCCGCCTTGCTCGTTCTAGCCCAACCAGCCGCTAGTTCCAACTCTTTCAGCCCAACAACAAAGCCAAAAGCCAGCAAGGGCCGTGGGACTTCAAGGCCCGTTTTAAGGCCCGTCCGATTTGGTGTCGCCGCAAGGTTGTTTGTCGCCCGTCTCCACATCGCCGTCATCGTGGACTCACCGAATCGCTAAACCAATGAGTTTACTTGCTAAACTCTGCTTAGGGAGTTAATCATGCTTAAAGGGTTGTTTAGTTTAAACTAATGAAGGTTTAGGTGGTTAATTAGCATGGATTAGTGATTTAATTATTCAATTGTGCATGTTAGGTGGTTAGATTCGATTAATTAAGGACTAGATAAGTTGTGCTATTTATCTAGATAGGTTTGGAAATTTTCTAGGCCCGTTTAGGTGATTAATTTAGAATTTCCGGCCTAAGTTGGTATTTTTGGTATTTAATTGCATTTATTTAATTATTTTTGGTATTTATTTAATTATTTATTATTTTTCGAAATTATACTGGGATAGCTTATGATCGGAATTTCATGCTAATTGCAATGGTGTGCTTAGTTTATGCAATTGAACGTTAAAATGTGCAAATTTAGTGATAATTGTGATTTTGGTTATTTATTCCAAAATTGTGAAATTTTGATATTTAATTAGAAAAATCCTGGGTGTTGGGTTTTGACACCGAAAATGGCTTTAAAGACTTTATCGAATCATGGGATTTTAAAAGTATGAATATCAATTTTTATGGTTCAAATTGACCGTGTGATAGTTAAGTGAAACCATCCCCGATGTGAGTCGGTGTGTCAGCTTGTGTGAGCAATGATCGGTGTCAGCTTGTGTGAGAAATGATCTGTGTCAACTTGTGTGAGTAATACTCTATCTCAGCTTGTGTGAGCAGCAATCTATCAGCTTGTGCGAGCAACGGTTCATAATCTATCTCTTGTGTGAGCAAAGCAATCTATCGTAATCCCAGCTACGCCACCGAGGGACCAATGGGTGTCGGTAGTTCATGCTTGTGCAAGCAATAATCGAATTGGAATCGATTGAATTGATTGAATGAATCGATTGATTGAGTATATGAATTGTGCTGACGTGCAGAAAGGAACTAAGGCAAGGTAAGTCTTATGTCTCGTGTGCATAGACTACCTTTAGGCGTATTTCCTTCCTTGTCGGAGTTTAAGGGGTAAACTTGCTGAGACATTGTCTTACCCCGTCATGGGCTCAATCTTTTCAGGTCCTTAAATGGTGGTTCCTCCGGAACGTTTTGGTCAACCTAGGAGGGTTACCGAGCAGGTTACTGACATCCTTGTTCCCAGGGGCCATGGGGTCTGGGTCTATGAACTCGTGAGGACCACCATCTAGGTCAATGAGGGCCTACCTCAGAGGGTACCCCATCGATTCAGAGTGTGGTATCATCGCGGGCTCAATGGATACATAGTGGATCCCTACAGGATTGTGAGGTCCTAGCTTCGGTGATAGACATCGCTCATGGCGAGAGTACAGCTGACCCTCCTGGTGGTGTAGTGGTGGACCCAAATCCCCAGGAGACCTCGGAGTTTTCAGTTAGGGATTCATCGGCCTAGTGGGCTTGTAAGCTTTTCCATTTAAGTAGGCTTTTGGCTAGAGGCTAGTGTTATATATAAACCGGAGTGTTTTTAAAAGTGTTTTGGTTGTGAATATGTTTCTTGCTTTTCTATCCCGTGTTGGTTGTTGTCAGGGGTATTGTTTCGCTTCCACATGTGCATTAAAATGAATGGGTCGGCGATGCGTCCTGGGACGTCGCATTATCAACCACTGAGGGATGGGCATTTGCTCGAGGTTTAGGGCGTGACGTCCCCGCCCGAAGTAGTATTAGAGCCGGTCGGTAGTTGGAGTGATTAGGTGCGATACGTTATGGGATAGTTAGTATGAAATGCCTCTATTTTATGCTAATGCATGTGATTGATAGCTAATTGGTAAAAATTTTTGTGGGGATCGCTCAACTTCTAATTTTGTATGGAATTGGAAAGTAGGTTTCTATAGAACTTGCATAATGAGTGATCATGAGCAGAGAACTCCAAGAAAGAGAACCATTGGACATGTTGCTCGAGGTAGAACGCCAACAAGGGTCGATACCCAAGGGGGTCGTGGTAGAGCGCCAGATCTAGCGCTAGTGGAGTAGCACCACCTCCAGTTGGTGCTGGGGTAGCAACCCCTGGTGATCCTAGGATCAAAGGGATCATGCAGGCGCTTGAGACGCTAGGAGCTTTGATGGGACAACAGGCCCAGAATCAAGCCGCCATCATTACCGATGTCGTTATTGCTGCCGTTGCCGCCACTACCACACCTGCCGAAGTTCCAGCTAGGAACGTGGTTGTGGAGAGAGAGAGGCCTAGTCATAAGCTCATGGAGCAATTCTTGAAGCTGAACCCGCCGAGGTTCACTGGCGTGGGAGATCCCGAGACTGCATCACTTTGGATCCAAGACCTGGAGAAAGCCTTTGCACTTCTGATGTGCACTGAAGAGGAGAAAGTTATCCTGGCAGTATACCAGCTACAAGGTAACACAAATACGTGGTGGAGGGCCACCAAAGGCATGATTTTTCCCGAAGGCATAGACCAAAGGCATGATTTTTCCCGAAGGCATAGTTCCGGTGTGGAACGCCTTTCTCAGAGCCTTTAATGGCAAATACTTTTCCGGTAGCGCCCTAGAGCAGAAGATGGAGGAATTCCAACGCCTCCGTCAATGGATGCTGACCATGGATTAGTATGAAGCTAAGTTTGCTAAGCTGTCTCAGTACTCTCCAAGACTGGTAGAGGATCCTGAAGATAAAGCTCGGAGGTTCGGGAACGGCCTCCGACCAAAGTTGAGGAATCCACTAGTGACATTCGACCTAAAGGATTATAGTGAGGTTTATGGTCGAGCCCAACTGATAGAGAGGATCCTGAGTGAACAAACTGCTGCGTCTGGTTCAAGGTTCAGTTCGAACAGAGACGAGAACCAGTTTGGGAAGAAGCCCATGTGTGGCACCCCCCTCGGCACGGCCCCCAATCCATTAGGGTCGCCACAGGTACCTATCGCTTATCCTACTACATACCAGTCTGATACCTTTTAATTATAGTGGAACCATAGTTCATGGGGGTTGATCAATTATATATATATATATATATTTATTTATTTATTTATTTATTTATTTATTTATTTATTTATTTATTTATTTATTTATTTATTTATTTTTTTGAAAAGGTCCCAGCGTAGCTCATCAACGGAAGCATAGTCAAGTCTCACCATCCTTTACTCCAATAACAATAATGTAATGCACACCAACTACACGTCAGATAAAAAATAAAGCCAAATCACTTTTATTTACATTTTCATGATGAACATCTCGGGTCGGTACAGCAAAAGGCCAAGACTTTTAACTATACTTGGCTATAACTCAAAAGAGAACTCGACCCTACATCAGACATGTACACCTATCCATCGACAAGTGTCGGCTATCCAAAAAGTGTCAGCTTCTACCAGTCGTATGAGCCATCACACCCAACCCGATGCATTGGGCGGCGGCGGCGGCAGCATCCCTAGCATCACCCCATCACGTCGAACGTGAACAGACAGGAACTCTTAGACTACAGGGCCCCCAGCCAAGCCCACATCATACATAACCAACACACGGACTCGAACAAACACCAGACTAGGAACACTGACACAAAGGTGCTCCGTGCACTCAACCTCAACATCAGACGGTAAGCCATAGAAGGTACCACGCGCGACCAAAGTGGTAAAGGCATCTTTTAATCTGAAATGTTAATCCCCAAAGGGGTGAGTACAACCACTCAAAGGTAAAGATCCATCAAACTACACAAAGGTCAGACAAGCAAAACAATCGGGATGTCACAAGTAAAGTACATATCATCCATGCTATCGAGTATACATTACCATGCAGTCGTGCATACATCACCGTGCTGTCATGCATATATCACCATGCCATATGCACATACCCATGCACATGATTCAATTTTCAATTTTCAAGAGAGTCTCATTTCATCTTTCTTCCCAGGGATCAATGTTTGCATCCCTCTTTTATCGCTCGCACCCAACCTGGCATCGCGAGGAGCCTCTGGCACACACCTCCAAGCATCCGGCACACACCTCCGGGCATCTCAAAACTCCCGAGGACATCCAGCACACACCTCCGGGCATCTCGACACTCCCGAGGGCATCGTCGACTCAAGGGTCCGACGGTATCATCATTTTCACAATTTATATTCACATGTGTGTTTCACTTTCAACATGGCATTTGATGCAATAATGTCAAAGGTTTAAACCAACTTTTTGATATTATATAACATGCCAAATTTCACCACATGTGCAGCAAAAGCAACCACTCAAGACATTATATCACATAGAGTAATTCATTTTATTTTTGAAAATGCAGCAATTTTCGGATAAAACATAATGCACTCCTTTAGTTAAAACTCTAGGAAAATTAGTAAACGGTCTTAATAAATTCTAAAAATTTGACACGTTATAGACGAGACCTAGAGGCAAATATCTCATGAAGAACACCATATCAAAAGAACTTCATACAATTCGGTACGGTCCATGCATCATAGCTTTTAAAATTTCAGCACTGCAGTTTGCACAGTTTCAGAAATAATTTCGATTAAATAC
Organism: Eucalyptus marginata; assembly: GCA_014182565.1. Lineage (NCBI taxonomy): Eukaryota > Viridiplantae > Streptophyta > Magnoliopsida > Myrtales > Myrtaceae > Eucalyptus > Eucalyptus marginata. The sequence continues at coordinate 35,027,649 of CM024592.1, read as the reverse complement.
TCAAACGAAATCTGAAAATTCTGAAATTTGTATATGTTATGGAAACCATCTAGAGGTAAAAGTTTCATGAATAAATCGAAATCAAATTCGTTCTAGATTAATAGCTATAGTCGATTTATTGCTCCCTATTCTCGGTATTGTTTTTCCAGATTAACTCCTTTCAAAGAAAATTCGTTTCACCGACCTACACATGTCCGTTTCTTCTCAATTTTCAGTATATTATTCCTCAGAATGTCATATACAACTTTTATTAAGGACACAAGATCAAATTTCAACTGGATGATTTTATAAAAATTCACAGAATCATGCTACGTCAATGTAACGTTTCCCAGATCCAGTTTCTTCAAAGAAAAATGGTTTCACCAACCTATACTCGTTCATTTCCTCTAAATTTTTTATATGTTATACTTCAAGAAGTCCTCTACAACTTTCATCAAGAAGTCAAAGTGAGATTCCAACAAAAAAGTTGCTTTACAGTTCACGAAATTACTAAAGGTCAGCACAACAAATTCCAGATCTAGTTTCTTCAAAAGAAAATCATTTCACCAACCAATACTTGTCCGTTTCATCTCAAATTTTAGTATGTTACTCCTCAAGATGTCCTCTACAACTTTCATCAAGAGGTCGAAGTGAGATTCCAACAAAAAGTTGCATGCAACTCATGAAATCACCAAGGGTTGGACTGATTTTCCAGAAAACAGACTACTAGACTAAGGCATTTGCTTCCATAGCTTCGAAATTCCTCACCTCATCACTTCCGAAATTGATCACACAACACAACACATACCATCACAGCAAACAAGGTGTAGATCAAAGGACTCTACTTGCCTCTAATCCAAGCAAAATCACAGCAAGCACACGGCGGGGCAAGGCGTGCTCGACGATGGGACTAGGCAGGTGCACGGTGGCCGGTCTTCTCCTCCTCTTTCTCTCTCGCACGCCCGCTTTCTCTCTTTCCCTCTTCCTCTCTTTCCCTCCTTCTTCCTTTCTCTCGTGCGACACCCCCTCCCTCTCTCTCCTTCCGTTTCCTCTTGGTCGATGGCCCATTGGGCCTCTTGGGCCGGGCCTTAGCCGGTCAAAGGGTGGGGGATTGTGGGCTGGTTTTGGCCCAAAAAAAATCAGCCCACTCCCTCCTTTAACTCTACCCTAAATCCACACTTAAATAAATACCTAATTGCAAAAATAATATGGCCAAAAACTTGTAACATTAATCCATAAAATCAAATCTATAAAGTGCATAGTCAAGAACAAAATCCTCCTTATCAAATTGTCCTATAGCACCAACCTTGATAACCCATGAACACAAGATACATTTCCATTAAAGTACTCGGTCTTAGTCCATTACAATTCTTTGGTCTAATGGCCACAAAATAATTCAATGACACTTCCATCACCTTTCCATAGGTCGTAATGCCTCTAAAGATCGCCATGAAATTTTAGGATGCCACACCATGACCAGAGGAAGGTATTATGTCCTGCCCAGCAAGAAGGGTGGAATTGGGAAGTCAGCATCGAGTCAGAATGGCGCGTGTCACTTGTGTGGAAGGCGACACGGATCAGTCCCGTGCCATTTTAGGATGAATGCTTGCTTCGAGTGTGGCCAATAGGGTCACCAGGCCATAAATTGTCCCAGGAAGGCCAAAGGGACTACAGCAGTTATCGCGCCGCCACCGATGGGTCAAAATAGAGGGTTCGCGCCATAGATTGCACCACAAGGTGGATTGAACAGACCTCCAGCTCAGGGAAGGACGTATGCTATCACGAGAGGACAGGCTGAGGACTCGCTTGATGTGATTACAAGTACGGTTTCGCTAAATGAACACGTTGCTTATGCTTTATTTGACCCTAGTGCAACTCATTCGTTTATAGATGAGCAATTTGTTAAGCTGGTAGGGTTGATTCTTGAGTTGTTGGAGTCAGTGGTTAGCATATCTACACTGTTAAATAATAAGGTGTTAGCTACAGTGGGTTGTCCTGGTTACAAGTTAGTGATTGGTGAGCAAGATGGGAGAATAGATTTGTTAATCCTAGCCATGTATTATTTTGATGTGATAATTGGCATGGACTGGCTCACCAAGCAATGAGCTAAGATGGACTACTATCGTAAAGTAATTCAGTTTAACCCATTATCGGGTGAAACTTTCGAGTTTACTGGGAGTCAAGGAGGACCCTCGATTTCCTTAATCTCGTCGCTTAAGGCAACCCGTTTGTTAGACGGGGGTTGTTAGGATTACCTGGCAACTGTCGTGGATACGACAGTTGAGGAGCTGAAGATTGAAGATATCACAATGGTACAAGAATTTCCGAATGTGTTTCCGAAGGAATTGCCAGGCCTGCCACCAGAGAGAGAGATAGAGTTCATGATCGAGTTAGCACCTGGGACAAAGCCAATCTCTAAGGCTCTTTACCGCATGGCGTTGTCTGAGTTGAAAGAGTTGAAGGTGTAGATGCAGGAATTGTTGGAGAAGGGATTCATACGTCCCAGTGCATCACCTTGGGGAGCACCAGTTCTGTTCGTGAAGAAGAAAGATGATTCATTGTGTTTGTGCATCAACTATCACCAACTCAATCAGGTGACGATCAAGAATAAGTATTCGCTCCCAAGGATCGATGACTTGTTTGACCAGCTGTAAGGAGCGTCGATATTTTCAAAGATCGACTTGAGGACGGGATATCATCAGTTGAGGATCAGAAATGAGGACATACCGAAGTCAGTGTTTCGTACTCGATACGGCCATTATGAGTTCACTATAATGTCGTTTGGTTTAACAAACACCCTCGCTGCTTTCATGGATCTGATGAACCGAGTGTTCAAAAAGTATCTAGACCAGTTTGTGATCGTGTTCATCAACGATATCCTAGTGTATTCAAGAAGTTCAGAGGAGCACAAAGGCATTTTAGAATGGCACTTTAGACCCTGCGAAATCATGAGCTATACACCAAGTTCAATAAGTGCGAGTTTTGGTTGATTCATGTGGCATTCCTAGGTCACATGATTTCAAGCGAAGGAATCTCCGTGGACCCGACCAAGATCGAATTAGTTATCAATTGGCCAAGACCAACTACTGTGATAGAGATCAGAAGCTTTTTGGGTTTGGTAGGTTACTACAGAAGGTTCGTGGAAGGATTTTCAGCATTAGCATCGCCGTTGACTCGACTATTGAATAAGGAAGAGAAGTTTGTGTGGACAGATAAGTGCAAGCGTAGTTTCCAAGAGCTTAAGCAAAAGCTACTACCGCACCAGTGTTAACAATTCCATCTGGTCCTTAAGGACACAAGATCTACAGTGATGCGTCATTTAGAGGACTGGGTTGCATGCTAATGCAACATGATAAGGTTGTTGCATACGCGTCCCGTCAGTTGAGACCTCACAAGCTGAATCATTCGACGCATGACTTAGAACTCGCAGCGATTATTTTCGCTTTGAAGATTTTGAGACATTATTTGTGTGGAGAAAGATTCCAGATCTTCACAGACCATCAAAGTCTCAAGTACTTATTCTCTAAAAAAGAATTGAATATGAGATAGCGTCATTGGATGGAACTTCTTAAGAACTATGATTGTGATATTCCGTATCATCCTAGAAAGGCGAACAAGGTCGTAGATGCGCTGAGTCGGAAGTCTTCAATTGCGCATATGATGGTTAAGGAATGGATTTTACTTTAGAGAGCTCGAGATTCAATTTTTAAGTTTGAGGTAGGCCACATTTCGAACCTTACGGCCACCCTCAGAATTAAGCCGGAAGTGCAAATCAGAATCAAGACGTTTCAGTTGATCAACCTAGAGATTTAAAAAATCCTGCAAGAGGATACCGAAAAGAGGAAGGCTGACTTTTAGATTTCTGAAGATGAAACACTAAGGTTCCGAGGAAGAATGTGTTTACCTAACGATGCAAAACTTAAAGAAGAGATCTTATCAGAAAGCTCATCATAGCAGTTACAACATTCATCTTGGTAGTATGAAAATGTATCAGAAACTACGTCAACACTATTGGTGGTCTGGTATGAAGGTGGACATCACCAAACATGTCCCCAAGTGTATGATGTGTCAGCAAGTAAAGGTACATCATTGTAAGACGGGAGGACTTCTGCAACCTCTCGAGATTCCCGAGTGGAAATGGGAACACATCACAATGGATTTTGTGACAAGCTTACCAAGGAATCAAAGGAGTAATGATTCCATTTGGATAATGGTCGATAGACTGACGAAGTCAGCTCACTTTATCACAGTATGAAATGATCTCGATTTGGACAAGCATGCAGAGTTGTATGTGCGTTAGATAGTTTGTGTGCATGGAGTGTCGGTGACGATTACATCAGATCGAAACCCGAGGTTTACAACTGCCTTTTGGAAGAGTTTGGAGGTTGCTTTAGGAATGAAGCTGCAGTATAGTACGGCTTATCATCCTCTAACGGATGGTTAGTCTGAAAGGACAATTCAGACCCTTGAAGACATGCTGCGAGCACATGTGCTGGATTTCAAAGGAAGTTGAGAGGAACAGCTTCATCTTGTCAGTTTGCTACAACAACAGCTACCAAGAGTATTCAGATGGCACCTTTCGAAGCGTTGTATGGCAAAGCGTGCAAACCGCCAGTGTGTTAGGATGAGGTTGGAGAACGAAAGATCACAGGCCCACCGCTCGTTGATTCGAAGGCCTTTGAATTCCAAGTTGGACGTCTTTTTGAAGGTGTCACCATTTATCAAGGACAAACTAAACACAAGCCCGCTCAAATGCCGCCAAAAGCTACGCTAGAAAAACGTAGATAAACGCCCTTTGGAATTCCAAGTTGGTGGCCGTATCTTTCTGAAGGTGTCACCAATGAGGGGTACTTCGCGCTTTGGCAAGAATGGAAAGTTGAGTCCGAGGTATGTAGGTCCCTTTGAAATTCAGGAAAGGATAAGGACTCTAGCGTATCATCTTGCATTGCCACCGAGGTTGGCGCAAGTGCATGACGTCTTTCACATGTCAATGTTGAGGAAGTATGAACCTGACCCGACCCATGTGCTGAATTTTGAAGAACTAGACTTGGATGACAGGGTGTCATACATGAAAAGACCGATTCAAATTATGGATCAAAAAGAACAAATTATGCACACCAAGACAATCCCGTTGGTTAAAGTGGTCTGGCAGCACCACGGCACTGAAGGAGCAACCTGGGAAAGCGAAGATTCGATGAGATGACTGTACCCCCACCTTTTTGTCTAAAGATTTGTAATGGTTTAAATTTCGAGGATAAAATTTTTATAAGAGGGAAGAGTTGTGGCATCCTAATTTTCCAATTCTGTTTTCAATTGAATGAGTCGAACTTTTCATTAACGCACCTATAGTTCTATTCTCTGAGCTGATCACTCACGAGATAACTAGTCTATTTGGTGAAGCCGTTAAGGGATTTTAATGCAATAGATTTGAGAATTCGACCAGAAATTGACTGCTCGACCGTGCTAGTCTACAAGGGTCATTACGGCATAGTTAAAAATCGATTAGAGACCGGAGATAGGTCGATTCGATTGAGCCATGTGATTTAGTGTGGGTGATTCCACCTAATTGCAAAATTCTGGTCGATCGGCACTAGACCGATTTTTCTATCGTTTTGGTACCTTGTGTCCGTATTTGAAACTTTGAGATTTTCATGACAACCGAGAGTGGCCAATGTGTCAAAGATGTACAATGTGGCTCGAAAATAATTAACCACGGGTCAATTGCACTAAAAATTCCTAAAAGCTACCCAGTATATTAGGTCACGCTAAAATCGCACCAGAGTGAAATTAACCGCGAATTTAAACTCAATTTTAGAAATTGAAAATTCTGTCATGTCACAATTCATTTTAGGAACGTCGACTTATCCTCCGAAGATTTTTCTACAAATCGAGATTTTTGGCAAAATTTCGAAGTATGGCCGTTTTTTACCAGGAAAATTAGAGGGCCACTTTTTATCATGTTTTTGGGATTCAAGTTGGACAAATTGACGAGGAAAAATGTGAATTTAAGTGTGGTCACCTTGGTTGAATTTTTTGGCATCAATTTAGGCTCAATTGGAGGGAATTGAATCAAAATTTGATGGAAAGTGTACAAAATTCGTAGGCCAAGGGCGCAGCCACTTTTGGACCTCTTCAATGACTTGCTAAGGAAGATTGAGATCTGCAATTTGGCCTTGGAAGACAGCCATGCATGGTGGGGCCTTGCCAAGGGTGAAATGGATAGAAATGAAGACTTTAGAGGCAAAATGGGACCCCCATCTTCAGCTCACTCCTTCTTCCTCCTTGAGACCTACTTTCTCCATTATTGATCACTTCTTGAGCTCCAAAAACCAAAGAGAAACCGGCAGCCCTCCCCCCTAGCCCGTCGACCATCGCCGGAGCCCCATGCCGCCGTCGCACACCCGCTAGAGCCACTCACCCATGCTCGCGAGCCATTCGCCTCCTTGCTTCTTGTCTCACCTATTCCGAGCCTCCTCGCCATCTCGCAGTAGTCCCTAGTCGCCGTTGTGGTCGCCTGAGCCATCACCACCCACTACTGTCTCCTTCAGCCCACCTTGCTCGTTCTAGCCCAACTAGCCGTTGGTTCCAACTCTTTCGACCTAAAAACAAAGCCGAAAGCCAGCAAGGGCCATGGGACTTCAAGGCCCGTTTTGAGGCCCGTCCGGTCTCCATTTGGTCGCGCAGGGTTGTTTGCCACTTGTCTCCACATCGCTGTCGTCGTAGACTCACCGGATCGCTAAACTAGTGAGTTTACTTGCTAAACTCTGCTTAGGGAGTTAATTATACTTATGGGTTATTTAGTTTAAGCTAATTAAGGTTTAGGTGGTTAGTTAGCATGGATTAGTGATTTATTCAATTGTGCATGTTAGGTGGTTAGATTCGAGTAATTAAGGACTAGATAAGTTGTGCTATTTATCTAGATAGGTTCGAAAATTTTCTAGGCCCATTTAAGTGATTAATTTACATTTCCGGCCTAAGTTGGTATTGTTGGTATTTAATTGCATTTATTTAATTATTTTTGGTATTTATTTAATTATTTATTATTTTTTGAAAATTATACCAGGATAGCTGATGACCATAATTTCGTGTTGATTGCAATGGTGTGCTTAGTTTATGCAATTGAACGTTAAAATGTGCAAATTGAGTGATAATTGTGATTTTAGTTATTTATTCCAAAATTGTGAAATTTTGATATTTAATTAGAAAAATCTTGGTTGTCTGGTTTTGACACCGAAAATGGCTTTAAAGACTTTATCGAATCATGAGATTTTAAAAGTATGAATATCAATTTTTCTAGTTCAAATTGACCATGTGATGGTTAAGTGAAACCTTCCCCAATGTGAGTTAGTGTGTCAACTTGTGTGAGCAATGATCGATGTCAGCTTGTGTGAGCAATGATCTATGACAGCTTGTGTGAGCAATAGTCCATCTCATCTTGTGTGAGCAACAATCTATTAGCTTGTGCGAGCAATGGTTCATATCAACTTGTGTGAGTAGTAATCCCTAGCTTCGCCAGAGGATCGATGTGTGTCGGTAGTTCATGCTTGTGCGAGCAATAATCGAATTGGAATCAATTGAATTGATTGAATGGATCGATTGATTGAGTATATGAATTGTGCTAATGTGCAAGAAGGAACTGAGGCAAGGTAAATCCTCTGTCTCGTGTGCATAGACTGCCTTTAGGCGTATTTCCTTCCTAGTCGGAGTTTAGGGGGTGAACTTGCCAAGACATTATCTCACCCCGTCGTGGACTCAATCTTTTCAGGTCCTTAGATGGCGGATCCTCCGGAACATTTTGGTCAGCCCATGAGGGTTACCGAGCAGGTTACTAACATCCATGTTCCCGGGGGCCACGGGTTCTTGGTCTATGAACTCGTGAGGACCACCGTCTGGGTCGATGAGGGCCTACCTCATAGGGTACCCCATCGATTCAGAGCGTGGTATCATCGTCGGCTCAATGGATACAAAATGGGTCCCCTGCAAGATTATGAGGTCCTAGCTTCGATGATAAACGTCGCTCATGGCGAGGGTATAGCTGACCCTCCTGATGGTGCAATGATGGACCCAAATCCCCAAAAGACCTCGGAGTTTTCAGTTGGGGATTCATCGGCCTAGTGGGCTTGTAGGCTTTTCCGTTTGAGTAGGCTTTTGGCTAGAGGTTAGTGTTGTATATAAACCGAGGTGTTTATAAAAGTGTTTTGGTTGTGAATATATTTCCTGCTTTTCTATCCCGTGTTGGTTGTTGTCAAGGGTATTGTTTCACTTCCACATGTGCATTAAAATGAATGGGTCGGCGATGCGTCATGGGACGTCGCAATTTTATCGACCACGGAGGGATGAGCACGTGCTTGAGGTTCGGGCGTGACAGGCCGATGTGAGGGAAAAGAAAGAGAAAACAAAAGGTGGGCTGGTTCCATCCAAGAAAAAGAAAAGAAAAGAAATAGGTGGCTAGATTGACCAAGCTCGACTCCACCTCTTTTTTTTTAATTTTTAAGTACAAATTTTTTAAATTTTTTAATTGATCTTTTTCTTTTATTTTTTATATTTTCTATAAATGTGATTATTCTTAATACAAATGCTCCTAATGTCTATATGCTTCGCAACTTTAATTTTTTTTTATGGGTTAAGAATTAATCTCTAATTTTCTATGCAATTAAACCCTAAATAAATTACTAAAATTTAAGTGTCAATAGCATCAGAATCCAAATGATGACAATAATCAATAAATTAGGTTGTTTGAATAGGTTTGTGAGAACTGCAATGAAGGAACAGCAGCAGATGCGATTTTTACGTAACCTACAAATGTTCTAGGAAAAGGACTATATAGGCAGTTCTATCTTTGGATAGTAGCATCAACAGTAAATATAACAGCTCTTTACTTATCTAATCCACCTCCAAGTAAATTGAATATTGTTATAAAAGAGAAGATCTTACAAGCCAAATATTAAAGAGCGACACATGCTAAAGTCTGAAAATTTACCACTCGTTGTATTCTAAGCGAAATTCTCTCCTTTAATTGTTTATTTGAGTATTGTATTCGTACTATCTGAGTAATTATGCTAAAGACTAATGTATAAGAGTAAGAGCAATGGTTGAATCCTCACAATGTGATCTATCGTGTAGTAGGACAAACTGAAAGTTGAACCTGAAAATTCAAAGGAGTATCCCAAAGATACAAGTCTTAAAATTGAAACTAAATTCCTAGAGAAACTAGGAATATAAAAGGTCATTTCTAAATTCAAAATAAAACCACTACTAAGAACTAATCTGTATGTTCCAATAGCTTTCACATGCGAGCACATCTTGTTTCCTGAATAGATATTTTGTTCACTTCCCATTGATTTCCACTTGTTCTGAAAACCTGCAAGGAGTTTGAAATGTGGATTATCTAACCAAAATCAATCCACTAAGTGTTGTGACCCATATCAACCATATTAGATTCATAACAAATATATGAGAGTAGGTTACCTTTTCTTATTGAGTCGGGCCTTAAATTTGACACAATCCTTCTTGATGTGTCCCTTCTTTTTATAGAAGAAGCACTTGGATTCCTTCTTAATGCCAGCTTGGGGATGTAGAGGCATTTTACATTTTCTATTTTGCTTGCCTTGCCCTTTGTACTTATCATGTGTTGCCATATGAGCATTTTCTCCTCATTCCATTAGTAGCCTCTCTTCCTCTTTAACACATATGGTCATGAGTTCATTGATTAACCATTTTATATTATGCATGTTGTAAGAGATCTTGAAAAGGACATACTCTTGTGGAAGAGTGTTCAAGATATAGTACACAAGAAATGATTTTGATATTTCAACCTTAAAATTCTTTAGCTAAGCTACAATATCCTTCATCTTCATGATGTGCTCCCACACACCTCTTATACTAGTAAGTTTTGATGATAAAACTTCATAATTAGGGCCATGGCATGTGCCTTCTCTAAAGACTCAAATTGTCCATCAATAGCTTTCAGCAATTCATTGGCATTGTTATACTTAATGACTGAACCACGGATACTAGCAGAGAGTTTTGTCTTTATGTACATCACACTAAGACGGTCGGACCGCTCCTATTATGCATAAAGAGTATATTCAGCTTAAGTGCTATTTCAATGGGTTTAAGTGGTTCGTTTGACCATAGAGCATAATCAAAATCCATGCACCCCAATTGGAGAAGAACTAATTCCCTTCATTCTTTATAGTTATTTCTATTAAGCTCGAGAACAATTATACCAAGACTAATTATAGGTGGTAAGATTGCATCATAATCAAAGGAAAACTTATGTATTAATATATTTTAGGCAAATAAATTTAAATAATATTTTACCAATGTAAAACATGTTATAAAACATTAATCATATAATATCAAAAACTGTTTGTGGGCTAAGTTTCTATTTTAAATATATTCATAATTATTTCATGATAAAAACTATAAAATTATATTCCCTTCCTTAATCCCTATGGTTAATTAAGAAAAATAAAATAATATTTCACCCCAATTAATCACATTAATATATTGAAAATTCCTATGAGATAAAATCTATACCATTAATGTGACTAATCACAATCAATGTCCCTAAACTATATGTGATTCATAGGCTCTTAATGTATATAGTTTAATATAATTAAAGAAAACACATGATCATGTTTGAAGGGCATTGGCTAATGGAATAGGACATATAGATCTGGTGTTTCTATATGCACAAATTGATCGTGCTTTGTCAATCCGTCCAAGGTTTTAGGGTTTTCCGCATTTGCATATTTTCATCAATGGCTGGAGGTATGTCGATCTTTGTGTTTCCACAAATCGGTCTTGAATTTCATATGAATTTATTCATGAATGATAAATCATGATCGTCGGTAAAATAAAACCTGACGATCCCGATTTATCATTTACGGATAAATTCGTACGAAATTCAGGACCAATTTGCGGAAACATAAAGATCGACATACCTTTAGCCATTGATGAAAATATGCAAATGCGGAAAACCCTAAAACCTTAGACGGATCCACAGAGCACGATCGATCTGCAAATATGGAAATACCATATTTGGATGTCCTATTCCACTAGTTGATACCCCTCAAACATGATGGTGTGTTTTATGTAGCAATCGGGTTTGGACTTGACAACCCACCATGCGATAACGGATTTGCATGGTCACGCTGCCATTAGGATGAAAAACCCTTAAGATCATTCGGCATATTACTGATCGTCGGAGGTTAATCGAGCGGTGAAACTTTCAAAGTCTAAGGTTTTAGGGTAGATCATTTTAGGCTTAATTCCAATCAATTTGTTGGTCGTTTTTGCCGGATCTTGAAATTATGTGTTCATCTTGGCATTGTCTTTGAGACCTATTGATCAATTTGATCGAACATAGGCTGTGGAAGAAAACCCAATGGTGGAACGGAGGCTGGTCATAGTGGAGTAACGGCGAAAGAATAAATCTCACGGAGAGAAAACCTCGGGTGCGTGCAAGGGCTTGCAATGGGTGCATGCCATGCACAAGCCTGTGGGCAAGCGGCGGGCATGTGTGTTGCACGCCCCTAAGCGCAGCAAATGGCGCGCGTATATGCAAGGGTAGGATTGAAACTTCACTTGTAAGGGGGTAAAATACAATTTTGCCCTTTGGACATAAAATTCTTGTTTTACCTCTTACAAGTGAAATTCTAATTTTGCCCTTGTGTGTAAATTACAATTTTAACCCTCTACATGTGATTTTACTATTTTGCCCTTACATGCAATTTTTGAATATTTTCTAGTGGAATTAAATGTGTGGTGATCCATGTATATTTAATATAATCAAAGATGATGTGGCTAATCTTCAATTAATTATATATATACGAATCACTAGACATTTAATTCCACTAGAAAATATTCAAAAATTGCATGTAAGGGAAAAACAATAAAATCACGTGCAAAAGAGTAAACTATAATTTTAAACACAAGGGTAGAATTGGAATTTCACTTGTAAGGGGTAAAACATGATTTTTACACCCAAAAGGGCAAAATCGTAAATTTACATGCCCAAAGGGGGCAAAATCGGAATTTTCTATGGCTGGGGCAAAATCGTGATTTTTCTTTATATGGAGGGGCTAAATGGTAAATTAGGCGGCATATGGCGGAATTGTAATTCTGCATAGCGGGGGGCCCCACGGCATGTGTGCTGCACTTGGGGGCATGCAATGCATGCTCGCAATGCGGATGCTCGGCTGTGTGTGATGCATGCTCCCGCTACTTGCTCATGCACGCTCCCGTTGCAGGCCCTCAAGTGTGTGCACCACTGTTGGGCGCTCGGGCGCATGTGATGTCTTCTCTTCGTGGGATTTCTTCTTTCACCGCTACTCCATTGGACTAGCCTCCGTTCCACCGCTAGGTCTTCTTCCAAAGCCCGTGTCCGATCAAATTGATGAATGGGTCTCAAGACAATGCCAAGATGAATGCACATAATTTCAAGATCTGACAAAAACGACCAACAAAATGACCGAAATTAAGCCTAAAACAATTTGCCCTAAAACCCTAACCCTCGAAAGTTTCACCACTCAATTAACCTCCAACAATCAGTAATATGCCAAATAATCTAAATGTTTTTCATCTTAATGGTGGTGTGACCATGCAGATCCGTTATCACATTGTTGGTCGTCCAAATTTAACCGGAAGTTGAAATTTTGCTCTAAACCACCAAGGATCCGAATTTTACCCATACATAATTCAGATAAAACATACAAAAATTCCAAAATTTTCATCAAGGCAGAGAATATAAAAAAGCTCTAATACCAACTGTAAGACTAAATCTAAATAAAACCTACAATCCGGTTTATCATTTATGGATAAATTCGTACAAAATTCGAAATCGAATTGCAAAACGTAAAGATTGACATTCCTCCAGCCATTGATGAAAATCTGCAAATGTGAAAAATCCTAAAACCTTGAACGGATCCACGAAGCATGATCGATCTACGAATATGAAAACACCAAATTTGTACATCCTATTCCACTAACTAATATTCCTCAAATGTGATGATGTGGTTCACTTAAGCCAACTTGCTATCCAAGTTTCTTCTCTTTAACACACTAAGGTCCAAAAATATTTAATGCATTCTTATCTTCAAGTCAAGAAGTCTCTAGATTAGCTTGCTCCTCAAGTTAGGCGTGCAGCCCCCTTCCCCTCCAAATTGGGCATGTGGTTCTCCCATTCTAAGGCAAAAATAGTTTTTAGCAACTTTTGAAATTAGTGTCATTACCTTATCAAACAAGCTCAAAAATTATAAAATTTTAATATGTTGTAGATTAGACCTTAGAAAAAAATTTCATGAAGGAATCCAAACCAAATTCATTATGTGGAAAGAGCAGCAAATCATTGAACACAACCCAAAAATTCGTCCGTCAAGCAAATTCAATGGTAAGAGAGAGAGACTCGTTTCGAAATTCAAATCTTCATAAAACTCTTTAAAATTTTAATATGTTGTAGATATGGATGTCATTTAAAACTTTTGTGCAGAAAGCATGTCCAAATTCGAAAATGAAGAGTTTATAAAAATTCAAGAAAGTAACTTGTTTACCGTTTTCACTATACTAGGTGGATTCTATATGGTGATTGATTGGGTCTTTGTCCCAACCATTTCACCTCAGAAAAATATAAAATCTAAGTATGTTGTAGATCAAAATGTTTTGAACAACGTTTGTGAAGGAATTTTCTCCAAATTCAAATCACAAAAAGCTCTATAAAATTGGAAAATAGTGAAGGTACAACAGTTTCAAAAATCAAAGGTAGCATATCTAATTGGAGAGAGGTAGCGCCATACTTGGTCAAGAAGCATAAATTGTTGGACATCCTTATCCTCCAAGTTTCCAACTAGGTCCTAAGTTAGCTGGGATACTTCATCTTGCTCATTGAATGGCTAAATTCCAAGAGATATTAATGTGAACTTATCTTGAGTTCAAAGTTTGAACTTGACTTGACTTCTCTCTCTTTTCCTCTTAGATGTGTGGCCCTTTCCCTATGGGCTCCAAAGTCCACATTTCACACTTAGGTATTTATGGTATGATTAGGCCTAGGCTCTAGGGACACATTTTTTCCACCCATCATCTAATGCGTTCACATTAGTTCACATTTGTTCATACTTATTTTTCTAAGAAAGTTTTACTAGTCCAAATTTCATACTTGTCTTCCAAGGCTAAGGCCCAATGTGCCATGTGTCCATCTCGATCGATGCTCCTTAATTAACTACCAAACGAGGGTGTTAAATGCAACTTGGAATATCTCAATTTTGAAGGCCTTGTCATCAGGTAGGGACTAATCAAGTTTGACCATAATCAACTATCTTATTTGGCCCGAGGTTCGTGCCTAAGACATGATCAGAAGAAGTGGATGCAACCGGGCATAACCAGTGAAATCGAGTTTAGACTCCTCATTTATCATGTAAGGGCTCGAAGTTGAGGATGTTACATAAAGCGTCTTTATTTTCAAAAAAAAAATAAAGTGGACATTGTTTCAAATAAGGGCCCAAAGTTGAGGGTGAGTATGGTCCAAATTTGGTCATTCTAACATTTAACGCAAGGACCAACCCACATAGTGTTGATCCTCAAATTTTGTGACCAAAGACCGACCCCATTGAGCCTCGATCCGACCTGATTCTAATGTCAACCTAGGACCAACCAATAAATTTTTTGTTTTATTTTGTGTATTCCCTAAAAAGATAAACCTACTATTTGAAATCACATATCCATCAACGATGCAATGTTGATCGACCAAACTATAAACACTAGTACATGTCCAATATAAATTTTAGATAACATAACCATATAATTTCACAAAGCCCAACTAGCACTGTTTCATGAATTTCTATTTGAAGAGAAAGAAAAAGTAAAGTGAAAAACATTAAAGGCCAAAAGCAGCATGAGCTTAAACCATGCACCTTCATCCAATACTCAGCACGACAATTTTATATTTAAAGAGAATTTCAAAGCAAAACTCTAAAAGAAACTTTGTCGCAGTGGAGCAAGAAAGTTTGAGGAATATAATTATCTACACATTGTTTTTTTTTCTTTCAATCAAAGAAGTGAACCCCTACCTAGTATCCTTTGAATCACTAGAGGAAGTCTACCATTACTAAGGAAGTACTGCTTCTCGATTATAGAATTCTACACCAACTCCACACTACTAAAACTCCTTGAAAAGATTTGTGGAAATCATACTTAAAACAAAAATAAGCATCCAAGTTCCAACATTAATGAATGACACCAATGACTTGAAGCAGCCATTGAGAAAGGTTTCTTTTCAGGCCGATGTGGTGTTAATTGACCTTTTATAGCCTATGATTTTCAAAGTAATAGGGCGAGCCAAGCAAGGGGCGAGTGGTGAACAAGCGAGCATGGCGAGCGTGAGCAAGGCAAGCATCGAGTATTGCTCACGAAGAGGGTTTCTAAATTTCTAATTAGGGCTTTATTCTTTCGAATTAACTTGGCAAAGAAAAAAAAAGGATAAAAAAGAAAGAAGAGGACAGAACAGATTGTTGGAGGAGGAGGACTCGTTGACACCATTAATGTTAAGTTAGCGTTATAGACTTTAGAATGGATAAAAGAATATTATATATAACATATTAAATATATAAAATATCTAATATGAGATCGTTGAACCTATTAATTTTTTTCATAAAGCAACCAACCTCACATTTTTTATTCTTCTTCTAAAATGGTTCAACCTATCCCTAGAGCCTGCATCACTTATAGAAGATTTCCCATAAATTTTGGACTTGAAACCTCACAAGACTTAACCCCCTACAAATTTTTATCACTTTAATACTTCGGCAGTCGATAGTCATAGTGTAAGCCATTATAGATACTACACTACTTATATTATTGTCCAAGGACCTTTTGTAAAACGGGGACTCATGTCATGGTTGCCCTTGATTACTCCCATATGGTAAACTACCACTTGGAGATGAATGTCGCTATGTTTTGAAGCAATCTCCATTGTCTATACTGAAACTATCCTTCCCCCCCCCCCAAAAAATTCAGATTTTAGCATGTTATATTCACATTTTTATTTCATCTTAGTAAAATATAATAGATTATTCCTAGGCCCATCATTTAAAGTCATTTCTACTCTTTAATGATGTAGATATGCTAAAAGAGATGTCAGAGCACAAAAAATAGTTATTTAATTTAAGAGTTGTTGGAAGGGGTAGCCTCCTCCATCTAGTATCATACAAGAATTACATCGATGGAGTCAAGCTCTTGGTTGACAAGTTCACTATGAGCGCCTTTGAGGACGATGGAAAGGGATATCTTTTATCCATGTCATGTGTAAGATGGGTCATCTCAAAACAATAAAGGTGCTATGTTAACTTTGGCATGATCGGTTAGAACCAAAAGAGTTGCTTACTTTCTACAAAGACCAAAATATACTTCATGTTGAGGCAAAGTACGGAAGGGCTTCCATAGTGAAGTACATATTTGGCAATCCCAAGCTTGAGAAACTTATAAATGCAAAAGACAAGCACGAAAATATGGCTCTACATATAGACATAGAGCAGTAGCAACCCAAGGTTCTTCTTTCTCTCACTTGGGACAACAAAATCAAATGAGGTTTATTTTAAGTTCTTATTTGAAAAAATGAAGGTATTTCAAGCTATTATTTGGAATTTTTCCTAAATTATGAAATAATTATTAAAAAATTTATCATTAAATCTACAATAGAACAAAGAGGAACTCACTTATGATACTTGTGCTTTATTTGGATATTTACGAAAGAGAATATATATATTATATATAAAAGGTACTTGAGGAAAAAAAAAAAAAGGAAGAAGAGACAAAAAAATGATTGAAGAGTGAGGATGAAGATTATGAAACGATGTTTATGCTACTCTTTTTTGCGTTTGGTCACCCTTCTTCCTCTCTCTTTCTATTATTCCCCTTTATACACACATGAAACAATGATGAAGCGTAAGAAAGGATGTCTAGTTACTATTCTTTTTGTTTGGTCACAAATCCCCCTCTCTTTCTTTCTTTTATTATTATTCTTTATACACACTTAAAACTTTAAGGGTCTGCATGGCAACCATTTTGTTCTCGGGGATAGAGTTAGATTTTTTTATTTTTGTTCCTCAGACAAGTTTTTGAGATTCCAAAGGCACTTAGTAACTACACAAAATTCCAATTCCTGAAATAGAAATGCGTTTAATACTACTCTCAAAATTTCTAATCCAAATCATATTTTGATTATTTAATGAATTTATTACATTTTTCTCTTTTTATATTTTTTCTTTTATTTTTTTCCTTTTCTTCTTTACCTTCTTCCTTTGGCTAGTCATTGGCCTTGGCCAAGCTAGCAACCGGCCATACGAGGGCCGGCAACCTCATTGGCCGAGCATCCTTGGCGGCTTGGCAAGGCTCTCGAGCTCACCAAACTCAACCTCATTGAGCCATCGCGAGGTTGGCCTCGCCAACGCTACCCTCGCAATGGCCTAGCGAGGTTGAGCCTCATCGACAACTAGGCAAACTTGGCCTCGCCAAATCTGGGCAAGCCCAAGCTCGCCTAACTACTGAGGACCGATGACACTCCAACGAGGTCGTTGACCCTCGTCTGGCCAATCACCAACCTGGCCGAGGTCAGTGACCAACCAATGGAAGAAGGAGAAGAAGAAAAGGACAAAAGAAAAGAAGAAAAGAAAAGGGAAAAAAAATGGACTTGATTCTAGAGTTGTTCCCGAGAATGAAAAATAATTTTTTTCTACTTATTGATTATGTTACAAATCTATTATCGGAAACAAGTTTGTTACTAGAAATAAAAAAGTTACCAAAAAGATTTATATTCTTTTTTTGTTCCAAGAATCAAAAAAAAAAAAATAGAACATACACCATTTGGCATGTTACCAAATAAAGCCTAAAAGGATGAAGAATATGAAATCATATTTATGCTACTCTTTTTTTTTTTATCAAGGTTATTCCCCTCACTTTCTTTCTTTTATTATTCCTCTTTAAACACACTTGAAGCTTTTAGATGGAACTTATTACAATATTTTTTTTTTTTCACATTTTGTTTGAAATATAGAAACAAATTAGAAATTATTTTCCGTTTTAAAAAAAATAATTTGCTTCTATTTCCTAAATGTTAAAATAATTAAATATTAAACTATTCTTTCATTTAACAGCTTAAGTTTTTAGAAAAGTTGACGGTGGTCTCACAAAATCTAACATGATATCAAAGTAGGAGATCCTGAGTTCAAATCCTACCAAGCCCTAATTGCTTCCCTAGTTAAACATGTCCATACTTAGTACTAGGCAAAAAGACCAAACTAAGCATAAGGGGGAATGTTAGAATAATTAAATATTAAACCACGATTTTATCTAACATCTAAGCTTTTAGAATTTAAATTCTACTAGGCCCTAATTGCTTCCCTAGTTAAACATGTCCACACTTAGTACTAAGCAAAAAGACCAAATTAAGTGTGAGGGGGAATATTAGAATAATTAAATATTAAACCACGCTTTCATTTAACAGCTTAAGGTTTTAGAACAGTTAGCAATAATCTCACAAAATCTAATATTAAAAAAAAATGTATTACTCATGTAATTGAAGAGTTTTATATGTTTGTGTATTAAATCATTTGTCCATTTTTTGTAACGAGTTGTTCAATTAAAATTAAATATATATATATATATATATATATATATATCTTAGCAAAAAAATAAAATGGAAATAATATCACTATTATTCATATCTTATTTTTTTATCCTACTTGTAATTCCCCATTATCTTCGAATTAAACACACTATACAACCATGTTAAACTTCAATGAAGTGAACGTATGTTTCAATAAAATAAAATAAAAATCATACAACAACTTCCATTCACACGTAATGCACGTTTAAACATTATTGATATACTAAGCATTGTATGCTCAACTCATAAGCTTTCTATAGGCGCAAAAATCAAGTAAACTGGATGTCGGATGAAAAAGTATTGAGCGGTCAAAATTTAGTTATTTTCTGTGAAAATTATTTTTAAAATACCCATACCATGAATCTTTTCCTAAAAATTATCTCATCAATTTACCATCGTAGATATTTTTAAAGGGAAAATGTTGTCTCGGGTCATACATACTTAATTCATGCTAGTCACATAAATTAAGGGGCATTGACATCTAAATTTTAGTCAACAATTCAAATTTTAATTTTTGTAAAGCTACAAAAATAAAAATGAAAAATAGCTAGATAATAAATAAATAACAAATAACAAATAAAATGGGAGCCGATCCGTATGGGTCCGTTCATGCAAGTTCTCTCTTGACCCAATCCCTTCATTCCATATCTTAATGCAATCCATAACAAAAGAAGGGCCCGAAAGAAAATGAATGAACGAAGCCCAAATTCATTAGCCCATCCGCTCAAGAAGCCTGTTAGAATAAATAAAAAGGTTTTTATTTAAGGCCATGGAGCATGGCACCAAGAAGAAATGAATGAAGGGAAAGAGGCCCACCCCAATTTCCTCTTGCTCACCTCTGAGAGCAAAAAGCGAAGCTGAGCGTGCGTGGCAAGAACAGAGATTTTAATGTCACCAAGTTGATCACCTTCCAGGACTTCCTCTCGTTACTATAACCTTCAATCACGATCGAGATTCCTCTTCAAAACCTTTTGTCTCGGTTTATCTAGGAATAAGAGCAGAGACTAGTGTCATAGCGGTGTTATGCGGAAACAAACTAGTCCTAGGGTTGCAGTTGATGAATTGGTTTAAATCTTTGTTGCTATGATACTGTTAAGTCGTGATGTTGCTCTAGTATTGCATATAGGAATGTCTTCCGAGGCGTTCACCATGTGTTTGATGAAATGCCGAACCAAATTAGTGTAGATTTGTCACTGATTCTGGATCACTTCGAATGTATGTGGACGTGTCCTGCACGAAAGGAATTTTTCACCAATCGCTGAACGCAATTTCAGTTAGATTTCTGCGTTACTACGCTCAAATCTGAACCTTTCGTTTTTATGTTGATCAGCCCAAGAAAGGCTGACGGGTCGCCTCGTCTTCTGGTCTCTCGATAACGGGCTTCATCGCTGTCCTCGACGCAGGAGCTTGAAGGTCCATCAGCCCACGGAGGCAGAGAGCGCCGTTGATGGGCTCTATCGAGAATTCCACTGCAGATCATGGAAGATAGCCCATCCACGTCCACGTCGAGTTCACACGTGCAACTCCACCCGCACACGCCCGCTAACCAGGCGGGAATCGGAGGAGAGCGAGGTCCATCTCGAGTCTCCCGCTCTTGCTCAGTTTCTCTCCAAATTTTCCTTTGATGGGGATACCCATTTGAAAGATTCATAATGCTTTGTAGGGTTTAAGAAGCGGCTCGCGGACAACGCCCCAGCAACGCAGATGGCTGTGGGTCGGTGAAGGAGCAGAAGTTCGCGCGCTACTTTGGCCGCAAAATCGCCATCGATGCCTGCATGAGCATCTACCGAGCAAATATATATATGAAAAAAGAAAGGGTTAATGCTCTAAAAAAACCCCAAACTAGTACACCTGTAACAAATTTATCTCAAATTATTTTTTTAATCATGAAAAACCCCAAATTGGTACACTTGTGACAAATTTATCCCGACTAATTATAAAAACCTTAAACCCAGACATTTATGACAAATTTACCCCAAACTAATTTATACCGTAAAAAATCCAAAACGATAAATTTGTGACAAATATACTCTCCGCTAAATTTGATTAATATCACAAAAAAATCGCAAAAGTTTTAAACTCGTAACAAACGGAACATAAAATTATACAAAGCTCAACCGTCACGTGTCATTTAATTTAATAATTTGACAATAAAATTTAACGAAAATTAACAGATGATAAATTTGTCATAAGTATACCGCCTTAGGGTAAATTTGTCAAAGGTATACCAGTTTTGGATTTTTGGTGGTCAAAAAAATAGTTTGGGGTAAATTTGTCATTAAAGGTAAGTGTTTGGTTTTGGGTTTTGATTAACCCAAAAAGAAAAGAAGAGAGACAAAAAATGGAAAAAAAAAAACTGATTGGAGTGATAAATTTACATTTCTGCCTTGTAAAAAGTAAATCCCAATGAGAATTTCAATTTGAAGTCATTGGACTTTAATTTTTCTAATCAAGTCGTTGAACTTTCATTTATGATTTTTTTTTTTTTTTTTAATGAAGTCTTCTAGCTCAAGATCCGGACATATCCGTGGAGCCGACAAAAGTCTGATGTGGACTCTTTCGTTTGACTATCATGGCTTGTTGCTGCTTAAAGCATTGGATTAAAACCAGAGATCAACTTTTGAGCAATGACATTACTTAACACAAATACTGAACTTAATTTGTCCACGTTAAAACTCTTTCTTATTCTAACAAACACATTAGCTCACATAGGCCAAGCCGGATAGACTTGATTGGAACATTTATAAAGTTCAAGGACTTGTTTGGAAAAATACACAAATAATTTAATACCCAAACATGTGTAATGTAACCCTTCTCTTTGCAAGAATAATGCATGTTTTGTATGTATAAAAGCAATTTTTTCTAATGGAAAATAATTCAAAATTCGTTTTTACATTTAAGACAAATGTCAAGAAATATTGCCAAAATTCCATTTGAGAGCTTCGAGTGTTTATAAAGAGGAATAATGAAAGAAAGAAAGAGAGAGAGAGAAGGATGAGGAAATAGCAAAAAAAGAGTAGCATAAATATCGGAAAATCCCAAATAAGGACCCAAAGTGCGCTTCATTTTCTCAAAAGGGCCTAGAGTGAAGTCCGTCTCAAATAATGACCCAAAATGGTCATTTAGTCTCAAAAAAAGACCTTACTCGCTGGCTGGTGAACAGATGCATTTCCGATTCATATTCTGGTGGCTTGATCAAGGGTATTTTTGTCCCTCGCCCGCAACCAGAAGGGCTCGATAGCCCTTGCCAACTACCGCCGAGGCCACCCTCGCCCGATCTAGCAACGGTCGGCTTGCATGCCCTCGCCCACGGTCGGCAAGGGCTTGGCGGCTGTCGCCCACTACTGGCGATGGGCGTCCAGCCCTCGCCAGCCATCACCAACGGCTAGCACTCGTCAGCCCTTCCCAAGTTCGATGGTCTTGAGAAGAAGACGAAGAGGGGATGAAGAAGATGATGAACAGTACAACGATTGACCAAAAAAAAGAAAAAGACAATCGAAAATTTTTTAAAAAAATGGACAAAAATACCCCTAATCAAGCCATCGGAATATGAATCGAAAATGCATTTGTTCACCGGCCGGCGAGTGAAGTCTTTCTTTGAGACTAAATGACCACTTTAGGTCCTTATTTGAGACGGACTTCACTCCATGCCCTCTTTTGAGAAAAGGAATGCATTTTGGGTTCTTATTTGGGATTTTCCCTAAATATCTTATCGTCCTCTTCATCCTCTCTCTCGAATCAATTTTTCTTTTTTCTTGTCATTTTTGCCTCTTCTTTTCATTTTTGTCTCAAATATCTATATATGTATGTATGTATGTATGTATATGTATGTATATTCTCTTTGGTAGATACACAAAGAACTAATCAGCTATAATTATATTTAATTAGAATAAGTATCATGAAAAATAATCAACGATGTTAAAATTAAGGGCATAATTTTGTGGTCAAGGTATTTAAATAATTTTCACAAAATGGTATGTTCAAAACCTTTTTCGTCCGACATCCAATTTACTCAATTTTTACACCAATAGGAAACTCTCTATTTGGACATTAAATGTTTAGTATACTAGTAATATCTGGACGTGCACTGCACATGAATGAAAGTTGTTATATCAAAATTTTTATTGAACCGTAGCTTGACTTAATTGAAGTTCAATATGGTCGTAGAATGTGTTTAATTCGTGGATGACAAGGATTTGCAAGTAGGATAAAAATATAATATATATAAATAAAAGTGATCGTATTTGCATATTCATTTTTGCTAAGACATATCTTTTTTTATGTTAATTCAAGGACTCATTAGGAAATACACAAATGATTTGATACACTAATATGTGTAACTCTCCTATCACACGAGTAGTGCATGTCTATTTAGGAAATAAAAGCATTTTTTTTCCAAACGGAATATAATTTCCAATTTGTTTCTATAATTCAAACAAATTTCTAAAAATATTGTCATAAATTCCATCTAAGAGCTTTAAGTGTGTTTAAAGAGGAATAATAAAAGAGAGAAAGGGAGGGGAAAAAGGTGATGAAAAAAAAAAAGAAGAATAGCATAAATATCGGTTTATACTCTTCATCCTCATTTTGAGAGCATAGAGAGGGGTAAGAAAAGAAAGGGAGATGGGGAAGAAGGGTGACGAAACAAGAAAAATGAGTAGCATAAACATCATTTCATACTCTCTCCAATCAATTTTTTTTTTTTTCATTTTTGTCTCTTCTTTACATTTTTTCTCAACTAGCTTTTCCTATATAATATTCTCTTTGGTAGATATCCAAAGAATTATCCAATTATAATCAAATCTGACTAGCATAAGTATCGTGAAAAATGTTAATCGAGCTCCTCTTTGTTCTAATGTAGATTCAATGATAAAAATTTTATAATTATCCCTTAAATTATGTGACTAGCATGAATTATATATTACTTGAGACAACATATTCCCTTCAAAACGTAACTGAATTGAGGAGATAATTTTCAAGAACAAATTCATGGCATGCGTTTTTTTAGATAATTTTCACAAAAAGTAACTAAATTATAAAAAGCTTACTAGTCGAACATACAATGCTTAATATACTAACAATGTTTAGACGGGCATTGCACGTGAAGGGAAGACGTTGTGTGAAAATTTTCATTAAAACATAAATTCACTTCATTGAAATTTAATATGGTCATAGAATGTGATTAATTCGAAGATAATGAGGGATTGCAGGTAGGGTAAAAATATATTATATATGAACAAGAGTGATACTATTTCCATTTTCTTTTTTGTGAAGATATATCATTTTATGTTAATCCAATGGCCTATTACAAAAAATAGACAACTAATTTAATACACAAACCTATATAATCCTTCCATCATATAAGTGCAAGGCGGCTTGATTCGGTTCAAATTTCCAAGAAATCGGAATCGAACTGAAATGTTAATGTGAGTGCTTGAACCGAATCATATATGACTCGAACCAAAAATCCGGTTTGGTTCAATTCAGAATGGTTCGATCTTTCAATTTTCCTCTTTTTTTTCTTCTTTTTTTTTTTTTTTTTTTTTTTGTCCCATCTCAGAAGGTAAATTGTGAGATCTTCACGTTCTGACATTGAAGGGGCTTGTTTTCTAAAAAGGCTGGACACTTCAGAGGAGACGGTGGAATGCCCCCTCTCCGTCTCTCTCCAAACCCAAAACCCAAGCCCTGGCGGGCTATCCTCTCTTCTCTCTCCGTCTCTCCGCTAAAAGGTGGAAGCCGAGGTCGGTGGATGAGAGGAAAACCCTGGAGAGAGAAGCAGGTTGGATCAAGTTTAACATCGGAAGGACATTCTTCTAATTGTGAACTTTTTTTAGTTTTTTGTAATGAGATGATTTCATTATTAGCAAGTCTCAAACACGAACCCACTACTATTTACAAGCTCATAGAAATAGCTAATCTGTGTCCAAAATGAAAAGAAGAGAAAATGACACAAATGGTCCTTAAACTTTAGCTTAATATGCAATGCGGTCCCTAAATTTTTAATTTGTTTAATCCAGTCCCTAAACCTTAACTGAATGTGCAATATTGTTCTTATACTTTTGGTACATGTTCAACCTAGTTTATAAATTATATAAAAATATTCAATGTTGTCCCAGAACTTGGATTGATGGAAGGACAATAATGAACATTTTCATATAGTTCAGGACGGAATTAAATATGTATCAAAAGTTCGAGAATCATATTAAATAAATTAAAAGTTTAGAGATCACATTATGCATTAAAATAAAATTCAGGGACCACATTAAATAAATTAAAAGTCAAAGATTATATTACACATTGAATCAAAATTTATGAACTATTTGTGTTATTATCCCTACAAAAAAAATAGCTAATCTATTCAAATCTGAGACATAAAACGATCTTAGGGTGCGTTTGAAATTGGCTTTGCAAAGGATCTTTGGGCTTCTAATGATACTTAGGTTAAAGTTGGGGTGTTTGGGAACAACTTTGAAATTTCCATTAGGCCAAAGTTGGCCTTCTCAAGGCTGAAAGCCCAAGGCAAGTGTGAGGGTGCCTTGGGCTTTCAACTTTCTCTGCATACAAGAGGCACTGTTCACTTTTTTATTTTCTTCCAAAATTATCCTCACTTACTCTCAATTTTTCCGGTTTTTGCCCTTGTCATTGTATTGTTCATCTTCTTCTCCAGGTTGGCCGACAGCTCGAAGCTATGAGCAATCGCCAACGGCTTGGCATGGTCGTGGTGGCCTGTGCAACTATCGTTGGGGAGTGGTGCGACCGCTGCCCTATCTGGGTCGCGGCGACTGACGTGGGTCGCGGCGAGGTTTGGGTCGCCGACCCTGCCGCGACCTAGATCTAGGGCGGCGAGGTCGTGGGAGGACCTCGCCGCCCCCGAATCTAGGTCGACGAGGTCGCCGAAGGTCGCGCGACCTCGCCACAACCCGATCCGGGCGGCAAGGTCGCGTGACCTGCCGCAACCCGGAGTTCGAGGGCGGCGAGGTCCTCCCGTGACCTCGCCGCCCCGGATGCGGGTCGCGGCGGGGTCGCCCAACGTTCGACGACCCTCGCCGAGGGTGGTCCAATGTCCGACAGTCCTCACCAAGGGTCACCCGACCACAGGCGACCCTCACCGGTGGTCTTCGGGGGTCGCTCAACCCCGGGCAGCCCTCCCGCCTTGTCTCCGAGGCTGCCTAAGTCAAATGCGGCCGCCGACGACGATTTCGATCGCCGGCAGCCGCTTGCCTTTCCCTGGTCAATTTTTTTTTATTTTTCTTTTGATAATTTTTTTTATCACAAAAGTCCTTTGTAAATATAATTCCTCTAAACACAATTTTGTTCAAAGGTACTTCACAATGGACTTTTAAATTGTAATTTAACAAACACAATTTGCATTTGCGAAAAGTCCCTTCAATCTAAAGTCATCTGCATTTCCCCAATGGCTTTCTCAAAAATCCAACTAAACGCACCCTTACAATGTCAGGAAGAGAGTAAAAGAACAAGCCCGATGCAGCGTAGTGACCCTCAACTTAGCCAATCGAACATCGCACCGATCCGCTTATCTGAACATGTGGGAGATTTGCATTAGTCAATTGGTTATCTTGTATACGCATACCCCGCCAAGTGTCCTAGCACAGGCATCGAGGTTTGGGCATGGCCTAGAATTCTGACTGCTCTGTCAGACAAACGCATTGTAATTCGACCGTTCTTTAAAACTTCGTACGTTTCACCATTTGAGACAAAAGAAAACACAAGCATTGTAAATAAATCCCAATCATTCCTGAAATAAAAACCTGTACACAGCTTATTAACCCTACAAATGTAATAAAACCTCCAGTAGTTCGTCACCCATCAAAAGATATATCCAATTCCGTTCCATTATCTTGCTCATTTACAAAATGTTTTATGGGCCAAAACTGAAAAATTCTGAAACCGGAGGGACTCTACTATTACTTTTCCCATCATAGTAACAACAATAGGGATGTTTTACAACATTTGCCAGTCATATAGTAAGACGTCATCGATGACTAGAGGTGGATAGCGATCTAAGATATAATGGCAATCTATTAAAATCGAAATGATCCATTTAATTCTAAATTGGTCTCGACAACAATCTGTTATTTCTCGATTAGAGAATCGAGAATCGATCAAAAAAAGGATCCGGGTTCTTTTACCTTTTTTAATTCGGAACCACCTATTCCATTTGAGAATCAATCCGACCAATTCATCACAAGATTTGACCACTAGTCTTAGCATAAAACCAAACATTGGAATCGAAAATTTCGTCCTTCGAACTAATTGCAAAAGATCTTGTTTTGGTAAACAGAGAAAATTTAATGTGATATCCTGAAAAATCAATCACTGATTCACTACATTTATTGGAACCGCGACAGAGGATTCTCGCATTTTCGCGTACGAGCGGTCGGATCGGTTCGGTCCGGTTCGAAACGGTCCGAACCGCTCTCCGCCGACCCTCGTCGACCGGGCGACGAAAGCGCGCCCGATATTTCAAGGAGCGCTACGTCTCGTGTTTGTGATAAGAGCAGAGCAGAGCATCGGTCTTTCATCCGCTCTCCCGAAATGGCGTCTCCGATCGCTCTCGCTCTCGCTCCGATCCCTCCCGCTTCTCTCTTCTCCACCGCCGCCGCCGCCGCCGCCACTCGCCAGCCCCGTCGGCTGGAGCTCGCCGCGTTCCCCCGGCCGCCGTCGTCCCCGTCGAGGAGGCCGCCTCGGGGGAGCCGCTTCGAGCCGCGAGCGACGGCGAAGCTCGCCGAGAAGACCGCGCTGGAGTACAGGAAGCTCGGCGACTCCGACCTCGTCGTCAGCGAAATCACGTTCGGCACGGTACGGGAAACGGTTCCGTCGTTTTGGCGCTTGATTGCTCGACCGATTGTGCTGTGTTTGATCACGCGCCTTTGGGCTTGAAATTTCGTCGTGGCGTTGTTCCTCGAGTCGCGAGTGAGGCGGTGTCGGAAGTGTTGTCCCCTGGAACTCGGCTGGACAGATTTTTTTTGTTCATTGGAGTTATTGAGTTGACTTTGATACTCAGTCTGCGTAGTTCAATTACAAATGCTCTTCGATGCGGACTAAGTTTTAGGACGTTGCAGTTTTACAAGAGCTAGTATTGTGAATCAAGAAAAAAGAAAGTAGTAAGATTCACGATTTGATTGTGAAGAACTGGCTAATCTTCTGCAGTAATGGAGATTTTTATCAACATGGATGATTGCTTTCTTGTTTATTGCTGGTTGACTTTACGATTCCATCTCCCAATGCACAGCCTACAAAAATTATGAACGGAAAAAGCACATATGTCTATTCAAGTTTCACGTAGCTCGTCTCTTTGCCACGCCTTTATGAAAAGGCCTTATCTTTATACTTCTTGTGTTTCGGAATTTTGATTTTATTCTCAATTTGTGGCGATATGGATTTGCTGTATTAAGTGGATCTATCAATAATGGGTGTTTTGTATGTTTAATCCTAGATAATGAGTGGTCTGCTACATTTCAGATGACATTTGGTGAGCAGAATACAGAGAAAGAGGCCCATGACATGCTCAGTTATGCATGCAATCGCGGTATCAATATTCTAGACACTGCAGAAGCTGTAAGTACATCTCTTTATCCTCACACTTCTCAAATAGATCTTCAATTTTGCTCTCAATTCTTATGTAAGTTGTATATGACAATCACTAGATCATTACTCTTTTAATATTTTCTCGTTTCTTTCTTCACAGTTCAGATGTAGAAATTTCATTGCATAGGAAATAAATTATGCGTTCACTTGCTTTGACCCTCCGTTAATGCACATGGCTGCATATATTCTAAGTGAACCAATAGAAATCTACAAATAATTGCATCCTCTATATTGAGAATTTTCCCTTACCATGAGTCGTCATCTAGTGAAGTTTTCTGTGCATTTTTTTTTTTTTTTTTTTTTTTTTTTTTGGGCATTATTGACCAACATATACTTAATCTCCAACTTTCTGTAGTATCCCATTCCAATGAGGAAGGAGACACAAGGAAGAACTGATCTATATATTGGTAGCTGGCTGAAGTCCCAACCACGTGACAAGGTATTGAAGGTTTAATCCATTCTTCTAGACTATCACTTTGTCTATGGTGGATAAAACCAATCTTGAGAATCATCTTCTGGGACTTTTAGTTTCTAAAAGTTGTTATGCTTTATGAATGGTCTAGGGAAGACGATGAACTTTGTGTCGTGTTTAAATGGATATCCCTTGTTCGACTCTCCATTTTTTCATAACAGTCGCTTAAGGTTACTGCGAGAAGTGCGGTGTCTTATTTAAGCTCCTCAGAAAGGTCAATGTAAAATTAGTCTGGACGTTCTGCTAATGTTTTGCACATTAGTCCTGTTGATTAGGGGAATAATCCTTTAATAATAGGATAATTGAATCTAATACTCTATGGAAATGGTCTTAAAACTTTGATAACTTTTTAGAGAGATTTTGCAGTTGCTCCTAGAATGCTGGAGTCCTTCCACATTAATGTTTCTGTTCTCTTTTCAGCAAATAAGAAAAGGGACAATACAACAACAAACAATGCCTCACCCACTAATTGTGGCCAGCTGTAAGGATTGTATCACGCCATTACACCCAATCCTTCATTAGGTCCCCTTTGTGCTTTAAGTATTCCCTATCTTTCTTCATCGTCTCCTTCCTCGTCCTTCAAGGTCTCCTACTGGCCCTTTTAACCCGTGTTTCCATCACTTGGTCACATCTCCTTACTAAGGCATCCGCAGTTCTTCTCTCAACACAGTTGCTAGAGTGGAATAAGAGAGCAATTGTTGGAGAGGAGACGCCCATTACTGTGATTATTGAAAGTTGGTTGAAAGTCGTTTAACTTTCAGTGTAGTTGGAAGTTATGTGTGGATGTAAATGCTCTAATTTACATTGTTGATGATTTGTCATGTAACTGAGCTTGTTTTCTCCTGAGCTTTTTTGTGTATGGGTTTGCACCCCCTTGGTGCCCTATGGCTATGGTAGTCTTTTCTTTTACCTATAAAAGAAACATGGTCAAACCATCTCAACTGTCCTTCTCTCATCTTCTCCTCGATCAAGCAATGCCTACCTAATTCTATCTTGCCTTTTTCCTGTGTGCCTGCATATCTGGTGAAGTATTTTCATCTCTGCCACACTCATTTTAAAGCACTAGAAAACAACAGAAGTTTCTATTTTCAATACTCTTAGATTTGGCATGTAATGGCACTGTACCGGTACACTTAATATGAGTTGGAAAATTTAAAGCTTGGTATAACTTTTGCTTTGTCTTATGTTTTGGATCTCTACTTTAAAACACTGTGTCATCTCATTCTTCCGTTTGGTTAGATTTAGGATTTGCAAGCTGACATTACTATAAGGATTAAAGAGGGTTGATTTGTGTGTAATCAGTAAGTATGAGAAGAAGTTACTCTATTAGATTAAAGGAAGAGGAACATGCTCCCTGCTACCAGTTCCACAAGAGCTTAGGTATTCAACTTATATCCAGATCCTGAGAGTTAAACTTCATGACATAGAGATTGACTCGTTTTGTAGGTTTATTGTCAGCAATTTGGCATTACAGTGGCTCTCTATGTGAGAAGAGCCTGTAAGGCATGACCACTGTTTAGTACAGAACCTGAAAGGCAGAATGTCGATGACATATTCAATGGTATTGTGCAATCTAGAGTATCTAGTCTTTCAGCGTTGGTGAAGGATGTTCTTACATTTTCCTGGGTAAACTATACAGGCCATCATTGTGGCGAAAAAAGGTTTTGGAGTTGCTATTTCAGAATTTAAGTATTTATTGAGTGTTAAAAGATTTCCTGGAAAAAAAACTTTACCTATGCTGCTGAGTATATACGCGAATGTATGGCCACAGGAACCGCATGCTTGTGCATTGCTGGACTTTTTAACATTCAATTGAGTTTAAACTGATAGGACAACAGTTAACAACAATATCTTACTTGTGTTGTAACGAGCATGGTGCTAGGACATGTAAAAAATGAGGTTTGATTGGGTTTTAATGCCATGCCGAGGGAATTACCACTCAAAAAATTAAGCTATTAAGTTTGAGTATATGTGTGTGAGGCCCAGGTGTACTCCCTCCCAGCAATTTTGGATTCTAAAGCTTTAATTTGTTGTTAGATATGATTGAGGGGCTATTTGTTCTTCTTCTGCATTTTGATGCAAAAGAATATGCGACCAGGCAGTATGTTTCTCATACATATAGGATGCTACCATTTTGTGCTTTCAATTGAATACCCTTTCAATTAGCCTGGCAATGACTCTCAGGAATTGTAGTAAGCATTTTTGAACATGCCAATATTTATCGATGCACACTGTGTCGTCCACACTTTAGTCATTACACCACTAAGTGAACTTGTTTCAGTTTTTAACAAGAATGAAATCACCAACTGAAGAAAACTTATGTAGATATTAACGTCTCTAATTATGGATGTCTTTATCATTCTTACATTTTAGGTCATTTTGGCAACAAAAGTATGTGGCTATTCCGAGCGATCGAGTTATATCCGTGAGGATGCAAAGGTTTTACGGGTTGATGCTGCAAATATCAAAGAAAGTGTTGAAAAGAGCCTTAAGCGCCTCAACACCGACTACATTGATTTGCTGCAAATCCATTGGTATGCTTGCCAATCTTATGTGAGACATGACAGCAATCAATGGAAGAATGAAATGAATTGTTTAATTTGTGAATGCCATTTCATGTGAGTGAATTGGATATATCTTGATTTGTGCCTTTCACTCTCCCGAATGCCATTTCGTGTGAGCAGATTGGATATATCTTGATATGTGCTTTTCACTTCCTTTCTATCTTTCTATTTTGGCAAACTTGATTTATGCATTCACCCTCCCTTTTTCAGTTTCTTGTATGACTATACTCAATTACTCTGAGACCAGGTGCTTGTAAGAGAATGCATTAGGTGTGAAGTCAAACATGTTTCAGCGTAAAACTTTATTCTTTTCTTGTAGATCTCTTTTCTTTTTCTGCATCTGCAAAATCAATTTGAGATTTAGGTTCTTTATCTGCCTGTTTCTTATGAAGAACATGATCCATTTTCTGCTTTTGTGTAAACAATGGGAACTGGAAGAGTATGATGCACTTTAGTAACCTTCCCCTGATCTCTGAGCGTGCACATCACCGTTTTTTTCGCATGAATCTGTGGTACGTTAGCATGAATGGACCGGCACATTTTAGTTTATCTGGACTGGTTCTGGAGCACTTACTTTTACTTATTTAAATGTGTATTTCTATATTAGCTGGACAGACCTCCACATTAGATGTGTATTTTATAGTATTTTGCTCGATTCATCCAATCATGATACAGTTCTCGTTTCACTACTCTGCATGCTTGATTTACCAAAATTGTCTCTCTTTCTATTAGCATATTAATAGGTTAGTGGATGCTATTTGAGAATTGTAATCATCAGAGAAACTAGGAAAAGAGGCTTGGTTTCCAGTTTTGGAATGCTTTGATGATAAATTTGTGATTACTGTAGCTGTGTGACATTCCTCAAAAACCGTGCAATGCTCTTATTAATGGCTTGCATTTTATGTACCCTGAAATCTTTCAAAAGGTACATGGTATTAGTAAAAAATGATTGAAGTTTAATGTTTCACCATTTGAAGTGGAAAAATTAGACAGAACTGCTCCTAACTTCTTTTGATTTCTCCAGGGGCTTTGTAGAAGTTTTAACTTTATTATTTCTCAAGATTCTTGTTTGTTCTTCTCTGACCAGAAGATTGATGACAGGCCAGATCGCTATGTTCCATTGTTTGGCGAATATACCTATGATTTCTCTAAATGGAGGCCTAGTGTACCTTTTGTGGAGCAGTTGAAGGCTTTTCAAGAGCTTATTGATGAAGGGAAGGTAGACTTATAATTTCCTGCTAAATTTTAATTGTAGCGTCTCAGGCAACCTATTTTCCTTACTGCAACAATTTGATGAATTTGAAAGATGCTAATTTACCTTAAGCCCGGAAGAGAATGCTCCTCCTTTGAGATAACGAAAAAAAAAAAAAAAAAACTAAATTGCTGTCAATATCATATGTTCTGCCATTTCTGAATGGTGTAACCTGATCAGTGCATGAGAGTTCTAAAACTCTTTTTCTAAGGGATCACAGCATAAGAGATCTACACTTGTTATGGCTGTTTGAGCAACGAATAATTCATTTGGATATAGGACTAGGTACACAATGTACTGGCCGTAGAGTTCACTGAAGGAATTGCCTATGACACGAGACACACTTGTTATGGCTGTTTCTGCATGTTTAGAGTCACACTGTCAACTCAAATTCCTTATTTGGAAGAAGAAAAGCAACACAAACCAAAGTGTACTCTCAACTTAACTGGGGAAGTTGAACTTGATCAGGTCCGTTATATTGGCGTTTCAAATGAGACTTCCTATGGAGTGATGGAGTTTGTTCATGCAGCTAAAGTTGAGGTATTACCAAAGATTGTAAGCATACAAAATAGCTACAGTTTACTTGTCAGATGCCGCTTTGAAGGTAAATCCTTCTTCTAACATTGTTCCTTGGAAAGTGAAGAAGAACAATGCTGTCTCATGAACATTTGCATCTAGGATATTGTCGGGAAACAGATATTTCAAAGATGGTGGATAATAATTTTTGTGCTTTGGAAAACTAAATATATGCAAATTTCTGTCTTCTCAAGTTCTGCTGTTGCTCTACACGTTGCAGTGGGATGGATGGCTATCTTGTTTCTGATTGTTGAACTTTCCCATTAGATATGTTTGATGGGTGAAGTGAATGGATGAACAGATAATAATATGTGCAGGGGGATGTCACTTTATGTTGAAAGAAGGCATGGCTACTCTTTCTTGTCATTTGCCAAAGCTGAAAAGATGCATCCATACTCTCTTTACAAACGCTTATTGCAGCACGTCTGTAATTTGGTCGGAAGGACAGTCAGTAATGACATGTCTTGTTTAATTCATTGCAGTTGATCTTGTGGAAGTTTGCCACCCAAAGAACTGCAATATAGGGTTACTTGCTTATTCTCCACTGGGTGGTGGATCCCTAAGTGGGAAGTACTTAGATAGGAATTCTGAAGCTGCAAAGAAAGGGAGGTTGAACCTATTCCCTGGTTACATGGAGAGATATTACAGATCTCATGCCAAGGTATGTTGAAGAACTGGATATTATTCAATTGTATCAGTACTCTCTGGTTAGCTCCTCATGCTGAAAACTTGAAAAGCAGATGGATCTGAAATAGGGAATGAGCGGGGGCTTAATTAGGATGATTTTCCTCAGATTGTTTCTTCTCTGTTGTTTAATTTTTTGCATCGAACTCTATTTTTCTCTTTATCCAGCTACACATTAAGAAATCATGGTCTATCAAGTGGGGCACATCTTGTGCTCTGCTTTTGACAGACCAAAGTGGCATTACAGTAACCATCCTCATATCTCATTCTCAGGAAGCAACCATAAAATATGTTGAGGTTGCGAAGAAATACGGGTTGACCCTCGTTCAACTTGCTCTTGCATTTGCAAGAGATCAGCCGTTCATGACGAGTTCAATCATTGGCGCAACCTCCGTTGAGCAATTAAAAGAAGACATTGATGCTTTTCTGACAGTTGAGAGGCCTTTGCGATCTGAAATAATGGCAGATATTGAAGCCATTTTCAAGAGATACAAAGATCCAGCCATCCTATAAGGTCAAGGCTCGAGAAACTTTGTGAGCAAAATGCAATTCGTTGCTAGTCTCCTTAAGAAAATTATGTATGCACCAATTCGACTCTCGATTCATCTACCAGTCTGCAAAAGTCTGGGATTTTGTATTGTATATTTAACACATTCCTGTAAGATAACTTCCTGAGAGAACTTTTTTCTCAGTCGAGCGATGAAATTGCTCCAGTTTTTCCATTTCCGTATTCTCCAACTTGACAGGATGAGATTCTTCACTATTTCATATTGACCGCCTTCGGTGTCTAGAGTTGGCTGGTCTCAAAAATGAATGTTCACTGGGATTCGCTTGACAAAAAATGTAGGGGGTCTGAACTTCGCATCATAACTTTATTTTCACATACATATTTTGCCACATGCATCTAGGACAGGAACAAGGTTGTTGTGATCGGCATCCTAAGTAGGATCATGTTGAGGTCTTTGAGGTTTGGATCGTAGAGTTGGAGAGTGTCCCGACATAATAGCATCAGTTGGGGGATGTTGCATGTACGTTTTGTACTATGAAGGAACATCAGATTTACCAGATATGTTGCGAATAAGGTTACACGGTACATTGCAGCTCTCAGTAAGCAAAACAATCATTCTATGGTAGAAGACTAGAAAGAAGGTGTATGCACAAAAAATTTGCAATTATCGTACCATTTTCATGTGCCTCCAACATGGAAAATTCACATCTTCGTGATGAGTATGCAATACGTAAATTTGGGAAGTCAATCCCAACAAGGATCTATAGGATCGGGGCAAGTTACGGTCTGCCCCTGCGAATTCCGAGGGTCATGAGTTTCCTCGAGAGGTTTTGATTTTCGTCATGTCTTCCCCAATCTCTGGAAATCCATTAGAAACTCCTTTGCTAAGGGAAAAGTGTTAAAAAAGTCTTAAACCTTTTGCATTTGTATCAATTTAGTCATAAACATTTTTACTGTACCAATTCAGTCCTTTCTGACTAATTGTAACCAAATTTTGCTGACTAGGCGGCGGCGACCGATGTGGCTGGCCCAGGTCTTGCTAACGTAGATAATTTTTAATAATATTTTAATGTATTTTCTTTTTTTCTTTTTCTTTTTCTTTTTTTTTTTTCCTTCCCCTCCTCCTTCCTCTAGCCGGTAGCCAAACCTCGGCAACCAGCCAAAGCTCGACCTCGTCGGCCACTAGCGAGGGCGGCCTCGAGTTGGCCTCGCGCTAGGCGACAAGGCTCACACTCACCAACTAGGCGCAAGGCTGCCCTCGCAGCCTAGGGCCAGCCTCACCACCTAGGCCACAGGGCGGCCTCATGCCAGGCTGGCGAGGCTTACCCTTGCTAGATCTGGCAAGGGTCAAGCCTCACCGATCGTTGCCTCCTTCACAGTTGCTGAGCGAGTCCTGGCAACCTGGAGGGAGGAGGGAGGAGGAGGGAAAAAAAAAAAAGAAAAAAGAAAGAGAAAGAGATAAAAATATAAAAATATTATTAAAAGTTGTCAACGTTAATCGGCCGGCGCCTAATTAGCAAAATTTGGCCAAAATTAGCTAGAAATGACTGAATTTGCATCAAAAAAATTTTAAGATTAAATTGGCACAAATACAAAAAGTTTAAGACTTTTTTAACGCTCCCCTCGGTGCCCACTGACTCTGCCCAATTTTAGCCGGAGATCAGGTCATGTGTATGTCAAAGTCGGGGAAGGGGACTGTGTACAGTGGCGGCAAGCTATACTATCGCCATACCGCCCACGAAGTCATCGGCGGTGTCGCAATCATCGAAGCCGCAGCTGAGAGAACTCTCGTGCCTATCTTTATCGGTTTGCTTGTGTGTGAGAGAGAGAGAGAGAATCGCGACAGCAAGGGCAAAGCTGCCCTTGTCAGGGGTCGAATGACGTGGATAGGGTGGATCGTCCCTCGCCGGAGTCGGGCTTCTCTTGGGATTGACTTAGGCAAAGGGCGTTGCATGCAGACTTGGTCAATGCCTGTGTCTTATCAATTTCCAGTCGATTTCAGGTGGAGATCGGCCCAGGCAACTTCCAATCAAGAACTCTGCATTTGGTTTGTAATTGCTTTGATGTGAACATAGCGCAAGTTGCCTCTTCCTCCTTTGAACAGGCAAAAGAAAAATAATTGAGGAGATGAGGTAGATGTGGGTTCAAATGACTCGCAAGCAAGCTTTCAGTACAATGATCTTTCTTTTTCTTTTTCCTTTTTTTTTTTTTTTGATACATGAAAACCTAATGAAGAGACATATAAATGGTGCTCGAATTCTAATAGTTCTAATATAATTCTGACATTTTGTTTATTAAATTTGTCGTGTTTGTCGAGCATACTTTAGTTGTCGATATTGAAGTGTCTTACTTTTTAAGTTAGATGGTGTGCTCTTAAGGATCCACGAGTATTATTTGGAAAATCTTTTATTATAAATAATTGTTTGTAACTTTTAGGAAAATTAGTCGAGGGCAAGTAAGTTTCATTAAACATCAACAAATGTCTAAACTTTTTTGCCCATAATGAAAATAGTTTTCATTCATTCTTCTTGTAAATGATGCAAACCAACGTTTTAATTCTGTAGAAGACAAATGCATCCCGAATCAAAACAAATCAAGTTGATATTTTCAATTTATTGGCTTACTTTGATTCGTGTTTGCCATATATACTCTAAATCTAATAAAATTATCCTTTCCTGTAAGTATTAAGGGAAAAATAACACTAGAAGTGTCGAAAATTTTGTACAACCCTCATTTTAGTGCCAATTTTTTTTTCGAATTACTTAAATTCTGCTATTTAAGGAAAAAAAAGACAATCACTTAAGTGCCAATTTTGATTTGGATTGCTTGAAATCTGACATAGTCATATTTTATTAACTTCTCTATCCTGTGTGTCTCGCCAGCATGCTTGATCAGTAATGACCCTAAACGACATCGTGTAGCAATTTCAATAAAAAGGTGATTACTTCAATGCCAAAAAAATGCCACCTCAAATTAAATTTTTTATTATAAAACTCACGTAATTTTGCTGGCTAGAATTTATTGTCAAAGGCACGTAAATGATAGTTTTCTCTCTAATTTGACACTCAAGTGAGCCGGTAAAAACTTTTAGCACTTCTAGTGTCATTCTCCCAAATACTAGGTGAATAAACCAAGCTAAATGGCGGATGGAGGGTAATAAAAGCTAAGGAAACCCTGACCAAAGATGAAGAAATTGCCAAAGAAAAACTCATACGCCCAAAGCATGCCAAACAAAATGAAACTGATAAATTAGTAACCACCAATCTTTTTACGTCAGTGATTTAGCAGTTAAATATTGTGATTTCAAGCAAGATACAATATCGTATATAAATCATATTAAGGTCCTTTATTTGGATTTAAAATAACTCTTTATATAGAGAACACATAACTCACAAATCAAATTTTTACTGTCTAGTGATTATGTTGTCTCGGTGCATCATTGATTGTGGACTACCAATCCGATTCTCTTGTGATTAGGGTTTTATTAATGAGTGCTTCTAGAACACTCGTCAAGTTATCGATAAATGATATTACGTAATGCTCTATTTTTTTAGTGTTATGCCAGATCATTGCATTGGAAACTAAAACATTTCTTTATTTAGGTTGCGTTTTTTCTGAGATCATCAACTATTTTGAAAGTAATTTCCAAAATATCATTGCTTAGCAAACAATTTTTATTGATGGTGAACATATTTTGCATTGCTTATTCTTTTGAGTGATACAAACAATTCTTTTAGGAAAAAAAATTTCTATATTTTTGACTTTGCTCGAAACAAATCTACCATGAGCATGACTATTAAGTTTTGGGTACTTGACGCAGGTCTAGTCAATCACGAATTCATGCATGATAGGGTCAACCAGGCAAGAGATGATTCTTGTGTATTTCATCGGGAAGCAGTGACCATTAGGCAACAAGCGCTTCAGCAGCAGTGGTAAAGTTCTGATAACTATAATTTAGACACATATTAGGTGTCACCAGAGGGTTTAGGAACGTCCATCGCGCTATGCCTTCATTTGGAATAGGTATTATGAAGTAAGGGTGAATAGATCTAAGTTCCATATAGGTTCCACTTGGAATTTGAAATTTACTCGTTGGAATAAATTTCTCACTTTTTACAAATAGGAACCTACTTGTTACAAATTCCAGGATTG
Organism: Eucalyptus marginata; assembly: GCA_014182565.1. Taxonomy (NCBI): domain Eukaryota; kingdom Viridiplantae; phylum Streptophyta; class Magnoliopsida; order Myrtales; family Myrtaceae; genus Eucalyptus; species Eucalyptus marginata. Next base: position 34,989,192 of record CM024592.1, on the reverse strand, counting down.
ATTCAAGGTTCCACCCGTATTATTAATTGAATAATTATAGTGAATTATCATCTTTAATTACCACCACTTGCTATTACAATTTACTGACCATAACTTATATTTAAATACAATAAAATAAAAGTCACAATCATAAAATTAAAATGGAAACTCATACTAGTGATTCCAAATTATGCACTCAATATTAAATATTATGGAATACCACAAAATTGCACAAAGACATGAACAAAAAAAAAACACAAAAACTTGTTTCGGATTCTAGGTTCAGGTTCCACCAACCCTACATATCTTGGAACTTGGAATCAAACAGGTTCCATCGATCTGGTTCTCAGGTTCCAAGCTTTATTCCTGATACGATGCTCACTCCTATTGTGAAGTGGGAGATGGATGGAGGTGGTCTAAGTTGAGAGACTGTAAAATTTTCTTGCATGGAAGACGGCATATGAAGGTTACATGGACAATTGCTGGATGTGGCGATGATGATGCTTTGGTGAAGTTTTACTGTGGAAGTTGCTTTGCTAAATAGCAAATATGAAGAAGGTTATTTTGCGACTGAGGATGCTGCCACGCTTAACAATTGTTTAAAGCGCCATGGATCTTGTAGTGGCCGTAGGTAGGGGTGTAAAAAAAAACCCGACCCGACCCGATTCGAACACGACCCGAACACGAAACAAGTATAATATATGTTTCGGATTTTAATACTGTTCGAGTAACACATATAAAACGAGTAAAGAAATATGTTTTGGGTCGGGTCAGGATTGGAACATTGTTCGACCAGAGACACATTAACTCCTGCTTCCAAACAAGCCAAGAAACACAAACAGTAAACACGTTCTCATCTTTAATTACCGTCAAACACATACCTTCTCCTTCTCGGCTCTGCCTTTTTCTCCGACGACTGTGCCTTCGCTCACGACTGCCAGTTCAGCCTCTCTTCCAATCAACGCGCCTCCGCCTCGCCGTCACCGTCACCATCGCCACCCCTCGTCTCAACGCCGGAACCCTAGTCGCCGCCAAATTGGTCGATCGTTGCCGTCCGTCGCCGAAAACCCCTTAAGTCTGTGCTTCCATCGATTTCTTGATCTGCCGAAGTGTGGCTTGTTGGCTACGTCCGGTTGGGAAGGGCTGCAGGTGCAAAGCCATGTTGTTAAGATGGGGTTTTGGTTGGACTTGTATGTGTCCATGGCGTTTGTGGATTTGTATGCAAAATGGGGGAGCGTGGAAGCTGCGAGGATGTTGTTTGACGACATGAGCGTGAGGAGTCTGGTCTCGTGGACAGCTCTGATAGGTGGTTATGCGAGGAGAGGGGATATGGGGAATGCGATGAAGTTGTTTGAGGAAATGCCCGAGAAGGACTCTGCTGCATATAACTTAATGATTGATGGCTATGTTACGTTGGGAGATATGGACCCAACCAAGGATCTATTTAATGAAATGCCGGAGAGGAATGTGGTTTCTTGGACTACAATGATTAATGGGTATTGCAATGTTGGTGATGTAAAATCTGCTTGCTCACTCTTCAATACCATGCCAAAAAAGAATGGACTGCTTCAAATGTGGTCGTAGGGCTATTGCTTAGATGAAGGATATATTGGGGAACTGGATGTTAGAGAAAACTCCTTTATTGTTTTGAAGTTGACAAAACATTTCCAAAGTCTATATCTGATGATTTCAAGACTTTATTGTCAAAGTTTGAAGACCACCAGATTTTAGTCTCAAAGTATATTCCCACTGACAGTTCCATACTGAAGTATGAAAACTTATCCAAATGCAGAATTAGTATCCAAATGCAGGATTATCTTCAAGGTTTCGACTCGTATAATTACTAGAAGACCTTATAGCTGGATTTCATATTTGCTTGATTGATTATTCTTATTGGGATCTACTCCGATACGAAGATCTTTGAAAGGCGAACAAACTTGGAAGGTTCTACTTATGGAAACTCAAGATCCTGATTGTATGGGCGAACATGATTGATGGGCTATCATCACATTCCTTAAATGACTCGAGATCTCCTTGATTGATTATGTCCAACGGGTAGATTGGAAGAACTCCTTTGGAAAGTGCCAACGGTTGTAGAGGCATGGAGGAGTATATAAGGAAGACTCTCAAGTTGTTCGAGAGTGTGCTTGAAAGAGAATTCTAAAGTCTAAATCTTTCTAGTCTCTCGCTTTTTCATTCATCAAGCTAAAAGTTGTATACAAAAGAGAGATACTCTTAGTGAGACTGTGTGAGGGTTCGGTAGAGACTCGTCACTGTGATAGTCGAGATCACAAGCTATAACATCTCTTTTGATTCATAGTGGAATCCAGCCAACAGGCTGTGAGCGCGGAGAGTGGACATAGGCTTGATCTAAACCGAACCACTATAAACCTTGTGTTCTTATTTTCTCCTCCTTGAACTTCTTACTTTCTTATATCGTTTGTTTACTTGCTCAATTTGAATTACTTTTTAAGTCTATCATTATCAAAGGAAAAACTAATTCTCCAAGTCTTGCGAAAATTTTTATCTACACCTATTCACCCCCCTTTAAGTGTTAGTACGAGCCCTTTTCAATTGGTATCAGAGCTTGTGTGCTCATTTTATTGAAGTGTTTTTACTTCTAAGTTAAAGATCTATGGCTAGTATTTTGGCTCTAGGTTTGGTTGAAGGCTAGAGCAACACCAAACCTCCTTACTTTGATGGAAATGAATACAATGTGTGGAAAAACAAGATGAAGGCATTCCTGAGATCGAAAGATCCTCTGGAATGGGATGTAGTAGAAAAATGAATCATTCCTAAAGCTACATCAACCTTAGGAAGAGGAAAGGAAGTTACAGATGCTCGAGATGACACAAGCAGACATAACCAAGAGACAAGCTCTTGATGCTAAAGTTATCTACTCCATATACTGTGCTTTATCTCCTACTGAGTATAACAGAATTTCATCTTGTGAAACAGCAAAAGAAGTTTGGGACAGGTTGCATGTTACTTATGAAGGAACTGATCGAGTTAAAGAAACAAAAATCAACATACTTCTCGGACAGTATGAAGCCTTCAAGATGAAGTCAGAAGAATCCATCACTGACATGTTCAGTCGTTTCACAGAGATTGTAAATGGTCTAGCATATCATGAACAACCAATCTCAGGGCAAATGAAAGTCAATAAACTGCTGCGTGAACTCTCCAAAGATTGGAATCACATAAAGACTTCAATAAGAAAAACCCAAAGGATCATACCTATCTCAGTAGACGAACTAGTTGGCACACTTCAATTATATGAAGTGAAACAAATCAATGAAGAAGAAGATCCCAAAAGTAAGAAGTCAATTGCTTTAAAATCTAATGATGATTCTGATGTTACAGATTCAGAAGACAACTTGGATGATGAAGAACTAGCACTCATGATAAGGAAGTTCAGGAAGTCGAACAGAAAACGAAGAAAGTTCAACTGGAGGAAGCAGAATACTCAAAGATTTCAGAAGAAATCAACTGAAGACAATGAGACAAATAAAGATGTGGTTTGCTTCGAATGCAAGAAAAATGGACACATCAGACCCAACTGCCCTCTATTGAAGAAAAAGAAAGGAAATACTAAGAAGTTCAAAAAGGCTCTCAAGGCAGAGATATGGAGTGACACTGAGTGTGAAGAAAGTGGTGAAGAGTATGCGAATATATGCTTAATGGCAAACTCAAACTCAGATCCAGACCTTGAATCAGACTCAGATTCAGATTCGAGCTCAGACAAAGAAATCGAGGTAAGTAATTTAAAAATTCCTGTTAAAGTCTCAAAGTATATAAATGAACTCTGTTTTAGTCTCAAGACATCTCTTAAGAGGATTTCTGAACTAAAGAGGGAAAATTCTAAACTGAAGCAACATGAAATTTCTTGGAAAGGAAAATTTGAAAATCTAAACAAAAGCTTTGATGTTTTAAAAGAAAATGCAGATTCTCTCTCAAAAGAGAATATTTTCTTGAAAGAAGACATTTCAAATATATCAAAGAGGTTTTCAAAAGGGTCTGAGAAGTTAGAAAATATTCTTTCTGTGCAAAGACCCTATTTTAACAAATCTGGTTTGGGTATGACACCAGAAATTATTCTTTTAATTGATTTCCCAAAAGTAAAGGAAAGAATAAAAAAAAAGACCTACAAAAACACTTTACAAAAATCATTTCCAAAAAGTTTTTGTAAAACCTGTTGGCCGAAGTGCTCTCAAATGTTCAAAGTGTAACAGCTCAGAACATTTCAAGAAGGAATATCCAAAAGTTTGGAGACCTGTTAAGAAGGATTGGGCAAAGACTGTGTTTAGCACTAACTCCCCTGGACCCAAGAAAATGTGGATACCAAAGAAAACTTGAATTTTTTTTGTGATTGCAAGTCACTATCAAGAGAAAGATCAAATGGTATTTGGATAGTGGCTGTTCGAGACACATGACAGGAAATTCAAGTTGCTTTATAAAGTTTGTGCAAATGAATGGTGGAAAAGTTTCCTTTGGTGGAAATAGCAAAGGAAGAATTGTTAGATGTGGAACTGTGAAGATTGAAAGTCTCACAATTAATAATGTCTCATTAGTGGAAGGATTGAACTATAATCTACTCAGCATAAGTCAATTGTGCAATACTGAATTCAAAATCAAATTCCAAGAAGGCACTTGCTTAGGAACTAGTAAAGACTTGTCTCAATTTTTCATTGGACGAAGACATGGAAACATTTATCTACTGGACTTAAAACCAGAAAGCTTTCAATGTCTAATCTCCATACAAGATGAAGAAAATCTTTGGCATCGAAAATAGATTTTACAGTCTCACGTCCTTGATTCCACAGTGTAGAAACTCTACTACACTTCCTCAAGGTCTCACAAGTATTTTATCTCTCTTTCAAATACAATTTAAGCTCAGCGAATGAAATAGCAAAGAACTAGGAGCTTCAGACTTTGGAGTTCTTCTATCACGCACACACTCGAATAACTTAAGCATCTTCCTTATATACTCCTTCATGCCTTCATATCCGTTGGCACCTTCTAAATGAGTTCTTCTAATCTACCCGTTGGATAGAATCAATTTAGGGAGATCTCGAGTTATTTAAGGAATGTGATGATAGCCCACCAATCCTGCTCGCCCATACAATCAGGATCTAGGTTTCCATAAGTGGAACCTTCCAAGTATACTTCGCCAATCAACAGATCTAATTATCCAAATTGATTTCAATAAGAATAATTGATCACGAGATGCTATCTCCAGCCATGAGATCTTCTTCAACCGTTCGAACCAAATCCTTAAAGAAATACTCACATATGAATAAGTCTTCTTCAATGGATAAATCTTTTCTTCGTCGGTCTGGAAGCTATCAGTGAGGATAGACTTTAAGTCTTGAGTCTGGAGGTCTTCAGACTTTGACGATAGAGTCTACAAGTCTTCAGATTAGATTGATGGAAACGTTTTGTCAACTTCAAAACAAATAAGGAAGTTTTCTCCAACACCCTTTCATTTTTCTACAGTGTTTTGTTTAAGAAGAAAAGAAAAAGTAGAGGAGATTCCTCTTTGATTTTTCCTATTTTATGGGTGCATCAGTCTGAAGGGATAACTAACTCAGTGGCTTCCTTTTCCAAGTGTATTCCTTATAGATATAGAAAATCTATAGACTATACCAGTGACATCGATGAAAAGATTGTTGAGGTGCTCATGATCAATTCAACTAGTGGATCAGGTCTTGTTTCCAAAGGTATACTGCTAATTGTACTCTTTTCTGAATAAAGTGGTCCTATGTATTGATCCTGATAAGGGTATCTAGAGCTTTGTATTGGATAGAAAATGTTCAGTCGTCAGTTGTGTAGATGCTTTTGTTGTGTAACATTCCAAGTGAGGAGCTAAGAATATTGCCATGCCAAACCTTGTTTTCATCTAGATTTTAGAGTTGGACTAAACGTTCCTAGAAAAACAGAGTGAGGTTGTAGCTGTTCTTCTGTGCACGCACCAAACATGTAGGTTATTCCACAGGAAAGAGCTTAATGTAGCATTGATTTTATTTTCTACAGGGAAGAACTTAATATAGAAGGGGTTTTATCTATAATTAGTATCCAGCCTATCCTCGCAATAGTTACCATGATATGAAAGACAAATCTACAATGAATTCTTTAATCTGTTAGCATAAAAATAATTACATTTTAAATGGAACAAATAGAAAAAAAGGAGGTGAAAAAATAAATGAAAACCCAGAAACCCGACTCGACCCGACCCGAATTTCTGATGCGAGTCTAATGTGTTTCAGGTCAGGTCGGGTCGGGTCGGGTCACAGTATGTGACCCTTATGTTTCAAGTCGGGTCGAGTAACATCAAAACCCGACCCGACCCGACCCATTTACACCCCTAGCCGTAGGTAGCATTTTGCTGCAGCAATTCCAGTCCAGCGTTGCGTTCAAGTAACTGCTGGGTTGATAGTGGTATAGAAAGGGAACTAAAATATTTTTTTCGCACGTACACTCTGAAGGAGCAATGATACCTCATTAAAATAACCTTGTGATATGATATACTTTCTTATCTGTCAAACTAAACATAGATGAAATGGTTTGCGTAGCTCTGCACATGTGAGAATTTTAATGAATCCCGTGACTTGTAGACCGGTCTATAATTGGATGGCAAGATGAAATTACGCTTATGCGACTGGGGGACATCGAATACTTCGCCAGTTGGGTCTCGTCCGAGATTCCTATCTCAAAATCGGTAGAATTCAAAATTGAGTACTTTGACGGCTGATAATCTTGACATTTCAAGCAGAAAGTGTTGAGGAAATTTCTCAATTTGATTTTGAAGAATGACAAAACATTTCCATAAGTGTTCAATGATTCTGATGAAAGAATTTCCAGGTGATATTCTTGGAGCAATTTGGTTGATCAATATGTATCATCACGTTACTCTTTAGATTCAGAGAACCAGACTCAAAGACTTATCAAGACGTTATGGTTGCCTATGATTAAGATTGTGCTATGTTATCAAGGATAACGATTGAAAATCTGATGGGATGTGATCAGACATTATAAATCAGAACCAGAGTTGTGATTTAATTATTTTCTTCCTTATGTATTCTGTCAAACGGCTAGGAAGAAGATAATATCCTCATGCAACGGCTAGTAGCAATTGGTTGGATTTCCTACTTTATATATAAGGAGTTCCAAAGGAAAGTATCTCTTGAAGATTTGGATTTCCTAGAATGTTAGACTTGAGGCGAAACATACTTTCCAAGTTGAAGCACTTGACTTATGGAAACCCAAACTACTGTATGAGCGGCAGAAATTATGGGAAGTATCAACCTTGGCGATCCTAAATGCATCAAATCTTCTCAACCAAATCTAGGCCAATGGGTAGATTGGCTGAATAAGTCCTCCCTAGAGATATGTCCAATGGTCAACTTGGACTAGGAGGTGTATAAGAGAAGATCTCAAAGCTGAAGGAATTAGAATTAGCATTCATGAGAATTAAAGCTTTTAATTCTAAAGTCTGAAGAGTGTCTTGATTATACATTCATCTCTGTGAGCGTCATTGTGTAACCATTTAGAGGTTGAGAGTGTATGAGGAATTATACACACGAGCTTGAGTGTTCAAAGCTCAGATCTTGTAACTTTTGATCGGTTCTTATCAGTGGTTTTCAGCCAATTGGCTGTAGCGCGGAAGAGTAGACGTAAGCTTGCAAAAGCTGAACCACTATAATCTTGAGTGTGCAATTCTCTATCCCTTACTCTACTTATTAATTGTGGTAGAATTGTACACTAGTAAAATTTAACCACTTCATCAGAAGTTGTCTCATTGCAATATTTATTTAAATTTTTTATTTCCGCAAAATCACCTACATGGTGAGAAACAGAAAGAACTGAGAATGATGACAACACAAGTCGACATTGGTTCTCTCTCTCCTCACACCACATGCGTCCCTTGACAAAATAATCAATCAAACAAATTAGTTCTTCCAGTCCCAAGATTGGTGTGCTAAAACCTATGGTTTAGAAAATAAAAAACCGAGAGCTGATGATGACTATATATATTCATCCAAGTATAAAACTTTGAGGAAAATGACACTTGTTCAAACTGGTTAAAACCGCTGGACGATGCCATTTTGCCAATGGGAAAGCCATCGGTCGGTATAATTTGCTCCACCATTTTCCACCTTTTTTCTTATGTTGTTTCCACGTTCCACAAAAAGCCCTAGACATATCAAATCGTCAGAACGGAAATTCGATGCCGATCCGATTTCTTAGGTGGGCTAATGCAAAAACCCATTGGTGCTGAACTTGCAAGAAAAAAAACCCAACTCGCATAGACTAGATCACCTCTACCGCAAGGCAACCAGAGACGATTACTTTTCATTTGATTTATAAACATCCTTACAATGATAGAGAACAGAAACCAGCAAATCTAGCAAGTTTGAATAAAGTGTGAGCTTGAATGAATAGATCGTGGGGTGCCAAGTGTTGTGCTCTAAATGGTCGATTGGCTCTTGAGATTGAAAGTTTTTTTAAACGGATCCGATGTACTTGAATTTCATAATCCTTAAATGGAAAAAGATCACCAAAAACTCCAAACTTTGTCCAAAGTGAAAAATTTACCCTAAACTTTTTGTGTAACATAAAAATCCCAAACTTTTCAAATGACACATTTACCCTATCAAGGGCATTTTTGTCTTATTTTTTCTGTTTTTCCTTTTTCTTTTTCTTTTTTTCTATTTTTCTTCTTTCCCTTTGCCAGCGAGGGCCTGGCAAGGAATGCCCTCGCCGGACTCAGGCGAGGGGTGCCCTTGCCAGATCTGGCGAGGGAGGCCCTTGCCCGACACCAACAAGGGCCACCCTCGCGCGTCGAGCGAGGGGTGCCCTCACCGGCGTCGGGCGAGGGCCTCCCTCGCCAGATTTGGGTGAGGGCCGAGGGCCGCCCTCGCCCGACCCGGCGAGGGCCGCCCTCGCCCAACGCCGGCGAGGGCACCCTCGCCCGACGCCGGCGAGGGCAACCCTCACCAAATGCCGGCTTCCCTCCATCAACTCCGCCGTGGCTGGCGAAGGCAAGAGAGAAGGGAAAAAAAATTAAAAGTAAAAAGACCAAAATACCCTATAGTTTAGGGTAAATGTGTCACACGACAGAAGTTTAGGGTATTTTATATCACAAAAAAAAGTTTGGGATAAATATGTCACTGTTAGCAAAGTTCAGGGTTTTTCACATCACAAAAAAAAGTTTTGGATAAATCTGTCACTTTGGGCAAAGTTTAGGGTTTTCCGTGATTTTTTCCCTCCTTAAATTGAATGTGTAAAATATATTAGAAACTAATGAAATTTTAATTTTTAATTTTTATTAATCTTTTCCAGTCAAAGGTCAAATTCTTCGGTTTAATCAAGAAAATCAATCTTCGGCCAATTTTATGAAAATTTGAAATCTAAATGGCTAATTTCACACGCCTATGCTAAATTCAAAAATATATGTAATCGAGATATTAAGAATGCCTAGCTAATTTTTTTGGCCAAGAAACAAGTCTCATTGCAATTGGGATTTCGATTCTCAAACTTTCTGACCTTTAATCGTTGGGGGAAATTCAAGTGTCAACATCGGAGGAAGTGAGTCGGAGAGGACTACAACATTTGCAAAGGGAATGAGCGGCCAAAGGGAGAGTTGCTAGAGAGGATACTCCGTTCTCTTGCGTATCTTTATCGGTTTGTTTGCATGTAAAAGAGAGAGAATCGCGACCACAAGGGCAAAGCTGCCCTTGTCGGGGGTCGAATGACTGTGGATAGGGTGCATCGTCCCTCGCCACAATCATGGTTGTCTTGAGATTGACTTAGGCGAAGGGTGTCTTCACAGATCAAGAACTACAAGATCGCCCCTTTTATTCTGAGGTGACGGAGGGATCGTAGCATGCAGACCTGGTCATGCCCGGATCTTATCCATCTCCAGTCGATTACAGGTGGAGATAGACCCAGGCAACTTCCAATCAAGAGCGTTGTGTTTGCTTTATAATTGCTCTGGTGTGAACATAACGCAAGTTGCCTATTCCTTCTTTGAATAATCAAAAGAAAAATGATTGGAGAGATGACGTACACGCGGGTTCAAATGAAGCTTTCAGCACGGTAATCATTCTTTTTCGTTTTCCTTCTACTTTTTCGAATACATGAAACCCTAACGAAGCGACGTATAAATAGTGCCCGAATTCTGATAGTTATAATATAATTCTGAGATTTCGTTTGTTAAATTTGTTATGATCACTGAATTAAAGATAATGTTGTAAACTTTTCAAATCCACAAGCTGGTGCAGAGCATGAGGTTCCTCGTAATTGTCGACTATACTTGAGTTGATGCTGAAGGGTTTTATATTTTAAGCTTGATGATGCTTCCGACGACCCACGAATGTGATTTGGAAAATCTTTTATTGAAAATAATTGTTTGTAATGTTGTTTAGGAAAATTTGTCGAGGGAAGTATGTTTCTCTACTCATCAAGAATCGTCTATACTTTTTCACCGATGATGAAAATAGTTTTCAACCAATCCATTTTAATAAAAAATACAAACCATTGTTTTCAGAAAGCGCGTCAAGGATGAAGAAATTGTCAAAGCACGCTAAACGAAATGAAACTAATAAATTAGTCCCCTCCGATCTTTCAAAGTTAATGATTTATCAGCAAAATATTGTGATTCCAAACTAGATATAATACCGTATATAAATCGACTTGAGGTCCTTTGCTTGAATTTAAATTAACTCTTCATATACAAAAAGTCACATTTTTCATTGTCAAGTACTTATGTTGTCTTGATACATCATTGATTATGGACTATCGATTTGATTCTATTGTGGTTGGGATTTTATTAATGGGTGTACTATCTTTTTTGCGTTACGTCAGATCAATGCATTAGAAATGAAATATTCTTTGCTTAGGGTGTTTTTTTTCCGGGTTCATCAACTATTTTGAAAAGAAAATAATTGCTTCGCAAACATTTTCCTTGATGGTGAATATATTTAATGTTGACTGATTTTATTTTATTTTCAGTGATACATATAATCATTTTAGAAAAATATTTTATATATTGTTGATTTTACAAGAAACAAATGTACTATAAGTGTCGGGGACTTATTAACAAGACTTAATAATGCTTATCTCTATTGTTATGTAAAGCAAAGAGAAACTCTCGATTTATCCTATCTCAATAGTTTTTGTTTTCTCCAAATGTCAATAATTATTTAATAAAGCCTTTTTACAAACACCGTGTTTATGAATATATTTATTTTATCTCCCACATTTTCGATATAAAAATTCTGATTTTTTTCTGATCTACAATAATCTTCCCAAAAAGATTTCAAATTTCGATTGTTTATACCATCTCTCTCGATTGTGTAGTCTTGTCAATAATTTCTTTCCTTACTGGATGATTTAAAGATCTCGTAACCAAAGGGTATTACTTTATTTTTTAAGTGGCAATCTATCCCATAAAGGCAATGCGTGTTCCATTTTTATCTTTTTTTGGCTAAATATCATGGATAAAATATCATGGATAATATCCTTGTCTGTACGAGAAACAGATGTCTAACTTAAATGTATGAAATTAAATGTTCACCGATTTCTCAACTACACCAAACAAATCCCAACAAAATAATATTAAAATTAGAAAAAAAAAATCAATGTCAAATTGTCGATTCCACTGCCAAACGAAATTTCTTGGAATCCTCTCCTCCCTCTCTCTCCTTCCGCAGGGGCGTTTTCCCAGTTTCTAGACCATCCATGAAAACCTTCATCGCTAAGTAAAATCCATCCATCACTCAAATCATTTTATTTTATTTTTTTCCCCATTCTTTGATCCAAAACAATTTTTTTTTTTTTTTTTTTTCATTTAGACTCGCTTTATGCCCTCTGGTAGAGCTTATCAGCATAAAGCTCAACGCTTTTTGGGAGGTGCTGGGCTAATTCACTGGGTGGCGAATTGCTGATTTTCTTGGTTTTTCTCGGGGGACCCATTTGAAGGAAAGCAGAGAATCGGGTGCCTTTCGCCTGTACCTTCGGCTTCAGAGAGGAAGGCCCGATTTTCGTCGTTATTTTCTGTTGCTGAATCGAAATCTGAAGAAGGGTAATTTGGGTCGGTGTTGGATTTTTGCGGTGGGCGTCAGAAGGAAATGGGTCAGCAGCAATCCAAGGGCGAATTGCTGTACCAGCAGGTCAGCTATGGCAACGTCGAAGGAATCAAATCCCTCTGCAGAGAAGGCGCGGGCCTCGAGGTGAATTTCTTGTTTTGAGCATCTTTTCTCTAAATTTGGGCTTTCATGTCGGATCACGATTGTTTTTGGGTAGTGTTTAGATTGTCTCTGTTTTTTTTTTTCTTTTTTTCCTTGTAATGTTAGAAGAGCGGATTGTTCTGAAGTTTTTGTGATGGGATCATTTTTTGGGTGGTTTTTGTCGGTGCAGTGGATGGACAGAGAAGGGAAGACGCCTTTGATCGTTGCTTGTATGAATGCGGAGCTCTATAATGTCGCCAAGACTTTGATCGAATTGGGCGCCAACGTCAATGCATACCGCCCCGGTACCATTTTCTTGATTCAGTACAGTTTATTATATGCTGTTCTTTTGTTGTTGTGCACGATATGAATCCATACGATGCGGTTCAAGATGCTAAATTGTTCTAAAAGGATGTGTTTTAGGCTGAGTTTCTTGTAGGAGCTAGTTTGGAATCATGCGGAGTGATATCTCAGTTGCTTCCAGTAATAGCTCTCCTTTTGGCTCAGAATTGGGCTTAGTTTGTTTGATTTAACATGCTGAACCGTCATTTGAACCATGACATTTATCATATTCACTCATCATGCTCTCTCTGCATGTGTTAGGTCTTGCGTTGCGTCTATTGTTATAATTTATCTGTTTATATATCCATTTTTGACTCTTAACGTGGCAATTTAATGAAGGTCGCAATGGTGGCACTCCCTTGCATCATGCAGCTAAGAGGGGCCTCGAGCATACTGTGAAGTTACTTCTTTCTCACGGAGGTCTGTGTCAATAATTCTTATACTAGTAGTTTACACTGTGCTAATTGAAGTTTTTACGCAGCTTTCTGCTGTATAGCTTATGTAATGAATATGCATGATTTGATCCTTCAGCAAATGCACTGGTGATAAATGATGATTGTCAAACTCCGCTTGATGTGGCCAGAGCTAAAGGATATGCTAATGTTGTTCGTACATTTGAGGTATGTCTTGTGGATAAAACAGAATTGTATCCCATCAATCAGTGTGGGAAATCTTAATGGATTAGACTGACTTTTCTAACTTTTGATGCTTTTAGGGTCACATGGCTTTATTCTCTGGTTGGTTACGGGAGTTTTATGGTCCTGGGTTTCTGGAAGTACTTGCTCCTCAGTTGCTCTCAAGAAAAGTGTGGGTATTCTAGTTTTAGTTTTTACTTTCGTTGGCAACCGTTGTGTTATGCTTTATTTTGATACACTTATCTCTTGTAGCCGTGCCTTCTCTATGTAAAACAGATGGATTTTTTTGAAAGTATTGCCAGCTGTTTCTCTAATTGCCTGATTTTTTTTCTTAATTTACTTCTTTTTTTCAGGTGGGTGGTCATTTACCCGTGTGGTTCTCGACATCCCACAAAGCCATACAAGTTGGAATTGGCAATATATCCTAGTATGCAGGTACCATTCCTTTGTTACCCCAATGTTACCAAGCTGCAATTAGAAGTTTTCAACTTCACCTATGATAGTTTTTTGAATTATTTGTTTGTTTCTGGTTTCTGTATATTATCTTGGTTTAAAAAGTATATACTATTGTTTTTCTCCTGCTATATTATCGCGTGAGCTCTCATAATTCTTCTTTTAGAGTCCATAAACTGATGCTGCTTCAGGCACAAATCTCCTATCCGATTGAGGGATTATACCTGCAGACCTTTTGTGTATGCAGTGTCCACTTGATGTTAAATAGGATGAGGTGGCTCTTCCTGGTGTAATTTCGTCGTTCTCAGATCTTCTTCCCCTTCCCTTCCATAGCAGAATATCAGGCTTATGTCCAACGACATATTTCCTAATCCTTACTTTTCCTACGGTAACATATGTTATTAATAACAAATGTCGTCAGACCCAGCATCTTTGACACCAAGAGTATGCATACAACCTCATGGCCTATCATGCATTATGATATCCATGTATCTCATTGGATTATGGTTGAGTCTGTAGTTTGGCTCCTGAAGGAACCTGTACAAGTAATTGTTATCATTATTGCAGGATTAGGATTAGAGAATGCCTTCTATAGCATTGATTTTCCCCATGACATTCTCGCGATAGGTCAGGGGAAGAAGCACTTGGCAAAGTAGCTCTGGGATGAGAGTCTTACCTGCGCTTGTATTCTGCAAATCATTCACTTCAAATGGCAATCTGTTTGGGTTGTCTGATAGAGTTGTCTGGAACCTTATGAGCCTCTTTGGCCTTTTGACACCCTTGCCCCTCACTCTCCTTTCCTTTTGAGTTTCGGACTATATTAGTTAAATCTGATTTTCTCTAAGTGTCAGTTGTCTCTTCTCCCTTCTTATTTATGTGGCTTAAGTCTTGTCTGCTTGTGTCTATAATGATGGCAATCAAGTGTATCTGCTGATTCAGCACTATTTGTAATGTGCAGGATGCTCAACCTCGGGCAATTGTTGCACTGTGGAAGGCCAACTTAGAGGAATCTAAATTCCACCATTCTGATCCTTCAGTGACAATTGTCGACAATACTTCAAGTAAAAACTTGCACCTGCGTCTTATTTTCAGATTTATTTTTGACATATAAATCTGTAGAGTATGAGTTTAATCGGGCTCTATGTAAATCAAAGTCCCAAGGGGCAGGAGGCGGAGATGCAGGAGGTATAGGCCACGAAAAGATAGGCGTAAGTATAGTAATTGCTTCTTTTTTTACAATTAAAAGAAAGCTTCAAATTTTGTAGAACTGAGGAGTTAGAGCCCATTAGAGTTTGCTAGAATATCGTGTAATTTTGATGACCCGTGCCCGCCCGGCCTCTAGTCGCCCATTTAGATAGGGAAATGTTCGAGGATCATCTTTGCTTAATGAGTTGTGAAACAAATAGAAATTATAATGCTCTGTTGCACTCAATTTGTTAGGTATACTTAGGCTGAATTTTGTTTTTGCTTTCAGAGACCCGTTTCAAATTCGCACCTGCCAATGAAAGAGACAGACAGCAACTTAAGTGGTTTTGTGACACATGCAAAGGGATTCCACAGGTATTGCGCAGTTTAGTTTCATTTTGGGATTAACTCATGAGTAATACAGAAAGTGAATTAGTTCATAACAATCCTGTTCTTGACTAGAAATAAATATTAAATGCTTATGGATGTTGCACTTTTAGGTGGTGGAATTACCCTGGTCATTCTTATGTTAGTCTGTGCATGAGTCTTTTTAGTGTTACTTATGTTGTCAAGTTTCAACATGCCTTGATCACTAAATCGTGGGGTAATTATGAATAGCATTCATGCATTTGATATCTTTCAGTGGGAAAATGGTTTGGTCATTCAATTTTCAGGAATTTTTGTGTCGAGGTATCAATAGTTCCACGTTATGGAATGCTAGTATTTAATCACGAGATAGAACTTAAATTAGACAACTTGAAAGCTATATATTTTTCAAGGACTTTCTATTTATAAGATACATTTTATGTTGAAACTACAAATGTTTCAGGTCACGCAGCCAGCATTTTTGCGACCTGCACAGCCGCCGGTGCAGGCAACTGCACCTCCTGCTGGAGAAGATCTAGAATTAGCAATGGCAATCAACGCCTCCATCCAGTCGGCTATGCAGGGTGTGCCACCACCTTTTCCTACTCAGCAAGGTGTCGGGACGAGCACATCCACCAGCTGGAGTGATTCTGCAGGAGTCACAAGTCACAGTGATTTGAGTGCGGCAGCCGTGCCGCCTCCATCCAAGGATAGCTGTGGTCCAAGCAATGAAATAGCTCCTATTGACGTGCCACCTCAAAATGTTGTAGGTGTCAGTGAGAACTCCATCTCTGCTCCATCAGCCCCTCCAGAAAATATTGAGGTTGTAGAGGACGCCCCAATTCAATATCCATCCATTGACCTGAGTCCGATTGATATGTCCGCCCCAGTAATCAACAACTCACCACCCGTTGGCTCTAGCGGGAGCAAAGAAGAAGGAAGCGAAGAGACATGCTGTGTCGTTTGTTTGGATGCCCCCGTTCAGGGAGCTTGCGTGCCATGCGGGCACATGGCCGGCTGTATGTCTTGCTTGGAAAAGATCAGAGCCAAGAAAACCGGGTGCCCAGTTTGTCGTACCAAGATCGACCAAGTCATAAAGCTGTATGCTGTTTGACTGTGAAGCTTACCTATATCGAACAAGTACAGTGATCGTTATTACGTTGAGGTTTTAAGTTGGTACAGTATGCAAGTTTTCTTGAAGGTTGACGGGTTGATATTGCTTAGAGCTTATAGGTCATTCGAGAAACATGGAGGAGGAGCATGATTGTAGTACAGACAGTTGATAATGAGTTTACTGCATCAGTGTACCTGTCCAATCCGTAAATCAGCTCGTGCTCTTGTAATCTACGTTCCGCAGCATCTTTATCTCCAGTATATGGCATAAACTGAGAGCACGAATTTGATTGCTTTATGTTTTGTGTGGGACTGTAAAGCAAAGAGTGATACCGTTTCGTTTGTTAATAGCATCGGCACCTCTTGAGGTGGGTATATGGTTTGATGCTCATCTCTCTCTCTCTCTTCTGAGGCATGAATGCTGCAGAATGTTGGTTAAAGTGACAGAGATTGAAATGAATGCTTTTAATTGGTGATTGGAGAACTATAGTAATAAATATCATAGGAAAATATTTGTGTCATGAATGACTTTTGGTCGAATTGGGTGCGCTTATACCCCCTTGCACTCTCCCAACTTCCAGTACGATTTCTCACTTTTCCCAACTGGGCCAACGGTTGATCACATGGTCCAAACTGAAGCAGACCACGGGTGCAATCCAGTCTAGTCTGCAACCAAACATCGTTTGGTGAGTGCTTTTTGTTAAATAGGGGATGTATCAAGATCAAAGTGGCTAAATTTCAGTTTTATTTAGTAATCTTAAATTGGCTGGAAAAAAGGGGGTGTTTCTGTTAAAGGGCCATACAAATAATTGAGGCATCTTTTTGGTGGTCTAATTAGGGAGACAAAAGTGGGGCATGGGACGAGTCATATGAATGATAAAACAAGTATTTATTCTTGTTGCTCATTGGATCTTTTTTCAACAAAGTCATTAGTTCATCGGATCTGATGGGTGCAAAAGGCACACACACACAAAAAATAAAAAAAAAAAAAAGGCAAATGTTAGATCTTATTTTTCTATTATGTGTGGGGGGTCCATCAGGAACTGTTCATGACGATGCTCGACAGAGGGAGTGCTCCAATGAGAGGAGCCAGGAAGCTTTCTGAGCATCCGAATAATCCGGACTTGGTAATATGGCGAACGCTCTTCTCGACCATGAACTGAACACCAAAGAAAATCATCGAATCTCGATCGAAGAAGACGTGCACGTAAGAAACGAACACTGATTGTCGGATTTAGGCCCTTTTCCAACTCTCTGAATGGACTCCCCTAAACGACTTTACAAGGTTCTGTCAATTCGAGGGCTTCACTGTTTACGGAGACTATGCAATTCATCATCGAATAGAAAAATCCTAGGATTCTTTCTAAGTTTGTGATTTACTTAACGTACTGTGCAAACTCAATGTCTCATTGGACGAGATTAGGGCAGTCATATATTTAAGATTCTGTCTCCTTTTGTTAATGGAAAGAGGGAAAAAAATAAAGGAATATGGTGTCGGCAAAATATTTTTCTATGCCACGTGTCCCCGGTCTTGGTCTTTGAACTCTACTGGGATTCTCGAAGGTTATCGATTTAATAATGCACTAAGAAAGAGTAAATCAATAGCGTCTCGTTTTAAAAATTATTATTCCTTTTTTTATTTATTGTGAAAGTAATGCGGGAGTTAACTGATTTTACTATTCACGTTAAACATGAGAGAAAAAAATTACTAGAATAATTAATAAGGAATGATAAGGATACTAAGGTTTACATGATTTAGTTCGAGATTCAATACCTACTTCAATTGAAGAGCCGGACATCAATAAATATACTATAAATTCGAATAGTACAAAGTTTAGAATCGCTCAATGGATTGAGTATTTTGTGGCAACAAACCCACATGTATTATTTCATAATCTCTCAAACGGAGCTCATTCCAAATAACTCAAAGAGTGAAACCCTAATGCTATTCTTGTTTGATTTTCTTTGTGTCCAACGAGTATAATTCCATCTTCTATATATTCATATGATACTTGTATTGAAAATAGGAAATATCCTTTTAAAAAACTCACTCGAACTAACAAACCCATTAAATAAGATACTTACCTAGATAGAATTTCCTTCACGCATTCAAAGTTGAAACATGTTCTCAACATTTATGATCCGATAACATATAGAGAAGAATGTAACAATTTATGTTACTCATGATGAATACGAGCTACTAAACTCGATTCCAAACATAAACATCTGTTGTCAAATCTAGGGTTACTTGTATATTCAAGTGGTTAATTACGTGTTAGTTTTAATTCATCGACAAACGAAAAGAAAAGAAGAAAAACCCCTTTACTCTAGTTTGTTCCCATGGGGACATTATTTAGCAAAAGACAAAAGGGACCAACATCGTAGAACGAAACGTACTGATATTTCCCCGAATAAACCAATCCATTCCTGAAAGAGGATAAATAAAGGACGGATAAAGGTAAGAACATAGTCCTAAATTAAGGAAATCCTTCCTGAGCATACCGTGTCATGCACAAAATATAGCTGTCGGCTGATCATGATAGTTGTAATCTTGAAAAGGAAAATAATTAGGTGCTCGTGAAGTATCACTTTATCAAGTTGTGTTTTGAACTTGGTAATAAAATATTATTTCATATTTCTTCCTAGTACTTTGCCCTAAATGGAGGACAATGTGACCATCATGTAAATTGTGCATTACACTATGTATGATTTCATACGGTTTTAATCCAATCGAATGAGATCACATGGGTCATCAAAAAACCAAAAGAATTCGTGTTATTTTCATTATCATTTGCAGCATTAAAAATGGCACGTGTAATTTCATCTCTCTTAAAGATAGATCGATTTCTAGTTTATTTTTCTCTAAGTTTCTGGGTTATAATATCCTCTTCTGAGCCGAATAGGTTTAGTTCTTATTTGGACAGTACAGAAGTTTGATCCATATATGCAAGACAGGTACCAAGTTAGGTCTTGCATATGCTTCTGAAATCAAGAAAGGTTACAGAAAGGTCATGACAGTCCATCATGCACAAGGACTCGAATGCACACAACACAAGCAGTAACTCTTATTTTTTACAGCATTTTATAATAATCTATTATCTTTCCTTTTTCTTTTTCTGTACGAAAACCACTGGCAAATCCCCCCCTGACAGCTTCCTATGGATGGTCATGCAACACGCTTTTTTGGGGTCTTTTCAGTACATCCATCACATGGAATTACAGTGCTTGTTGCCCCTCCTTTTCAGGGCTTGCAAAAAAAAAAAGGGCTTCTGGCATTCATAATTATAATTATTTATTGCATGTAATTGCTCAAAGAGTGTCAATTTCGAGAAGAAATTGCAGAAGAATCTTGAATTTGCAAAAGCTAATTAAATTGCATTAGGTTAGGGTACATTAGTGGTTTGGGGATTGGCTAACATTTACTGACAAGCCTGAGCTTGCAAGTACACAACTGGCTTTGGAGTTAAAACTGGTGTGGCCATAAAACAAGGCAGCAATCGTGCATCTCTTCCTCGGGCCAAACAACCTTTCACTTCATATTTTCAAGTGCCAATTCTTTTTTCTTCTTTTTTTCCCTAGTTTCAAGTTCAGGTTTTTGTTTTTCTCCCCCTAGGGAAAGCAATGTTTGTTGTGTCTGCACCAAAAAGAATTTCTTATTACAAAAGGCTTTCACATGGGGAAAAAAACACACATGCAGGAATATCTCATTAGAAAAAAGTTGACAGCAAGTGTTCTTTTTTTTTTTTGGTAAGGTAAACAGCAAGTGTTCTTTTTGGTACTTCTTTAGGTGAGAAATTGTTCTCTCGGTAAAAGCCACAGGATATGTATCCAATTATCCCTTAAGCAATATATTTTTCTTTATATGTGTGTGCATGTGTGTGTCTGTGAATAAATGCAACTTTATGTGTATAAATTAATGAGTTAATATCACGAAAAACCTCAAACTAGTATATATATATATATATATAAATATTAAATTTATCTCAAATTAATTTTTTTATCATTATAATGCAAAATTAATACACTTATGACAAATTTACTATAAAATAATTTTTTTACCATCAAAAATCTCAAATTTGTATATTTGTAATAAATTTGGATTTATATTTGTTCCCATTAAATTGGATTTATATCACAAAAACTATAGTTAATACACAACAAACAAAGGTTAAAATCATGAACGGATATACTCGTGAATTGTCACATGTCATCTAACTCAGCAATTTGACGGTAAAATTTAACTGAAACTAATTAAGGGTAAATTTATCATAAATGTACTAATTCATGATTTTTTATGGGGTTAATAACATGTGTACAGATTTGTGATTTTTAACCAAAAACTGATCCGGATGTCTTGAAGACTCTAAAGTATTTGTATTTAAAAAAAAAATTTACGTAAAACCCTATGTTTGTTAAGATTTGTACTTGTTTATCTCTGAAATTTCAAACCACTGTGAGTTCGCCCAGTAGCCACCCTTCCATCTTGGAAGGGGGAGGTTGGGGTTCAAATTTATTTCATTTCTGGGTTTCGACTGCCCGCAAATAAAAGTTCAAGCGATCTCTAAAATTTCAAGCGATACATATTATTTCCTAAAAATTTATTTTATTATTCCAGTTGACCCCTCTTCCTATTCTCACCATTTAGGCGTAGAGATGTGCTTCTTCTTTTTGTTGCCAAAAAAGGAAAATTACACTCGCTAAACTTTAGGGTGGTATGCATTTAGTCACAGCTTTTAGCCAGGAGACCCCTCGTGGAATAATTTTCTTTTACTTTTCATGAGAAGAAGACAAAAAATCTGAGCAGAGATTGATCCAAGATGATTTTGATGGCAAAATTTGGTCCAATATATTCCTGTGGTTGAGTCACCGCCCAATACTCCTATGGTGTGACAGTGACAGACTCATCAATTGCAGACCTCCATCAGATGCATTGAGTATCCATTTCAAGACGGACATTTCATAATAAGAGTGAAAATCTTTTGTTAATTAAAGTCCGAAGAGAATAACAACACTCGTCGTTCCTTCGAATCCCCATTGCCAGCCGAAAGAGTTGAATTTTCTTTTGGAAACAATGGTAGAAGAAAATTGGGAAGGGAAATGCTACAAAATTTAAAATTTTCCTCCAAACCCATCTCACAAAAATTTAAATTCCTCGCATTTTCCACCCAATTTTTTCTTACCTCCATTCTCTCTCTTTTCTTCAACAAATAGGGGAAAAAAAGATTAGGAAAGAAGGCTTATTCACCATTCATAAGTGGTTTATAAGGGTGAGCATCGGTCTTGGTTAAACCCTAGATCGACCCTAGACTAATCCGACTCAGCCAATCTTGGTTCGGTTCCCATGGGAATTGGATCGGTCCTTGGTCTTAGGACCTTTAGACCTGCGCTATGCTGGTTGGTTCTCAATTCTAGGAGTTTCCTAAAGCCTTCTCCTCTATTCTCTACGCAATTTTGTTTACTGTGTAAATTAGAAAGTAGCAAGAAACCCAACCTTAATTCGACAAAAGAAAAAACCCTCTTCACTCCCCTTGCCCTTGCTTGCCTTGCTCACTGCTTGCCTCTTTTCGCTTTCCTTGCTTACCTTGTCACTCATCTCTATTCCCTTGCCTCACCTGTTCATTTTTATGGTTTGTTATTCTTAGCAAATGTGAAATTCCTATTATTACCTTATCTTATATTTATGTTTGATATGTATTGGTATTCATAGTTTGGCTACTTAATGTCGTATTGTTGATAGATATAAAATTTGAAATAAGTTTGTCCTTTTAAGGAATACAAAAAAATAATCGATTGGTCGCGAGTTGATTTTAAAATTAGATTGGACCAATAGAGTCGGTCTACTACTTGGTCCTAGGCTCGACGGGGCTAGTCTTTGGTCCTAAAAATTGGGGACCAACACTATGCGAGTTGGTCCTTGAATTAAGTTTTGAACTAGCCCAATCCGGACCATGCTCACCTTTAATGGTGCATGAGATGAAGACGGAGAATCTAATAAAATAACATTAGAGCGACGACCAACGACCGGTTGATAAAAACTAATATTTATCTACTTACCAATTTGATACAAAAAAAAAATTAATGAATTATTGTCATTGGATTCCGGTGTAGATCAATAATGACTAGATTTAGGATGACTATTCTCTATTTAATGGACCTACCGTACATTAACTTGCTCATCCTTCTCCGAAACAAAATCAAGAGAAATTTTCATTTTACCCTCCGAACTAACATTAAATTACATATTAAACCATAAGCTTTAAATCCTTTCGCTTTATCTCTCTAAATTGTCAATTTAGAGGAAATCACGCAACTAGTCCCTTAGTTTTGGCCCTATGTGCTATGTCATCCTTAAATTTTTTTAATTTATTCAATGCGGTCCTTAAACTATTAGTAAATGTTCAATGTAAACTACCATATACTCAAATAATAAGTTATACGTTATTTGATGACGTTGATTGTTATATGCTAAGTTGGTTTTTTAAAAAAGATGAGTCAACATTTCTAGCTTTTCATCCATCTACTTTTGAAAAGGAAAATTTTTACATGTCGATCATTATTTGACAATGTGAATACCATATCCTAATTTGAGATGAATTGAGATAAATATCTTACTTTGATGACCTGTGTGTAACTTTGCTTTTTGTTGTTTCCGGTCCAAACCTAATGGATTGAAAGTCAAATGAGTAGATAATGTTAATTTGAATTAATTGAAGGATATCATTGAATATTTTCATATAATTCAAAGACTACTAATATTTCAAGAATCACATTGAACAAATAAAAAGTTAAAGGACGACATTACAATTTGGATCAAAGTTCATAAATCATTAGTGTCATTTTCCTGTCAAATTACTTGTGTGTAAATTGAGATAAATATCTTACTTTGATGACCTACATGTAAACTTTGCTTTTTGTTGTTTCCGGTCCAAACCTAATGGATTGAAAGTCAAATGAGTAGATAATGTTAATTTGAATTAATTGAAGGATATCATTGAATATTTTCATATAATTTAAGGGCTACTAATATTTCAAGAATCACATTGAACAAATAAAAAGTTAATTAAAGGACGACATTACAATTTGGATCAAAGTTCATAAATCATTAGTGTCATTTTCCCGTCAAATTACCAATTCCCTAAACTTTCACTCTTTCGTATGTAAACCCCTAAACTTCAAATCCCTTACACTTTGCTCCCTAACTTGCAAATTATTTTGTCCATTTTCACTGTCAACTTTTTATCGGTCAAAAATGGGTAGTGCGCAGGATTCTTCGGTTGCAATGAAGTAATGCACCAGAGGTTATTATCGCCCATAAAGAGAACTTTAAAAAATCATGTACATATGCGGTATTAATGAATGAAATAATTTGGAAGTTCGAGATGGTACAACATAAGGATTTGACGCATGAAGTTTAATGTGGAGGAGGGCAAGGGTTCTGGGGGATAAACTATAACATTTTTATTTTTATTTTATACATTGAAAGAATCTTTTTTGTGATTAATAAACTAAAAAAAGGGGAAAAATATAACTGAAAAAATGGAAATCGACAAGTTTAGGACTGATTGTACAATAGGGTAAGAGTTCGGAGAGGTAAAGTCGAAAGAAATTAAGTTTTGGTATTTATTGTGTAGGAAGGATGCATAAAATAGGGAGTTTATCCTAAAAGGAAATCCATAGAGGGGGATAAATCTCAACACAACATGAGAACATGAGTCGAATGTAACTGATATTTTCATGATAAGTTCCAACATAACATGGTACAAATAATTCAAATTTAAATCGAACTTACACTTTTTCCATCTATTTCTAAGTAAAAATATACGTCAACAAAATTTGGTAATAACACGAATATGATGGAACGAGCAGCGTTAGGAGAAGGCTATCTATAGCGAAAGAAGTGACTTAAACAAGAATTTTCTTAAAAGCCGATTGAGTAAGAGCATGGACAACTTCATCCCCATAATTCTATATCCAGCTTACGATTCTTTTCATTCTAGAAACCCTCAAATCAGATTGTTGATTGATGCTATGATGATCATGGGCCATCCATCACATTACATTGGTACGACATCGTAGACCAACAAATTTCCGTGGTCAGGTGCGTGAGTGCGCAAGTGAGAGATCAAAACCACAGATCGTTAATAGCCACAAAGAAAGAACTTTCCTAAGAAGAATTAATCGGAGACATGCATTGACGTGTTAAGTGGCTAATGAAATGGTTCTACGGTTCTCGACATAGACCTTTCTAGAATTGTCATGTTGGGTTCTATGACTCTTTGTCCATTCTGTTTGTCCGAGCGGGTTTCCGCAAATAAAGCCACTTTGTACCTCCATCTTCTCCCTCTTTACTTTACTTAACCAATAAAGCCAATAAAGACAACCGTCGTTGAATGGCGAAGCTCCCGATGCACCAGTGTATGATGGGTTGCTGAATTGAGGTCCCGGTTGAATTGAATCGAAGTCTGACATCGAACATGAATGGATGGTTTAAGCGGCTTACAGCGTGGTTCCACGAGTCCAAGTGATGAAGTTGTGGTGTTTTATAAAACAAGTTGGTGAGGGTATTACGTGAAATTTATGAAGTTGTGAAATTTGGTAGAGGAAAGTATACTTGCTAAATGTATATATGTAATTTTCATCATGACTTCGTATGCCCTATATACTTGTTATGTATTTCAGCAATTTCTCTTATATCTATAACTTGATATTGATACTGATGATGAATGGAATTGCTTAGTACAAAACCGTGATTTTCCTTTTACGATTCTAAAAGGGTTTTCCACGTAAAAAATCACTTGTCTTTTTCTTTGATTTTCTCTTCCACATTTCGCATTTTTAAGAATTGATATTAGAGCTTGGTTCGACAGAATTTGAGGAGCAACACTGATGGATGAAGGGACGAGAAGGTGAAGATCGATCGATGCATCGACAAGAACTTTGGTTTCTAGAAGATGCAAATTGAGAATCTATTGTGTCAAAAAAATATGCAATAGGCTTTATTGAGAGAGAAACTGGATTTAATCAAGAAAGAAAACTATGAGAAATTATTGTCGTCATAAATATCAAACTCCAAATGGGAGATTGATCGAGTTTTGGAGTCTAATAGCGAAAAAGTATTATTTTCATCAAAATTTTATATGCCCTAAACTCATGCATGTATTAGGGCAAACTCGCTTACATTTGTAACTCGATCTTAATCTTGATAATGAAGAAATTATTTAGTGCCGCATCATAAGTTTTCCTTTTCTATTTCTGAAAAGGTTTTTCTCTTAAAAATTCACATGTTTTCTTCTCTGAATTTTCTTTATCAAACACTAAGGTTAATCTTTTTTTAACAGGCGTACTAGACTATATGAGCTACTAGCCCATTTTATGTGTTCGAGTGAGCTTCCACCAATCAGTTCCATTCTCTTTCACCGGGCAATGACTTGGTTTTCTAGAAATTGGTCATGAGTCGGACACGTAATACTAAAAATCGAAAATTATTGGGTCTCGTGTGACTCGGTCCCACGTGACTCCTTCAATTGAAGGCCCCATAAGGAGCACTATGATGCATTGCGCAGAGCAATTCTCGATGAATGAAGCTTTTTAGCCTCGGCAAACTTCATGGTCTCAAATCAAAGTCAATCTAGAATCTGCTCCAATCCCCGGCGACCTTCACCCCATCCAAGTTGAAGCTGATCAAAACGTTCGACCTTCAGGAAGATACAGAAACGAAGCTCTATCGGATTCAACTTTTAATGACCCCGACATGTTTCGATCTTCTTACGTCGAGTTCATTCCAATCATGTGGTTAACGCCCCGGTCGAGTCATTAAGATCCTTTGATCAACCTTGATTGGACTTCCATCGGGTCAAGCTCCAATGCCTTGAAGAATGTTCAAGTCCCATGTTTTGTTTCGAGATCTAACACTCGAGTCAAACTTCATTAAAAATAATGGATTGGCGTTGCTTGTAACTAAGCACTTGTGATGACATAAGATCTAACACGTGATTTCTAGTCTTACTTAATCGTGCGTGTACATATAAATTGATTTTAAGATCTGTTTATTTAAAGGGAAATTATTTTCTAATTTTCTAATTGTTGGATGTTTTCATGGACCGAGGACAACTAATACGAGAGAAGACGACTTCCCATTTTAGTAAGAAGAAAATCATTTTCTTTAAATTATCGAACAAATAAAAATTAATTAATTATTTTGAAATTTTTTTTTAAATACTTTTTTTTAAATTATGAAATATTCAGTAAAACAAATACATAAGTAATATCATTCAAAGCGGAAACACTGACATCAAACTAAATCAAATTAAATCCAGTGTACGGATTTTTTTGTACACTTGAAAGGAGAGGAACATTTCCAAGCTAGTTGAGCCTCTCTCTCTCTCTCTCTCTCTCACCAACAAAGACATGAAATTCTTTATCAATTTCATTGAGAATTTCTAAGCCTGTGCGTTGAGCAGTTGGTACTGTGGACTGCAACTGTAGTTTGATGGACCTATGCCTACTTGCGTTTGCTTGTGGGAGTGGATCTTGCAGATTGGCATTATTTAAGGGAATGAAGAAAAAGGAAACCAGAGAGAGAGGGAGGGAGGGCATTATGGTCAATTCGAAAAGGAGTTGTCAATCAATGCTAAAGAGAGAGCAAACAAAATCATGTTATTCCTCCTAATTTTTAACATATATATGTATTTTCTTAAAAGCCCAGATGGACAGTACCCCCTTTATGCTGTCTCCATCCATCACCTCCAACCTCACTTTCATCCTCTTCCCATTTCCACAAAAAGCCCTAAACCTGTTTCTCTTCCATAAGCTACTTGCCATTCTCTCTCTCTCTCTCTCTTCAATGAGTGCTTTCTGAGATTGGGCTAGACACATAGGAGCTGCTTCCCCCTCTTTTCAGGAAGGAGGAGAGAAGGAAAAAAAACATCCGCCAATCTTTCATTTCAATAGATTTTCCAGAAGAGAAAGTTTCAGCAAAGCCCAACCGAACCCAACATCATGTAATTAAAAGGTAGCTTTTCCAAGTTCTCTATGATTTTCTCAAGCTGCTATTGATCCTCACAGCCATCCAACTCCAGAAAGAGAGACAAAAACCCTAGCTATGATTCTTGCTCTTTCATTATTTTCCCATGGATACTGTAATATCTGATATCCCTCTCTCTCTCTCTCTCTCTCTCTCCCTCTCTCTGAGTTATTGAGATCTCCCTGAACTGATCATCAAGTTACTGATTTTCAGGTTCTCTCTTTCTTCGGTAACAGTGTGATTGGCACCCCCTATTATATTCCCAGCAAACCCAGCTTCCATACACAGCTTCAGATTTCGTTTACCTGTGCATGTACTCTCTCTCTCTCTCTCTCTCTCTCTCTGTGATCAGGTGAGCTCTTGATAGACTTCCTTGTCTTGACCATTAGGCACTCAGTTTGTGTAACATCTCACGCCGAGTGATCGCGCACGCAAGTAACTTCAAGAAGGAGCATGATGAATTCGCTTCCAGAACTTGATTCCATCACAGTCCTCAATCCCACCAGCGCCAACTCCATAACCACCATTGCCTCATCCTCCTCTTCTTCCACTTCCCCCTCGACAATAACCACTGCCGCCGCCGGCACGGTGGCTACGACGTCCAGCCGATATGAGAACCAGAAGCGCCGGGACTGGAACACCTTCGGGCAGTACCTCCGCAACCACCGGCCGCCGCTCTCGCTCTCCAGGTGCAGCGGCGCCCACGTCCTCGAGTTCCTCCGGTACCTCGACCAGTTCGGCAAGACCAAGGTCCACACCCAGCTCTGCCCCTTCTTCGGCCACCCGAACCCGCCTGCCCCCTGCCCATGCCCGCTCCGCCAGGCGTGGGGCAGCCTTGACGCCCTCGTCGGCCGCCTCCGCGCAGCATTCGAGGAGAACGGCGGGAAGCCCGAGGCCAACCCTTTCGGCGCGCGGGCCGTGAGGCTGTACCTCCGTGAGGTCCGGGATTCTCAGGCCAAGGCCAGGGGGATCAGCTACGAAAAGAAGAAAAGGAAGAAGCCTCCCCAAGCACCCATGATCGCCGCTGCAGGTCGGATCGAAAATCAGTAAGGAAAAAGCACCTCTTAGCATGTGTCATGATCAATAATCGAAGGTCGTCGCATTCTACTCCTATCTATAGGTCTAAATGCTTAGATATACGACAGTACGATATATCCAAGTTCTTCAGTCTATATATGTCGTGTCTGCATAGCACATCATATGGTGGAAGACTGTGTTCCATAAAAAGCACCATGATGATAGCAAATGCTTGCTCCTTATCTGTTTTTCCATTATTGGATGCTGAAAAAGAAGAGAGAGCCCCGGGAAGAGAGACAGCATTATACTTTTGGAAGTGGGTTCAAATTATGCAGTGTATGTATGAAATCTGTAGTGACGATCTGAAGTGTCGCGTAAAACTTCCACTTTGTCAGCTGCCTAATGTGTACTTGTTGAAACCGCATGATGAATGAGGAGCAGAAATGGATTTGCAGATCTTGTTCGGTTGGGTTTTCTCCCCCATTTCATGGGCAATTTTAATTCCGATCTATTTTATATTAGGTATTGTCAAATCAACCTGGTCATAAGATATGATGGATATATATAACTTTCGAAAAGATATGTGTCAGATTTGTCTAGCACTGTGTATATATCCTGTTGGGTTTTTGGTATTACATATGGTAGTCAGTGGCGAGATTTTGCTTTTCACTCCTTTCGCTTCCTAGGTCTAATTTGTTTGCTTTTCCTGTCACCGTGACATGATTATCGGTGATTTAGTTAGAATGCACGCAAATTCTAGTGTTTGCATGCCTAATTTTGGTTCGGGTGACGTCGAATGAAAGGAATAAAATACGAGAGGCTCAACAAAAAACATATGCTTCTTCGATCTCTTCAAAATGAGGAATTTTTCATTTTTTTTTTCCATGGGTTGTGAATAGTATAATGTAGCCTCATTTATGATGCAATGCAGAACCGCCCCATTTCTTTTCATCGTGTCAAATCAATCTTGATGTCCCCTGAATGGCAGATACATCATTAAATAAGTGAAGACCATTTTTCATGATGTCTGATAAACCGTTGACCGTTCTTAGTTGTCTCTGCTGAGGATGGAATTTCACATATGAAACGACCCTTTTGTTTGTTGTGAAGAGTCTATCGAGGACAATGTTGACGTGCACCGACTTCATATGAGTCTGGCCTGGTGCATCCTCGTCACGGATTAGGCGAAACCGGCTCACACTGCTGAACTTTTGTTGCATGTCCCAACTTCTTCTATTTTTGGCTATATTGTCCAAGAGTGAGCGTGTTGTGGACTTGGTTTTAGTATGGTTTCTTGCTTAACGGTTTTACCAGAAAGGCCTAGTACTTCTACGTCAAGTGAAACAATTAAGCCTCTAGAGTTAAGTTTTCATATGTGTCACTGATGTTCTTTCATTGTAGCTTAGTTTGGGTTTATTAGAACAAGGTCCATGTCTCTAGCATCTATAATGTACAAACCTTTTGAGACTGTGTTTGAGTTTATAGCAACTCAGCACAAAGGGGCGATCATATGCAATTGTTCTGAATCCTGTTAATCATTCTGCACATGATACATTCTAGGTTGCCTAGGCCTTCCATTGCCAATGATGCTTGGCCCATCCTTCTTGTCATCCACATAGGAAGAGAAAACTAGAGAATTGTGTGAAGCACTTGAATCATTGGAATTCTTCTATACAAAGGAATTATTATTACATTGATTTGTGGCTATTGCTTGCAACGGAAGTGCAGAACGGTTTTTCTACTAGAAAGTGGGGAATTCATCATATTCGCCCTCATGGAGATTATGCATCCGCACCACCAATTTGAAGCACGTATTATTCTCAAACATGATGCAGTTGTCTGTCTTTCTTTGATATGAACTCTTCTCTATAGGGAGTTGTTGGTTGGGTAGATGAATTTTAGGGCTTGTTTGATAGACTGTGGAATTAGAACACACCAACAGAGATT
Organism: Eucalyptus marginata; assembly: GCA_014182565.1. Taxonomy (NCBI): domain Eukaryota; kingdom Viridiplantae; phylum Streptophyta; class Magnoliopsida; order Myrtales; family Myrtaceae; genus Eucalyptus; species Eucalyptus marginata. The sequence continues at coordinate 34,958,902 of CM024592.1, read as the reverse complement.
CTAAACCTATGAGCCATATTTACACTCAGTAATCCCTCCTGATTAAACTAGAAGCAAAGCTATGAGTTGTTCATGAGCATATGCGCCTGAATACATGTTCTTGCGCTGTAAGATTGATAGCAATTCCTTTCCGAATCTGCATGATCACAATCGATGTCTAGCTCTAATTCTTTACAAACTTTTAGCCTGCTGAATTAAAGTTTGACTTATACACTGCTTGATCTGGTTCGCCTTATGGCTAGTTTGTACAAATCTGTAGCACTCAGTAGCAGTCTGGATGAGATATCTCGCTGCGAAAGAAGAGCTGAGTTGTGAATATTAGTTAAGGTTTGGTCACGATGCACGTCATATCGCTCGCGAACATCTTTTGCGTCGACCTGCCTTTGCTAATTCCAACTGCATGCACCTTCATGCTGAACTTTATCTTTTAAAGATCGTGATTTTCAGGCTAGGTACTGATCTGATCCTGAGTATTCATCATCCCTTCTAGGCTAGTGGGTTTCTTTTTGGTGGGAGAACATACATCCAGTTCTCATGATTGCCGAAAATATATCGAAAGAAAATTATTTCCCTATTTTTTTTTTCTAAAGCATATTTTTCACATTATTATAATTTCTTTTTGGTAAGTTATAAGTTGTGGACATCCCCCACATGTAAAACTAGCTGCCTATAAACATCGGTGGTTGTAAAGCACTAATGCTTGTTCTGTAATAACACATGAAAGAACCTTCCACGAAGCCGGTTTCCTTCCCTTATTGCTGGAGTTGGGAAACAACTCAATCCCACAATTTCTTGTTTCATAGTTTCTGTATCAGAAAATTCAAAATTTTTGTGATCTGCTAAATAAATTTCTCAACCAGCTTTCGCTTTCGAAATATCGTGATCTCATTTGAGGGTTTCGCCTAAATTGGGCGCGCGTAGCATATATTTTCTGCATTCATAATCAACTTTTTTTTCTCAATTCTTTGAAGATACTAATTAGTTAAACGTGAAAGATCCTAGTCGTGGTTAGAAAGTTCGAATATCGAGTCGGCTTGTTCTTGGTCGTGTTGGACTGTTTCTGCAGGCGAATCAAATTCCTCAAGGAACTAGATTTCGGAATTTTATCTCACTATATTATTGAATAATTGATGCTTCCATTTTGGGATTTCTTTCTTTCTTTTTGCATTTCTTACGGAAAAAACTACAAAATTCTGATTTGCATTTCGGATAGTTCTGTTCATGTATCCTAAGACGCGATTAGTATTAGATGAATATGTGGTTTAATATTTATAAATATTCTAACACTAGTCGTATTCGAGTTGCGTTTTGATTCTATATTCAAAATAGCTACGCGCCAATAGGGATGCTCGTTAGGAGATATATTAAGGTACGCATGATAACCATTTTATTTCTGTTGCATAACTATTTTTCTATTCCGGACTTATTTCTAGAACAGAAATTCATTTGGTAAAATTATTTCATTTTTTTATATATGAAATAAATTTTTACTCTGGAAATAAATTTAGAATAGAAATCATAAGTAAATTTTTTTTTACTTTTCTATTTCTGAAATAAAAATAAGAAATAAAAACTATTTTCATTGTTCGTTCTCACTGTTAGTTAGTTGTTCATCCATCGTCACCGGCAGTCAGCCGCCGCCGCTGTCGCCGAAAGGGAGAAATTTTATATCATCATCAAACGCGTATTTTTGTTTAGAAATTCATTCAAAAATAGAAATAGATTTTTCTATTTCTCTTTCAGAAATCAATTTTTGACCAAAATGGTTATCATTCGCACCCTAAGTATACTCTAAACAATCCTGTAGATTTTATTTGGTACAAAAATCCATCAAAATCTACAAGCTGAAATATAGAATAAGATAGAGATAAGAACCAGGGGAAGTACATAAGGTTTGTCACCTAGGCCATTGGAAAGTATCAAAGATTCGAAAGGGCTAGATCTAGAATTCATGATATAAATATATCTACGTGTTGCGATTTAAATGACATGACATAACATGACCATGACATGCGAGGCACGCATGACATTGAACAGGTGATTGGACATGTGACGTGTCATCTAGATACGACATGCATGCAAATGATTCCTATATATGTTTTGATAGGCATGTAGGATAGTACTGCATGATTAATCAATCCAAGGTAGGGCTAGTGTGGTATGGTTCGAACTGACTGATTGGGAATTCAAGGAACTTGAATGTGACCGTTCAATTTCTAAGAATGAAAACCATCAAGGAAAATTGTCTAAAAAGTCCTAAATCTATTGCATTTTTTAGTCATAAAGTTTTTTTGCATTTTGCTAATTGAGCTTATCCCGTCAATTTTAATCGAAAATTATTGATGTGGACATTAGTTGCATTGACATAAACGATTTTTAATTTTTTTGAATTTTTTTTTTGAATTTTTCTTTTCTTTTTCCTTTATTTATTTATTTTTTCTTCCTTCCTCTTCTAATTGGTCGCTAGCCCTTGATGACTAGCCAGAGGCGAGGGCTAGTGAGGTCAACCTCACCGGCTTCTAGCGAAGCTCACCTTCGCTAGCCACTAGTGAGGCTTGACCCTCGCCTCTAACAAGGGTGAGCCTCACCAAGGACAGGTAAGGCTTGCCCTCGCTACAAGCTTTACCATTATCGGCAAGGTCGACCATCACTAAATTATCAGTGTCAATATTAACTACATCATGTATGACAGCTAGTATACATATCTGTGATTTCCAGTCTAAATTATTCAAATATGTTCGATTGGTAAAATTAAAAAATTTAGAACTAAATTGACAAATGTATGATAAATTTAGAACTTTGTGAATAATTTTCCCAATCTCAACGATTTAAACTATCACGTTTCGAGTTCGTAGTGTGTTTATGAAGAGGGTGGCTTGGGTATTTGATATCAAATCTAAGCGAATGAGGTGTCATAGGGGACATGTTTTAAGCTAGCTTTTGACAACATCTGATATCGGTATTAAAAGCTCCTTCTATCTCTATCTAATTTGAGAAATATTTGGCATTCAAATTCTCTCTCATTCCAATTCTCAAGCTTGTGATTCCTTCGCCGCCATTCGATTCCTTTTTTTTTTGTAAAATCATTAATGTCGCTAATGCAGCTAAAAAGTCAATTTCGCAATCCGGCTAATTAGATTTTGTACTTACAAGTGACAAGGTTGCCAGAAAGACTTGTGGTACGTACGTACTATTGGTTCATGTCATTTTTTAAGGTAGATAAACTAAATTTTCAAGGTTGTCTAGTCAGAACTTTCGAGCAATCCTCGGCTTTCTTTAGTACCAATCAGCAGTCGAAAATCTGAGTCCTTTGTCCCCCTTTTTGTTCACGGATAGGACTGCCATGAATGTGAAGCCTAAGATTTTTATTTTTATTTTTTTTCCATCGAGAGTTTGGGACCGGCCCCAAAAAAGAAAAGCTCGGATGGGCCTTGCGTGCTGTGACGGCCCAGCTGGGTGCTCCGGGGTCCAGGTCCATCACGCGGCCGGCCTATTATTTAACTTTTTTTTTTTAAGTTGAAATTTAGTATGATCCCATCCCCCCAAAGGAAAAAAAAGAATTTCATTTAGGCTCCATTTGTTTCTTGGAAAATAATTTTTGGGAAAACGTTTTTCATATTTTCCAGCGTTCGTTTCACGAAAAATAAATTCATTAGGAAAAATGTTTTTCATGAAAAGAAAAAAGTCTTCTAAATTAGGAGAAAATATTTTCCACTTTTGAAAAGTGGAAAACATTTTCCTCACTTGATCTCTCTTATCTCACACCTCTACAAATCCTCACTTCCTCCTCCCATTTCTTCTTCTTCTTCTTTTTTTTTTTATTCGAATTATTTTTAATTTCCTTTTCTTTTTTTTTTTTTCTTTTTCTTTTCTTTGTTTCCCATCTTTTCTTTCTTGGCTAGTCGTCGGCCGTCACCAGACAAACCTTGAGCTCATCAATCCCAAGCTCGTGCTCGTCGATTTGGTGAGCCTCGAGCTCGACGTTTACACTCGCTAATCTGATGAGCGACAAGCTCCATGCTTGTCAGCAAGCTCGAGGCTCGCCAGTGGCCGGTCGCAGGCCATTGCCATGGCCGGCAGCCAGCCAAGAAAGAAAGAGATGGAAAAAAAAAAAAAAAAAAAAGAAAATAATAATTAAAAATACTAATAGATTTTAAATTTTTAAAATAATTAAAAATAAATTTTTAAAAATATGAAAAATCCATTTTAAAAAATGAAATAAATGAAAAAGAGTATATGAAGGAAAATATTTTCCTTACCGAACAGCGAAAAATATTTTCTACTTCATTTTCAAGTTTCATCCAAAACACCAGAAAATAATTACATTTTCCTGGAAAATGACTTATTATAAAATATTTTCCAAACGCCACATTTTTCGCAAAACAAACGGAGCCTTCGTGACTATCGATTGTAAGGTAAAATCAAAATATATGGACAACCTTGACATGTTGTGACTAAGGTACACTCGAGCACAAATGGTTCCTCTCATTTTAAGTGGCCAAAGAAGTCTTAATTTTATTACATTTGCATTAATTTAGTTATAAACTTTTTAATTTTGCCAATCAAGTCATAAACCTTTAAAGAATTTGTTAATGTAGTCCATCCACTCAATTTTGGCAGGAAATCACTAACATGGATGATGACGTGAACAAATTTTGCAATTTTTAAAAAAGTTAATTTCTATATTTTTAATTTTTGATTTCTTTTTTTGATCCTTTGTTCACCTTTGTCAATCATTGTAAAAGGGCTTGCAAGCTCCTGTCAACCACTTCACATGATATAAATGATACCCGGCCACTTAGGTCCTAATCATCGGAGTTGGGGTTTCTTGAGTTAAAGCATTAAGAACCTCAACATGGGTGGTAGGGACTCGCCAGATCATGATGGACTTGGGTTGGTGTCGGTGACTTGGGCATAGGAGCCAAATACCCAAGCATGCCCACCTGGGAGCTTGACTGCCAAGGAATTAAGGTCGGGCAACGGTGACATGGGCATAGGAACTAAGTACCTAGACACGAACACAGGCACAAGCACTGGGGTCTCGATCGTAGCCTTGAGAGACCCGGGACTTAGCTTGAGCATGGGAGCTAAGTACTTGAGCATGCCTGTGAAGGACTTGAGCTTAGAGGTCTCAAGCCCAACCTTTTGTGGACTTGGGTATAGGAGTTGGCTATTGGGCACAGCCTTGGGATCCCTACATGGGAATTAGGGTCTCGAGCTTAGCTGTTGTGGACCCGTACCTAAATATCAATGACTTGGGCATAGGATGAGGTAGCTGCCTAGGCACAGTCGTTGGGAACCCGAGCATGGGAACCAAGGTCTCACCTGACCTTGAGCCCAGCTTTCGTGGACCTGAGCCCAACCGTTGAGAAATCAATCCTTGCCTCAATGGGCCCAAACATAGGAATGGGCAATTGGGTTTCTATGCCCACGTGTCAAGGTCTTTAGCGTCCATAACTAGTTAAATTTTAAAAAATGATTATTAATTGTTAAAAGTGGAAATAATTTTTTAAAAGATTATTCAGTGACTTATTTTCCTTGAAGATCCAAACATCGAAAAATGAAGGAAATGTTTTTCAATGGGAAATTTCACGTGAAACCAATGCACCTTTATTAAGAAGTTCCGACGACTAGAAACAAAGGGCCTCGCCAGCCAGGCCCGCCAAGTTCCACTCCGCTGATGGGCTGTGCCGGGCCCGACCGATCTGATGCCGCCGATCAATCGGGCCTTTGGGGCCATGAGAAGTAGCCCAACTGCCCTAGAATCGGGCGGGCCCTCGCTACCGACCTGCGAACGGCCAATGATTCGACCGGCGGGTCGTCGGCCTGGGCCTGGGCACGGCATGGCCCCTCTCGACGACGGGGCACGAATTGCTCCTCAAAAACAAAAGAGGAAAGCGAAAGCAGGAACGAATCGGATGGGAAAGCGGGACCACAGAACGAATTCATTTCTCCCAATCGATCGTGTCGGTCGCGCTCGGCCCGGATGGATCATCATCGCAAGAAGAAGCGAGACCTTATCTTCCCCCCCTCGAAACGAATTCAGCAAAAAAAATCCCTTTTGACTTCGGGGGGCAAAGCAACGGTAGATCTCGTCGAGCATTATCACCTCCGCGTCTCGTCTTTTCTTTTGCCAAATCATCAAAAAGACCCAACTTCAAGAATTGGTAAAAACGCTCCCTTTTTGAAGTCCTTTCTCTCTCCTTTTTTCTTCACGCGTTATCTGATCCCGTTCGCATGTTTATCAATAAGTAAGTACTTTCGAAATTGCACACCGACTCCGAATCCGAACGAACAGGTGGCGTCGCCCCGTGCGAGACCCGACCGGCCGGCCCGTCACGACGGTCGCGGTGCAGCGACGAACGGGATCTGGCATTCTCGCCGGAGCGCATCAATTAAAAAACACCACTCGCAAGTGGGGTGGGGGGAGAGTGACTGCTGCATAAATCCCGAGCCCCTTCTCTCTCTCTCTTTCTCTCTCTTCATCTCATCTCCCTCCAAAAATAGAAAAGCTAGAGGAGCGAAGTCTGAGATCCAATCTAGCACACTGTGGCGTTTATTCCCCACATAGAGCCACTCCCCCTTCAGATCTCCCCCCGTACAAATCTCGGGTCTTTCTCTCTTCTCTCTCTCTCTCTCTCTCTCTCTTCGATCACACATTCCCGTTGCCCACTCCCGCTGAACGATCTCCATCGCCACCCAGTAAGTTCCTCCCTTTCTCGTCCCTCCTCGCCGTTCTCGTGTTCTTGCTCGTGGGTTCCGCGTAAAGATCTGTTCTTGGCCCGAGATCCGCGCGGGCTCGCCATCTGGGTCGGATGGGTTCCGCCGCGGCTCGGTTTCTTGGTGATTGGGAATTTTTTCTTGGCGCTAGATTCGTCGAGATCTGCGGTGGAATTCGTGCTGTGGGATCTGTTGGGTAGTCGAATTCGTGGTTTCTTGTTCCAGATCTTGTCTTTCCCGATTGATGGGCCGTCTGGGGTAGCTCCCGTCTAAATTTGTCATCCTCTCATTGGTTTCGATTCGACTTTATTGGCAAAGAAACTCATTAAATGCTTTGCAAATGAGGAATGTTTCACCTTTTCGGTTTGGGCTATCCAGTTGGTGTCGGCAACATTTCTCCCTCGTGAATACGACTGATTTTTTCTTTTTTTGAGATGATTGGCATCTTGTTGCGGCTGGGGATTTTGGTTTAGATCTTGTGAGATAATGTCCCGCTTTAAGTTACTGATCAATTTCCAGAATTCGATTGCTTCGCTGCCTGTGTTGTTGTCATTGTCATTGTTGTGACGGCTCTCTGTTATTCCCTTTTGCTTGCTGGTACTCTTTGGTCCTCACTCTTGGAGTGGAATTGCTTCCTTCCATTCAGTCATTGTAATGCTCTATAGTCCGTTCCAAAACGAAATCGCCACGTTTTTTTGTAGAAGTTCGCAATGGTTGGAATGGTACTGTGGTTTCAGGATATCAAAATGGTGATTGTGCTTATGGTTGCCTATGGCTGGCCTGTTTAAATCAAAGATCTGCGGCTTTCGGATTGGAAACTACCAACTGTTGTGCTGCTTCTTTTGGGCATTAAAGCTCGACCTGAGGCTATTTTTGATTTCATGGGCGATGGAGCCACATACCTTTCCCGTGTCTTTGCCTTTGTTGGCTCTTGTCTATGATGAGATGCTAAACATGAGCATATGCATTACTATTAGTCTTATCCTTTAGTCCCTGACCACTGTGCATTTTTTCTTTTTTTTCATTATTTTACTCTTGTTGAAGTTGATTATTTACTTCTCTGATCTGATCTTGCTGTTTCTGCAAATTTCCAGGTTTTGTTGATATCGTAGCTTTAAGAGGTCAAATAAGACAGTGTGGGCGTTGTTAGTTAGCTGAGATGAGATCTGCCTTATGATCTTTCAAGATACAGGGAACTGAAAGGTTCAATCTGGGATAGGGGATCCAAGTATAGTAAATGATGAGGGGAAGGTCCGACGGATCCCAAAAGAAGCGCTTAATAACTTCGGTGTGTGTTGTTGCGATCTTTCTTGGCTTTCTATATGCATACTATGGATCGATTTTTGGGCATGGTACATCAGCTCTGGAGTATGGCAGCAAGTCATTGAAAAGGCTTGGCTCATCATATTTGGGTGGAGATGATGAAAGTGATGGAAAGCAAGATGAGGCTAAGTATGGGCAGGAAGATGAAGATGATGTGACAGTGAAGAGCTTCCCAGTAAGTTACTTAATGGAAACTGCCTCTGTCATTGTTGATACATATGATCCCTCGTTCTTTAATAAAGATGGAGAGTGAAAAGACTCTCTACATCATCATTTACTATAATACCGTCTCGGTTAATTTGGGATCATTCTGATTGCAGGTTTGCGATGATCGCCATTCTGAATTGATTCCTTGCTTAGATAGGAACCTTATTTACCAAATGAGGTTGAAGCTGGATCTATCTTTGATGGAGCACTATGAGAGACACTGCCCTCTTCCTGAAAGACGGTACAACTGCTTGATTCCTCCTCCTCCAGGGTACAAGGTAAGTTCATGCATCATTTTAGTAGTTTCAAGCGGGTTTAGGTTAACCTTTAGGATTGTCAGTTCCTTACTAAAAAAGCTATTGTCTTTCTTCTGTTCTTATGTTGGTTATATTCTCATCTCCTCGCATGCTACAGGTCCCTATTAAGTGGCCTAAAAGCAGAGATGAAGTTTGGAAGGCAAACATCCCTCATACTCACCTTGCACATGAGAAATCTGACCAGAACTGGATGGTTGTGAAAGGCCAAAAGATAAACTTTCCTGGAGGAGGCACTCATTTTCACTATGGAGCTGATAAATACATTGCTTCAATGGCTAATGTAAGTATGCTAGTCATTGTAAATAGTTGTAGGCCACCTTAAGATTTTGCTGTGTCATGCTCAATTTGCTGCTTGATGTGTGCACTTTCAAGGCAGCGGCATACATAAGTTCTTTAGTATGCACATGAAATGTCCATCCATGTGTTGAGTCAGGCTTTTGTTCAGTAGCTTGTCATCTAGAAGATCTCTTAGTGTTTGCTGGTGTGAAAATAATGCTATTTTGGCCATTGTTTTGCCAGATGCTCAACTTTTCAAGAAATATTCTGAACAATGAAGGAAGAATAAGGACAGTCTTCGATGTTGGCTGTGGTGTGGCAAGTTTTGGAGGGTATTTACTCTCATCAGACATCATGGCAATGTCCCTGGCACCCAATGACGTGCATCAAAACCAAATTCAGTTTGCTCTGGAGAGAGGGATTCCTGCATATCTTGGTGTCTTAGGTACCAAGAGGCTCCCTTATCCTAGTAGGTCCTTCGAGCTTGCGCATTGTTCCCGGTGTAGAATTGATTGGCTTCAAAGAGATGGGATTCTTCTTCTTGAGCTGGATAGGGTTCTCAGACCTGGAGGTTATTTTGCCTACTCTTCTCCTGAAGCATATGCGCAGGACGAGGAGGATCTTAGAATCTGGAAAAAGATGAGTGCCCTTGTTACACGCATGTGTTGGAGAATAGCTTCGAAGAGGAACCAAACTGTCATTTGGCAAAAACCTTTGACAAATGATTGTTATATGGAAAGAGAACCTGGGACTCAGCCGCCTTTATGCCGATCTGACGATGATCCGGATGCAGCATGGGGTGTGAACATGGAAGCGTGCATTACACCATACTCTGACCGTGAGTTTCCATGTTGTTTATGCTTCCCCTCGCCAAATCTATATTTTTGTTTGCTCGCTCTTCTTAATTTTGAAGTTTCTCATGTGTTATTTCCTCCTTTTCAATTAAAGTAAGACTACAATGGAAGTTGCTATGAATTTCTTTTGGGAATATAGAGAAATTATTTTCAGGAAGAAGTAAACATGCTCGAGTGGCTGATGTCTTTTCAAACTATGTGTGAGGAGTTTCCTAGCACGCCCTCTAGTAGGAGCCAATGGTTGCATAAATTATTGCTTGGAAGTTGGAAATTCTAGATTCTTCTCACATTGATCATGCATTCTAATAAACGGTACTTGTCTTCATTCCAATGATCAAGTCCTGTGTCCTGAGTTTGTCATTGTAGTAGCATCGTCAAATGACCATTTGGTGAAAGTGCAGAAGTATGCCGTCTGATCAGGGCCCTTTGAGTGATAAAGTATTTATACAAGGGGCTTAATCTCTCTAATTTTTCATTCGAAAACCAGATGTAAGATATGGGAGAGTGTTTCCTTTTATGCATCATGGGGCTACTAAATCTGTCCTACTTGTTAACAGCCTTTAAACACTTGTTCCAAGTAGTGCTATCTTTTTTCGTCTACCCCCCCCCTAAATAAAAAAAAAAAAAAAAAAATGCAAATTTGCCGAATCATTCTCTTTCAATTAAGATCTAACTTTTGCATAATGCCTTTGTTTCGCTAGAACTTGTGTTTATGTGAATTGTTTGCTGAAGAAGTTAATTCTACGCCATATGAGGGTGAATCCAAGTTGAAAGGAAAAGACTAATGAATTAGAATGTGTTGGTGCAAACTTCAAAGAAGGGTTTTGAACACTGAATATATGATACATATTAAAAGAAGGATCTAGAATTTTGATCTTACAGAAGATTTTCTTTTTTTTTTTTTTTTTGGTAAAAGTAAGAATATATTGAGCTTTAACCAAACTATACAAAAGAGATCACGGCACCAAAACCTGCACTCACAAAGACAAGGAGGCAAAGTAAGATTTTTCTTTAAGATATAATTGGAAAATCTTTTATGCAGTTGACCCTGTATATGTTTAATCCAGTAGATGGTAGACTAGTTGGAGATAACAACTGAAAGATAACTTATTTGTTTTGCTTTTATCAGATGACCATAAAGCCAAGGGGAGTGAATTGGCTCCTTGGCCAGCTAGATTGACTTCTCCTCCTCCTCGACTTGCTGATTTTGGCTATTCGAGAGACATGTTTGAGAAGGACACAGTAAGTTTCGAACAGGCTCCTCTTATATACTTTTGAAATTTCTTGCAGAGAAAGTGATTCCTCTTTCGCTGGTTTACTTCACAATATCTTGGTAAGTTCAGAGGCACATGGATTGACTTAAGATTTGTGTCTCAGGAAATTTGGCAACGTAGGGTTGAGAACTATTGGAACTTACTGAGCCCGAAGATCACATCAGACACTCTGAGGAACTTGATGGACATGAAGGCGAACATGGGGTCATTTGCGGCTGCGCTGAGAGGAAAGGACGTGTGGGTAATGAATGTCGTCCCTGAAGACGGCCCAAACACTCTTAAGCTGGTATATGACAGAGGCCTAATTGGCTCTATTCACAACTGGTATGTTCCTACACCCCGTTTGGAACAATGGTTGGTAACTTTTGTTTTGTGTGGGCCAATTGAAGTTTATTATTTGTCTAAGTAACAGACTTAGACTTCTTGGTGCATAAAAATAGCTTAATACTCCAATTTTTTAGTAGTGTTATGACTGCACGTCCTGCAATTCTAATACCGCATCATAACCGATTGTTTTCAAAATCTGGGTCAAAATTCATGTGGCAGTGCAAGAAAGAGCAGTTATAGTTGACATTCAATTAGAAATTGGATTTTGATCTTCCCAATCTTGATAAGTTCTAAAACAGGGTTTGACTGGTCAAAGTTGGATGACATTTTGATGCTGACAGGTGCGAAGCATTTTCAACCTACCCTCGGACTTATGATCTGCTCCATGCTTGGACTGTCATTTCGGACATTGAGAGGAAAGGGTGCAGCGCGGAGGATCTCCTCATCGAGATGGACCGTATTCTCAGGCCCACTGGTTTCATAATCATCAGGGACAAGCAACCAGTTATTGATTTTGTCAAGAAACACTTGACGGCTTTGCACTGGGAAGCGGTTGCAGTGGGCAACGCGGGCTCAGAACCCGATGAGGATGGGGACGATATTGTGTTCATCGTCCAAAAGAAAATGTGGCTGACAAGTGAAAGTCTCAGGGATGCAGAATAGAAAGCGTCACACGATCCATGTTTCTTTCTCCTGGGTCGGAGGAAGAAGCCCGTCTGATGCAGCAAACATGGTGAAGTATGGAGAATTTTTATGGTTTGTAGCATTAAGCGATGATGATTCTGCAATTGTTTCACGTTTTTGTCATGATAATATTTGGTTGTTTGGTAGGCCAAGGACTACCACATATTATATAGGTCATTATTTATTTGTATTTCCGTCATTTTTTTCCTTGTCATGGAAACGCGATAGGTATGACTTCAGCCCGATCATTGATATTAAAGGTGTCACCGATGCACTTCTCTTCATTTTAGAGGATCATTTTGCAAAGCAGCATGAAAGCTTTGGTTGATGTTTCTCTTGTCCATTTTGTATGTTTCTCTTCAAACGTTGGCAAACCAAGTTATTCGATAGTCTAATCATGAATGCTGATGCAGTGCTATCAAATATCATGAATATCCTCCCCCAAGAGGACCATTTTAAGCACTCTGGGCAGGCAAAAAGATTTAGAAGCACCTCATTTCAGCACACTTTTTTGGATGTTGCATAATCTCTCTTTTTAGGCCTGGGCCTGACATAAACCTTGACTAGGATGGGAGACGTAAAAGTCAACTTTCCAATTTATTTTTTTGGGCCCCCGAAAAAAGTTTATGTTCTTGAAAAGACCAAAAAAGAAAAAGAAGAAGAAGAAGAAAGAAGCTGTGAAATGTGTAATGTAACAGAAGTGAGAAACTGTGCACATTTTAGAGGGGAAGTATTTCTTTTCCCCATAATTACTAATTAGTGGCATGACTATGAGCATTGCATGGATTTTGTATGCACATATACTGGCATTATATATGGGAAAATTAATCGAGATTTGTGTTGGGAAACTTTGTCAGTGCATAATAATTAGTATCAACTATGACACATATCCTTCTAACCATCTTTGTTATAACTTATGGATTATAGTAGATGGTAAGCATTAAGCTTTTACAACAGATGGGGTGAAGAAAGACCAATCTGACTAGGGTTGATTTGCTCCCTTTATTAATTTTGATAGCCAATAAATTCCAGAAAAAGAAAACCCAATGTGAGCGACATGAGGAATTACCACTGCCCATCATTGTAGACATAGATTACTGTACTGACAATTCCCAGTCGAAGCTAAGGAAGGGAAAGTAGAGTTGGAAGAAATCAAAATGCATATTAAACACTGAATAAAAAAGGGCAAAAGGTTGATTTTTGCGATGAGAAGCGGTCATACGGCACATCGACGCACTTCGACCGTCCGATTAGGCAATTTCGCTCGGTGGGAAAATGATCATTTTCAGGCAGCGTTTTGAACAATTAATCCCCGTGAATCTTGGAGGCTTCTTTTTCTTCGAACTTCCTCTTTTTCATCTTCTGCCACGACAAAGTCTTCTCGGACAGCCTTGCAATTCGTCCATTCCGAGGCAGCTGTCTTCCTCCATTGTGACTAAAGATTACATCGCAGAGGGTTTGACTAGATCACACATCCTAGCAAAATAGAGATTTCTTAGTACTTGGCGTTTCCAGCATGTTCTTGATGATTCCCCATGATCTCAAGCGAGTTCAATCACAAGCTAACGCTCTTCAAATTAGGGGGTTGTCGGCTAACCCTAAGTTCTAAACCTGATACACCAGACGTTATAACCCAATTCATACTCTTCGTATCTATGGAAATGAAAATTACAATGAATATGCAAACAATTAGACACGGTATTCTATTCTTGAAGAATCATTTCAGGTTCTCGAGGGAAGCAAAATGTTTGTCTAGGAATGTTCGAATAATGTTCCAGTTCCGGGGTAACATTCTTCCGCTAATGGCTAAGTGTATTACCTAACGTCCAAGGAGAACTGTATCAAGTAAATAGAAATAAAAAAAACCAAATGAAACCCTCATGTACTACAATACTTAAATGTAATAAATCTGAAGAATACCCGAAGCTTTAGTTATCAAAACTTTGGTAACCATTAATAGGTTAAAAGTTGAAGAAGCATCTTTTGCACTGCAAACTATTGTTACTATTAGAAATGTTGATGATCAAAACATTAGGTTGGTGCACACTTCAAAGAAGGGTTGTGAACAATGAATCTATGGTACACACTAAAAGAAGGATCTAGAATTTTGATCTTACAGAAGATATTTTACAAGATATAAGTGGAAAATCTTTTATGCAATTGACCTTACATATCTTTCATCTAGTTAGGGGTGAGTATGGTCCAAATTGGATCGGTCCAACATCTAACCCAACGATCAACCCATACAGTGTTGGTTCTCAATTTCTAGAACCAAAGACAGACCCTATTGAGCCTAGGATCGAGGATCGAAGTGACCCTATGGGTTCGATTTGGTTCCAAAGTCAACCTATGACCAACCAATAAATCTTTTGTTTCATTTATTATATTCCCTGAAAAGAAAAATTTATTATTTGAAATTACATATCTATCAACAATGCGGCATTAATCAACTAAACAATGAACACTAGTACATATCCAATATAAATTTTAGATAACATAACAATAAAATTTCATAGAGCCCAACTAGCACTATTTCATGAATTTCTATTTGAAAGGAAAGAAAAAGTAAAGTGAAAAACATAAAAGGCCAAAAGCAACATTAGCTTAAACCATGCACCTTCATCCAATACTCGGCACAATAATTCTACAATTTAGAGAGAATTTCAAAGTAAAACTCTAAAAAAATTTGTCGTAGTGGAACAAGAAAGTTTGAGGAAGATAATTATCTACACATTGCTTTTTTCTTTCAATCAAAGAAGTGAACTCCTACCCAATATCCTCTAAATCACAAGAAGAAATCTACTATTACTAAGGAAGTACTACTTCTTAAATATAAAATTCTACACCACTAACACTCCATGAAAAGATTTGTGGAAATCATACTTAAAATAAAAATAAGCATCCAAGTTCCAACATTAATGAAGGACACTAATGACTTGAAGCAGTCGTTGAGAAGGGTTCTTTTCAGGATGATGTGGTGCTAATTGACCTTTTATAGCCCATGATTTTCAAAGTAATAGGGCAAGTTAGGCAGTGGGAGCGGGTGAGCGTCAAGCTTTGCTCATGAAGAAGGTTCCTAAATTTCTAATCAGGGCTTTATTCTTTCGAATTTACTTGGCAAAGATAAAAAAGAACGAAGAGGATAAAAAAGAAAGAAGAGAACATAACAAAATGTTGGAGGAGGAGGACTCGTTAACGCCATTAACGTTAAATTAGGGTTATGGACTTTAAAATAGATAAAAGAATATTATATATATCTTTACCAAAAAAAAAAAAAGAATATTATATATAACATATTAAATATCTAATATATCTAATATGAGATCGTTGGACCTGTTAATCTTATTCATAAAGCAACCAGCCTCACATTTTTTATTCTTCTCCTAAAATGGTTCAACCTTTTCCTAGAGCCTGCATCACTTATAGAAGATTTCCCAAAAATTTTGGACTTAGAACCTGGCAAGACTTAACCCCCTAAAAGAGTGTCATCACTTTAATACTTCAGTAGTCGATAGTCATAGTGTAAGCCATTGTAAATACTATACTACTTATATTATTGTCCAATGACCTCTTGTATAACAGGGACTCATGTCATGGTTACCCTTGGTTACTCTCATATGGTAAATTACTACTTGGAGATGAATTTCGTTATGCTTTAAAGCAATCTCCAATGTCTATACTGAAATTACCCCCCACCTAAAGTTTGGATTTTAGATATGTATTCCATGTAATATTTGCATTTTTATTTCATCTTAGTAAAATATAATAGATAGAGGGTAAAGTTCCTAAGCCCATCGTCATGAGCATGCCACAAAGTCATTCCTACTCTCTAATGATGTAGATATGCTGAAAAAGACGTCAAAGTAGATAAAAGAGTTATTTAATTTAAGACTTGTTGGAAGGCGTATTCCCCTCCATCTAGCAGCATCCGAGAATTACATCAATAGAGTCAAGCTCTTGGTTGACAAGTTTGCTTTGAGAACCTTTGAGGCTGATGGAAAGGGCTATCTTCCGATCCACGTCACGTGTTAGATGGGTCATCTTGAAACAATCGAGGTACTGCATCAACATTGGCAAAATTGATTAGAACCAGAAGAGTTGCTTACTTTTTACAAAGACCAAAATATACTTCATGTTGCAACAAAGTATGGAAGGGCTCCATAGTGAAGTACATACTCGGCCATCCCAAGCTTGAGAAGCTTATAAATAAAAAAGACAAGCGCAAAACTACACTTTCCATGTAGCCACAGAGCAGTGGCAACCCGATGTTCTTCTCTCTCTCACTCAAGACAACAGAGTCAATCTTGGGCTTGTAAACCATAGCAACTCCATGGCTCTCAACATTGTAAATGAGCAACCAAAAAAATTGAAGGCCCACTTCACCAAGTAATGATATCAATTAAAAAAAAAAAACAAGTTATCTACTTTTGTTTTTCATTGTTGTTTTGGTTACTTCCTTTTTGGGAGAGATGAAAGGAACTAAAGTTTATTTTGACCTGTTGAACTCCCGCTAACGTCACCGAGTGGAATTAAGTTTCTAGCGTCAAAAAGACTATATTTGCAAGTATATTTGCAAGTATGTGTAATGCTTGAGAATGTTTTGTGTCTTTGAATCTTAAATCTCTGATCGTGAGTCCATCTTCATGGATAATGATGATCTTTTTTTTTTACCTATTATTCCTAACCATAGCTTAACACAAACAATCTTAATATCTACCAGGGCACCTAGAAGCAAAGACAAAGCAATTGCATAGACAAGAAGCTTTAGCCCATGGAGAGAGCCTCCAAACATAAGTATACTCCACAGACGTGTCGAAATCTATGTGGTCATGATGATGCTCATTGCTAGTGTGACATTCGTCGTTGGCTTTTCTATTCCTGAAGGATATAGGGCCCGTTTGGTTCAACTTTGAGGAAATGCAAAGCCATTTCCCCAAGTATCTTTAAGTGAATGAGCATTTTGTGAAGGCAAGTGCGTTTGGAAGTGTATATTTTGCAAAGCAATTTTAAGGTAAAAAGAGAAAGGAAAAAAAGAAAAGAAAAGAAAAGGGAGGAGGAGATGCAGCTGGGTGATCATGGGGGAGAGGCTGGTCGTGGTGGCGTCGGTGGTGGTGGGGAGGCGGTGACAGCGGCGACGGCGAGGAGGTAGCTCGCCTGGGTCGCGCAACCCAGGCGACGCCTAAGGTTGCCCGACCTTAGGCCACCTCGCTTGAGGTTGTGCGACGCCGCCCACCACGAAGAAGAAGACGAACGGCGAAGAAGAAGACGATGAACAGTGACTCAGTGAACAGTGAAATCGCATCTCCAAAATGCCAATGCTCAAAGCAGCCCCTCCCCAGCATTGGGCTTTCAGCATTGGGAATGCTGACATTGGCCAAATGAGCTTTAAAAAACACATGCCAAACACAAAATATTTTCCCCAAGGGGCTTTGGGGGCCCAAAGCCCTTTAGGAAAGCCGAACCAAACGGGGCCATAATAGCTCTGAACCAAATAATGGAATTGCTACACTGTTGAACAAGCCTATGTACGAGGTCTTCGTGATCTACAACTCCATTGCTATGTAGAACTCCATAATTGTAGTTGTGATCCTTCTTTGGACGCAGATCAATGATTTACATGCGGTGGTTCGTACTCTTAGAATGACAAGGCTACCACTGCTCATAACTCTTGCCACAATGTTCATGGCTTTCATGACAAGGGTCTATGTGATCATAAGTAAACGCATTTGGGCCACGATCGTCATATCAGTCATCAGAATAACTGTCCTTTTCGTCATATTGATTCTTTACATTGCCTTGTTCATTCCACTTGGATACGGTTGTTGTCTTGTACAGAACTTCGATGACTACATCATTAGAGCTGCTATATTAATTTCGAAGAGAGTGAATGTGACTAGAGGTGAGCATGGTCTAGGTTCGGTCAGTCCAGCACCTAATTCAATGACCAATCCGCACAGTGTTGGTCCTCAATTTTTGAGATCGAGGACCGACTCTATTAAGCCTGGGACCGAGAACCAGACCGACCCAATGGGTTTAGTCCGACTCCAGGGTCAACCTAGGACCAATCAATAAATTTTTTATTTCATTTTTTGTATTCCCTGAAAAGACAAACCTACTATTTGAAATTGCATATCCATCAACAATATGACATTAATCAACCAAACTATAAGCACTAGAACATATCCAACATAAATTTTAGATAACATAACAATATAATTTCATAGAGCCCAACTGGCACTGTTTCATTAATTTCTATTTGAAAGGAAAGAAATGGTAAAGTGAAAAACATAAAAAGGCCAAAAGCAACATGAGCTTAAACCATGCACCTTCATCCAATACTCACTACGACAATTCTACAGTTTAGAGAGAATTTCAAAATAAAACTCTAAAAAACTTTGTCGCAACGGAGCAAGAAAGTTTGAAATATATAATTATTATACATTGTTTTTTACTTTCAATCAAAGAAATGAATCCCTACTCAATATCCTCTGAATCACTAGAAGAAATCTACCACTACTAAGGAAGTGTCGTTTCTCAAATGTAGAATTGTGGAAATCATACTTAAAACAAAAATAAGCATCAAAGTTCCAGCATTAATGAATGACACCAATGACTTGAGGCAGTCATTGAGAAGGGTTCTTTTAAGGCCAACGTGGTGCTAATTGACCTTTTATGACCTATGATTTTCAAAGTAACAGGGCAAGCTAGACAAGGGGCAAGTGGTGAGCAATGAGCAGGAGCGGGGCAAGAGGCGAGCAGTGAGTGACGAGGAGGAGCAGGGTGAGAGGCGAGTGATGAGTGTTGCTCACAAAGAGGGTTTCTAAATTTCTAATTAGGGTTTTATTCTTTTGGATTTACTTGGCAAAGCTGAAAAAGAAAGAAGGAGGTAAAAAAGAAAGAAAGGGACATAACATAATGCTGGAGGAAGAAGGCTCGTTAGCGCCATTAACGTTTAGTTAGGGTTATAGACTTTAAACTAAAAAAGGGAATGTCAACGTATCTAGAAATATCAATTCTGCAAGAAAATCACTCATACTTGGTAATGCAAGGGAAACCATTGATAAAATACTATAAATCGTGAATACTTTTGGAAGGTGGATAGCCATTCCACTCATTTCGTCGAGACAAACTGACTAAGGAGCAACTTGCAAAGAGCAGAGTCCAGGTGTCCCAGGACCAAGGACGAACCCAATCTCTTTAGGAATCGAACCAGGATTGGCAAGATTGGGCTTGTCTAAGGTTGGTCCAAGGTCAACCCTGGACCAGCGTTCACCCCTACATCCAGTAGATGCTGGACTAAGTTGGAGATAATAACTGAAGGATAACTTATCTTTTTTGCTTTTATCATATGACCATAAAGCCAAGAGGAGTGGCTTAGCTTCTTGGCCATCTAGGTCGACTTCCCTGTTAGCTAGGTTCACTTTCATGTGAAGGAAGCCTAATGAATTATAAGCCCAAAGAGCTTAGGCCCATATGAGGGTTTCTCACCATCTTTTATATGGTAGTCACCTAGAACGTTAATGATGACGTAGTAACAAGAGAAAAAGATAGCAAAAAATCTAGATTGATGGCCGTATCTAATTTATATCAAGCTGGCATTGAAGCTCTATTTTGTGGTCCAATTGAGTTGAAATTTTGTCAACATGTTCATGGCACACTCTTCTCAAATCTGAATAGTTTGATTTTCATTTGAAACTCCCTACATTAGATTTTTCACGGGTGGAACAAAACCTGTGTTTTTTTGCATTTATTCTTGATCTCTTGTGAAATTTATGCGTATTATCAAGAACTTTTTTCACCCAATTTAGTTGATAGTGAAGATTATTAGGTAGATTTTAGTCTTGTAGGTTTTGATCTCCTCACGCCGAGGAGGTTTTTCACGTAAAAAATTCACCTTGTATTTGCTGGTATTTACTTTGCTACTATATCTTTTCCTATTAAGTTTTCACCATATGGGAGATTTTTTTGTTCCGTTGCGCTACTCCGATGTTCAGGTTTTACTATTCTCCCAACGTTCCCCTCCTCCTCGACTTGCTAATTTTGGCTATTCGAGAATCATGTTTGAGAAGGACACAGTAAGTTCAGGCACATGGATTGACTTAAGAGTTGCCTATCAAGAAATTTGGCAGAGAAGGGTTGAGAACTATTGGAACCTACTTAACCCACCGATGGGCAACTATGATGGTTCAGGGCTTGCTCTTCATCGCCGAGGTCGCAAGTTCGAATCTTCAGTGTTAGTGTCTTAAGTGGGGGGCCATGGTAGTGGGGTCATATGCTAGTTTCCCCCGAGGTATAGGAGCCTGGTCCTTCGGTGCCATCCGGGCACGGAGGGGCCCGTGGTGGAGTCCTTGGTTACCCAAAAAAAAAAAAACTATCGGAACTTACTTCCCCCCGAAGATCACATTAGACACTTTGAGGAACTTGTTGGACATGAAGGCGAACATGGGGTCATTTGCGGCTGCGCTAAGAGGAAAGGATGTGCGGGTGATGAAAGTCGTCCTTGAAGACGGCCCAAACACTCTTAAGCTGATATATAACAGAGGCCTAACTGGCTCTGTTCACAACTGGTATGCTCCTGTACCCCGTTTAGTGTGCGCCAATCGAAGTCTATTATTTATCCAAGTAACGGACTTAGACTTCTTGGTGGGTAAGAATAGCTTAATACTCCAATGTTTAGTAGTGTTATAACTGCACGTCCTGCAATTTTAAGACCGCATCGTACTGATTGTTTTCGAAATCTGGGTCAAGTTCTTGTGGCAGTGAGCAATTATGGTTGACATTCTATTAGAAATTGGATTTTGATTTTCCCAATCTTGATGAGTTCTAAAATAGGGTTTGACTGGTCAGGGTCGGATAACATTTTGATGCCACAGGTGCGAAGCATTTTCAACATACCCTTGGGCTGCGTTTGATAGTCGAGATAAAATTCAGGATATGATATGATTTATCCCATCCTACATTTGGTGCTCGCTCAGAACAGGATAAAGTCAAATATAAGGAGGATATAAACAAAATAAAATTATCCCATGGAGGAGGTGGGATAAAGGTGGATAGGATTTCTAATGTCCATACTAGGAAAGTTATTTCTCTCGAATAACAAACTTATTAAATTAATAAAATTGAAATTATATTTCAATATAAATAATATTTGAATTATAATTTAAGAAATTAAAAATAAAAAAAATAAAAATTCATTTTAAATTAATCCTATTTTAATTTATATATTCAACTTTAATTCTATCTTATAATAAACATTCAATCTATAAATTAAATATTTATATTTATTATATATTTTAGGTATTTTTGTATTTTAGGTATGTTAGTACAGTTTACTAATTGATAAAATTTTATTAAAGAATGATGAAAGGGGAAAAAAGAAATAATAAAGAAAATAATATAAAAAAGAGGAAAAATAAAATAAAACTAAATTAAGGAATAGTGTTACGAGAGATTTTCGCTATATCCGTTTATGAACATTTAGGTTCATTTATAATGATATGCCGTTTATATATAAAAAAAAAAAAAAATGTACATGATATAATGAAAACATATCCGACTTTAATACTGCAATTCACCAAATAATGAACATGATATAAAAAAATCCCAGGATTTCATATCATATCATATCTAGTCATATCCTGATTAGAAATCCGAACGACCAAACATAGTCTTTGGACTTCTAGTTTGCTCCATGCTTGGCCTATCATTTCGGACATCAAGAGGAAAGGTTGCAGCGCGGAGGATCTCCTCATTGAGAGGGACCATATTCTTAGGCCCACTGGTTTCATAATCAACGGGGACAAGCAACCAATTATTGATTTTGTCAAGAAATACTTGACGGCTTTGCATTGGGAAGCGGTTGCAACGGGCAACTCAAGCTCGGAACCCGATGAGGACGGAGAAGATATCGTGTTCATCGTCCAAAGGAAAATGTGGTTGACAAGTGAAAGTGTTGGGGATGCAGAATAGAAAGCGTCATGCGATCCATGTTTCTTTCCCCTGGGTTGGACAAAGAAGCCCGTCCGATGCAGCGAACATGGTGAAGCCTGGAGACTTTTTATGGTTTCTAGCATTAAGCAATGATGATTCTGCAATTGTTTAAGGTTTTTGTCATGAAAATGTTTGGTTGTTTAAAGGCGTCGCCGGTGTTAGCTGATCATTTTGCAAAGCAGCATGAAGCATTGGTTGATGTTTCTCGTCCCTTTTGCATGTTTCTCTTCAAACGTAAACCAAGTCATTTGATAGTCTAATCACGAACGCTGATGCAGTGCTATCAAAAATAATGAATACCCTCCCAAGAGGACTATGGGTGTGTTTGGGACCTTGTGAAGGAGCTTTGGGTATCCGAAGCCCATTTGGCCCAATATGTAAAAATTTTAAAACCTACTTTGGGGGAATGTTTGCCTTTGAAAGGTTGAAAGCCGAAGGCAGGTTTTAAACTACCTTGGGCTTTCAGCATTTTCGGAAGGCCTTCTAAGGTTTAGTATAAAAATTTTGTTCTGAAACTATCCCCACTCAATTTTTGTTTTTTTCATTTTTGCTCTCATGATTCACTATTCATCTTCTTCTCTATTGAGTCACGTGGCATGGCTGCAATGGGTTAGCGATGGGCTAGAGAGAGGCCAACGTGGTCACGGCTACCCCGGCAACCATCACCAGCTAGTCAGACGATCCCTGCAAGTCGCATCGCACAACCCAGATCCAGGTCATCGGAGGTCACGTGACCTCACCACGACAACGTGACCCAAATGTGGGTCATCGAAGGTTGTGCCGGGTCGCACTGAGGTTGCCGCAACCTCCGTGAAGGGTCACATGAGGTCGTGCAACCAGACGACCCTCGCCAGGGGTCGCCCGACCCCAGGTGACCCTTGCCGATGGTCTCCAAAGGCTGCTTGAGGTTTTGCAACCTTAAATGTCGGCCATCGGTGACAAATTTCGATCGCTGACGGCCAACTGCCCTTGCCGACTAACTTTTTAATTTTTCTTATGATGACTTTTTTTCTATTTTTATCAAAAAATTCTTTTGTAAATATAATCTCTCTAAACACTATTTTGCTTAAAGGCACTTCACAATGGATTTCATATTACAATTTAACAAATATAATTTATATTTTGGAAAACCTCTTTAACTTAAAATCATTTCTATTTTCCTAAATATTTTTCCCGAAAGTCTAACCCAACGCACTCTTAGAAAAACCTCATTTGAGCGCACTCTTTTGAAAGGGACATAATCTGTCTTTTTGGGCCTGGGCCTAACATAAACCTTGACTAAATTGGGAGAGTTAAAAGTCAATCAATTTCTTTTTCTGGGCCCAAAAAAAGGGTTATGTGTATTTTTATTTTTATTTTTGGTCAAATGTTATATGTACTTGAAAAACTCAAAAAAAAAAAAAAAAAAAAAGCTGTGAAATCTGTAAATTTCCTGAGAAAAAGTGAGAAATTGTTCACATTTTAGAATGGATATACTTCTTTTCCCTATAATTTACTAGTCAGTGGCATGATTATGCATTGCATGGATTTTGCATGCATATATATTGCAATTATATATGGGAAAATTAATAGAAATTTGCACGAGGAAACTTTATCGGTGTATAATAACTAGTGTCGACCATGATACATATCTTTCTATTAGGAGAGATTTAACCATCTTTGTAGTAACTTAAGATTACATTAGATAGTAGGCATGAAGCTTTTAGAACAAATGTGGGTCCAAAATAACCAATTCTACGAAAGTCGATTCAGTCAATTAATAATTCTAATGATGATAAATTCCCAAAAAAAAAAAAAAAAAAACAATGCGAGTGACATGAGAAATTACCACCGCCCATCATTGTAGACATAGATTACCGTACTAACTATTCCAAGTCCAACCGAAGGAAAGGGAAAGGAGAGTTGGAAGAAATCGAAAAGCAAAAAGGGTCAACTTCTGTGCATATCGACGCACTTCGACCGTCCGATTGACGCACATTCCACATAGAACCAACCGCATTTGGAGATCGGGTCATGCACGATACACACATTCATCGGATTCTACTCGTACGTTAAAAACATACGAGTGAAAGATGCCCTAAAAAGTCCCAAACCCTAATGAGGCCAAGCAATTTGGCTCGGTGGGGAAATGATAATTTTTTAGGCTGCGTTTCGGGACAATCAATCCCCGTGAATCCTGGAGCCTTCCTTTCTTCGAACTCTCTCCCCTTTTTCATCTTTTGCCCCAACAAAAGTCTTCTCGGACAGCCTTGCACCGCGTCCATTCCGAGGCAGCTGTCTTCCTTCATCGTGTGACTTAGATTACATGGCGAGAGGTTTTGACTTAGATTACACACCCTAACGAAAGAGGAAATTTCTTAGTACTTTGGCGTTTCGAGCATGTTCTTGATGATTGATTCCTCATGATCACGAGCGAGTCGGATCACGAGCTACGGCCCTACAAACCATCGCAATCGAGCCTTGTATTGGGGAAAAAAAACTCGACACTCGACCGGTGCAGTCCAACCCGAAATATCAATTATGGAGTTTACACGAGCCTAGTTTTTGAAAGAATCTCGAACCCTTATCGAGTTGCAGTCCGACCCAAAATACCAAGTCATGGAAATAACTCGAAAAGGTGATTAATTTGATTATTTATTGGGGGGTGGGCAAACCCTATGAAAAACAAGAACCTCCCATCTTTCTTCTTCTTTTTTGGTTCTGACCAAACAAGATAGCACATGAAAGGTTTCGAGATTCCTTGTCCACATTTAGTTGGGCACATGTTCACTCCCTTCTTAAGATGCTGCAATTGCTTTCTCTAATCCCTTCCACATCCCTTGTTTCCTCCTTTTTGGCACAACTGTTCCTGAAATCATTCAAAATTACATATATTGTCAGCCTATATACATATATAGTCTAGCTCGAGAACATGAGGAGCTGATTTATATGGACCGATTCCTTGCTTGATCGTAGAGTTATATCTGAAATTTGCTTGAGCTAGGATGTCATGGTTTGCGCATATGCATATACTCGGCATACATAAAATTCAATACTACGTCACGATACATTGATTAGAATATGTTCCTCATACCATAACAGAATAATCGCGGGAAATTTTCTATACTGGGATTGATCATGTTTCTACATGAACAATGGAGCTGTCTGAACACCCCCTCACCCCCTCCCTCTTTCCCTTGAAGAATTATTCATGACATTCACATATGATCCTCTGTCATAATTGAACATTGTCCGCTGGGGGTGTTTTTTTTTTCCTTCGGAAGGCAGCACGATCTTCTGTTGTAGTAGCTTCTAGCCATCAGGTTGATTGATGTCAATCCAATCAGGCTGGAAAGATGACAAATCAGAACGAATAAATTGATGTCAATTCAGAACAATTCAAGTGAGCAATCGATTAATCCTGTTCCTCTACTGTATTTCTTGGATTCGGCTTCCTTTTTTTGGTTGGCCGACAATTATTGAGGACGAGTTCCACGTGCATAACACAAGCCTTCCCTCCTGTGTCTTTTTGAATTGTGGAAATAAACATGTATGATTTAGGTTCTGTTTGTCTTATACAAAATGAATGATTTGAAAAATATTTTTTAAAAAATTGATCGCTTATATTGTTTAAATATATTATTTAAAGTAGTTAACCAATGAAAAATGTTTTCATTATCAACAATAATTAGTATCTAAATATTTATCGTTTATTCATTTTTTATAAATAATATAAACGGTCATTTTTAAGAAATTTTTTCAATTCTTTTTTATTTTCTTCAAAACAAACAAAGCCCTATACACTCAATATCTTTTTTCCTTGCCTGCATTCCTATACAAAATATAAATCAAATAAACTTTTATCAAGGAAATAATAGAATTTCCAATCCTGCGTGTATGGTTTATTTAATAGGCTTCTAGATCAAACTCTAACCCATTTCGGTGCTTTTTGGCCCAATTTTTTGTTTTTTTTTTGGTTCCTTGCCCTCATTCAACAAAAATTATTGTAGGGGAAATTGCACCAACAGTCCTAGAGCCAAATCAAGTCCTAAACATTTGAAATTGAGCAATCAAATCCTAAATATTTAATTTGATCCTTCCAACGAGCTCATGGCCAAATTTGTTGAGGCGGCATGGCATTTTTAAAACTTTATAGTATATGTAATGCTAACATTGAGCATGGAGAGAATAATTGGGAACCGCGGGTATTTAGGTTATTATCCCTTTTAAGTTATCAATGGTAGTTTAGGGTGCAATTTGGTAACGTTTCTGCTCCGAAGAACAATTTTTGAACTAAAAAAGTTTTTTTGTTTATGTTCCAAGGAATAATTTCTGAGTATAAGAACACGTTTGATAACTGCAAAAAATTTCTACTACAAAAATAGGAACACGTTTGGTAAACTTGTATAATTTTTTTTCTTTCTTTTAATTTTTAAATATTTTATTATATTTTTCCTTTTTCTTTTTATTTTTCTTTTTCCTTTTTCTTTTTCTCTTTGGCTGGTCTCTAGCCACCGCCGTGGGGCCGGCGACTGGCCGGGGGGGAACATCCGGTGAGCTCGCCGGAGGCTAGCCGAGCCCGGCAAGGCTCGGCCTCGCGCCGGCGGCGAGGTCGAGCCTCGTTGTGGCCAAGCGAGGCTGGCCGCGAGCCGGCCACCGCCGGATGCCGCCGAGGCTTGGCGAGCTCGGCCTCGCCCAACCCAAGTGAGGCCGAGCCTCACGCGGCCACGGTGAGCCATGGCGAGGTCGCTGGCCCTCGTCTGTCCGATCGCCGACGCCGGCCATGGCCAAGGCTGGTGACCAACAAAAGGAAGAAGAAGAAGAAGAAGAAAAGAAGAAGAAAAGAAAGAGAAAAAAAGAATTTTTTTCTCGAGAAAAAAATATAAACAAACGCGTTTTTCGAAAAAAGAACAAAATTTTGTGTTTTAACATAAAACGAAATAAACAAACACCCCATTAGGGCGCGAACTTTTTTATTGATTTCTTTAGATTTTTCTATTTCTAATTCTAGAAGAGTTTTTAATTTGAAACGACACAAAATTTCTTCCTTTCGGACGGCGGCGGCGGATCGGCGATGATGGACGAGAACAAAAATGTAAACAAGGGTGTTTTTATTCTTTTTTTGTTCCCCGAAATAAAAAACAAAAATTTGTGTTCCAGGAAACAGAAACATAAATAAACAAACACCCCTTAATTGCCTTATCATCAGTTTTTTTGTGTTCGGCATCTTCTTTTTTCCACAGTTGCTCGATATTCCCTTAAAATTTGGAACCATTATGTAATAACCTCAAACTTTGGAAAGTTATGAATTACTCCCGTAAACTCAGCAGAGCCGTTAGTTAGTAATACTTGAAAATGGATTAACTCATTTTTGTAAACCAAATCAAACTCTTGAGAATTTTCTCGAACTCAATAATTATGCATCGCTCTCTTTTTTTCTTGAATCCACTAGGCACGTAATAAAGTTTATTCTGTTCAAGACAAATGAGTTAGTCCTTTTTCGGGGACGCTTAAGTTATGCAGCCAAAAAAATTAACAGCCGGAACAAACTAAGGAGGGGGGGCAATCTTGAAGTTTTAAGAGTTTACTGACTATCGTACAAAACTGCGAAAGTTCGGGGAGATAATTTGTAACTTTTGAAAGTTTGGGAACTAACGTGCGAAACGGTGCTAAAGGCTCGGAGGTAGGTTTTTTCAATAGTCATTCCCTTTTGCTTTTTGGCCCTTTTGGTTTGTTGCTTTTAGAAGAAGATTCTCAAAACAATTTGACAAATTCTTGTTCTTGTTTTGACTTGTTCGATTCAACAGTCACCCCTTCTCTTGACTTTAAGTAACAAACAAGCATGTTCTGAAATTTATAGTCGAAGGATCCGATTGCACACAAAAATTTCACCTATTTCGTCTCTCTCTAAAATTGACAAATTCAATTAGAGAGAGAATCAATGTGCATAAAATTGATGCGAGTGATTTCTGTTGCGAAAGGCCCTTGTGGCAGAGTGGGGTTGCAGAACCCTAGAGTTTGTGCGAGATTAATAGTAGGTGCGACTGTATCAAACCAAATGAGGCTTAATTGGGTTGCCAGTTCAAGATTAAGAAATGGGTTTGAGATATTACTTACAGAATTTTATAGCGTTTAAAATGGATTCAAGATTTGGCACGCGGGCAACACAACACCCTGAGCTAGATGGAGACAGACTTCCAACGTTAGGAGATCGTAGATATTGTCAAAATGGCTCTAATTAACATCATCAAGACATGAAGAAAAACTTGAGCAAGGCTTTGGTAATATTTCCTTGTCAAATGAAGGAGTGATGATCCTTAACTCCACCGTTAGAGACATGATATATAAATATACACAATGCGTAATTGACAATCAAGTTTGTGCACCCTCTTAAGTATTCATGATAGCTAGTCGTGGTAAAAAGAAACACAAGAATCGAAAATCACATTGAAGATATCATGGAATTTCTCATTTTATGTTCTTTTCAAAGCGTGTAATGATGGACTTTGATCGATTTTGTCCATGGTCTTCACTCATTAGATGAAATCCACAAGCATATATAGGGGCCTACACCATTTGCCTCTATTCACATAGAATGCAAGATCCATCTTCACATATCTATGGTGACTTTGACAAAAACCCATCCGGCGCTTCACATAATTCCTTTAATTACGGGATGATTTCTTACACGTCCTTTCTTTTGATGACATCTAAATCGAATTTGTGATGATCAAATTTTAAATTTGATACAACGGGTTCCTATTCGAATGACACGTTTCCCACTTAAAACAATTTCGAGAGCCACATGTCCGTTGCCCGAGAAATACCAATGATTAACAGGGTGGGCGGCTCACTTGGCCAGCATTTGGGCAAGTGGGCGGTTTCAACAATAAGCTTACACGAGAAAGCATAGGCCATCCAACTTTGGTCCAACCCAACCTGAATATTCTACGTAACATATATGTTATGTAATGATCATCTTTACTTCTGAGTCAAGTCTCACATGTTACATACGAACGCGATGGTTTGTGTTGTCCGTAGGGATTCTTCGGGTCGAAAGGTCCGGGATCTGTTATTGTAAGCAAACAAAATGAAATTTTGCGTGGGGTCTTGTGGAAAATAATACCACCCCATGACATTATCCTCCCTCTCCCACCAAAAGTTGAGTTGACAAGTAGGGTAACTTAGAAGGATTGTGTGATCTTTCCATCTCTCTCTTCTTCTTCTTTTCATCTCACTGACTTTTTGAATAGATGTTCACCCAATGGGGAGAGTATGGTCCCCGCCCCGATGCCTTACCTGCAAGGGAAAATCCCCTCCCGTCCCCATCCAATCCCTATTGTACTTTTCAGCCTTTTATGAGCCATAGACGCTTGCCTTATTTTTTCCATTCTTATCCTGTAATTTAGGGAATTTGGAGGGCTGGCTTGTGTGAGCACATCGACACAGACACCATGCCTACAAAGGCGGTGCCGATCATGCATAGCCATCTACCTGAGCATGTTCTTAAAACGCTCAAGAAAGAAATAGGCGGGATAACCGCCACCCCATCTCACACACACACACCCAAAAAAAAAAAAAAAAAAAGCTCTTCACAGGAGCACGAGTCGAGGCATGCACAGCTAGAGGCCTGTGGGACATCCCGCAAATCTCATGAGCCTTGTTCAATCCGCTTCTTTGACATGTGCAAATGGGCCTAACTCAAAGTAGTTTGCATACTATGGATGGAATTTCGTCGGATGATCTTTAATTTTTTAGATTAAATTTTTTTAACATTACTACCAGTTGCGTTAGTCCTCTAGGTAAAAAAAGTGGGGTGGGGGTTCTTTTGGCTACTTCGGCCATTGAAATGGTCAAATTCTGACGTAGCAATAAAGACGAGGAAAGGAAGTCAAACTAGCACGATGCATATACGCTTGCAACACACCTAACGGATCTCTTTTTCATTTAAAATTTTATCAAGTACATCAATAGTGAAAAAAAAAAAAATGAAATTCCATGGTTAGTATTGTTATGATAAATATATACTAAAGTCGGGCACAAGAACGTACATGCTTGAAATTGAGTGGTTGTTTATGCGAGTAAAATTGGTAGTTCCATGAGAAAGTAGATGAAATAACAAGTTATAAGCGATGTATTAGTCATATCTCTTTTGTCTTTTTATTATTTAATTAGGGGTAATTTGAAAAAGATTCTTATTTTCTCTTCTTTTTTTTTTTTTGGGGGCACAATTAGAAAATTTTCTACAAAAATGATGTAAGAATGGTTTTTACTTAAAATATAGAAGATATTTAAGACACGATTTCTATAAGTACACGTCTCCATATAAAGAATAATTATAATTTTAGATTGCCTTTTTTTTCTTTTAGTAAATCTAAAGAATTTTGTTTTTTAAATATGTAAAAGGATGGGAAGGCCAACTGGTGCTAGGGATCTAAAGAATATAGGAAAATGGCAAAAATGATTTATAAACTTTGATTGAACGTGCGATGTGATTCTTGAACTTTTCATTTATTCAATATCCAATATCATCCTAATATTTTTATATAATCTAGGGAATATATTGAACACTTATTAAAAATCCAAGGACCATCTTACATATTGAGACAAAATTTAAGGATTATATTGAATAAAATAAAATTTTATGAATTACCTTATAATCTTAGCGAAAATTTAATGGCCATTTATGTAATCATTCCAAGAATAAAATAGAATGTATGCAGGTTCCTTGTCGATTGGCAATAAAATAGTTTACAAAAGGAACATTCGAATAAAATCATGATGTCTGACCTAAAAAGTGAGAAAGATAATGTAAATCAGGATCAGCTCATCCACCAAAACACGTGGCCGTACTTTTTAGGCTTAGGCGACAATCATATTATGCAAGACCTTTTACTAAAGCCTTATTTTATTCATCTCTTCGGAGTGATTTTCGCTTCACCTTTTTTTTTTTCCTAATAATATTTAAAATCTAACTAATTTTATTAATATTTTAAGATAAATACATTGGTAGTCCTAAAACTTATCACGAAATATAATTGAGTCACAAAATTTGTAAAAGTGTAATCAAATCTTAAAAAAATCAAATCTTAAAACTTATCAAATTAGTACAATCAAGTCCTTTTATTAATTACGTGCAACTTGGCTAATAGAAAATGTTAATATAGCTTCTTCTTTTTTTGTATTTCTCTTTCTTACGTGACGATAATGTGATTAAGATGATATCATTTTGATCTAAATCTGATCTCTAATACAAAATTTATTTAAATTAAATTTAAAAAAAAAAAGGTTTGGAATCAAGTGATAAGGGCTATGCAAGCCCTTATTGCCGCTACCCTACCATCGAGTGGGGCATGGTCGACAAGCTTATTCAGGCCTCATCTCTCCCTCAGATTGGGCGAGGGTCGCAAATCCTTGTCAGTCATCGGGCATAGCCTTTGCCTAGTTCCAAACCTTCTCTCTTTTTTTAGCTTATTTTTAAATTTAATCTAAATAAAATTTGTATAAAAAATCATACGAGATCAAAACAACATCATTTTTTCATGTTTTAACCATATTATCGCCACGTAATAGAAGAAAAATAAATAAATAAAAATTACGTTAGCATTTTTCGTTAGTCAAATTTGATGGAGTTAACAAAAGGACTCGATTGCACTAATTTGACAAATTTTATAACTTAATTGCACATTTTGTATATATCATAACTCAATTTTACTTTCGAGATAAGTTTTAGGACTTTTGGTATACTAATCGTATTATTATTTTTTGTGCTAAAGAGCTAATTTAACATAATTCTTAATGTATGACTCTGTACAATTCGATTATACATATATATTAATGAAAATTTGTGATCATGTCAATTTCTTTCCTAATTTTATGAATCGTGAATAAGATTTTTATTTTGGCGAAAATGTCAATAAGCAAAATTTGGCTTTAAAAAAAAATTAGAACAATGAACATACCTGACCAATTAAATACACGTGATTAGTGAGTGAAGACACTCGAAAAGATGGATAACTATTGGGTCCCGGTGTTTAAAGCAAGCAAGTGCCAAAGGGACTATTTTAATAATTGCAATCTTGAATTACAAGTTAAAGAAAGTATATATCGACACGTCTTCGAAATTGAAAAGAAATATAATTTAAAAAAATGTCATGCTTTAAATAAACATTTTCGTAGCAGAACTGGAAAATATTCATAATAATGAATAATCATCAATTATATACACTCTCTCTGTATTTTCTCCTCGGTCCCACATGATTCATAACCAAGAATTCATCTTCTAGAAAACCAAAAGTCAACAAATCACGGAGGCTGCAGTCAAATTAATTTGGCTGAGCTTCTTTGTTTATTATTGTCCTCGGTCAACGGAATTGATTGAAAGGCTATTGGAAGTAAGTGCGAGATGATGGGTATGAATTTGAAAAGTGAGAGGATACGAGGTTTCAGTTGTTTCGCATAAAATAAATAATTTTAAAATATATATTTTAAAAAATACTAATTATTGAGATTTTCTTCATCTCAATGTGGAATGGCTCAGCGGTGTGCATGTTTTTCCCCTTTGAAATTGAAGATTTTCCTAGTATAATACATCTCTAGAGATTTCTTTCTATAATGTACAAACTTGATCGAGACTATTGTTATGAATTATTTATGCAACTAGTAGGTACCTGAAAATGATAGAGACCATGTTATTTGACTTTGGATTTGTGCATGTACATCTATTCTATTATTACATGGTTGTCTTTCTATGTTTCAAGAAGAACTGAAATTGGTTGATAGGGTGGCGAGGCAGGTTTTATAGGAGACAAAGGAGCAAGTTTTTTTAAAAGAAGTATTTGATGTGTCCATGTCATAGTTGAGAAAGATAAATGGGCTTGTTTGTTTAAGAATTAAGTTCAAATTAAAAAGTATCTTTTTGTTTTCTTGTCAAAAATATTATTCAATTATTAAACAAATTTAAAACATGGAAGTGTCAATTTACTTGTCAAAATTTGTATATTGTGGAAGTTTCACGTGTTTAGGCTTAACAAAATCTATATGCGCATAAGATTTAGATTAAACAAAAAATAAAATTTTATTTAGATACCTTCTTACGGTCTATCTTTTTCCCTTTCAAGTCTCTATAATCTAATCCTCTAAAGTCTAAATCATTATTTTGCCAGTTTGTTTACACCTAAGCTGAAGGGAAAATGTACCCGGCCTAAATTTTAAAATTATTCGATTTTAAAAAATTTTAATTGTTAAAAATTTTTTAAAAAAAATTTTATTTTATAACACTCATGTCATATTCTCACTTGTCAAAATATTTAATACTCCATGAATGTTGCAAAGTTTTTGTTCTTGAATTTTTAATTTGCTCAATGAATTTATTCCTTAAACTATTTGAAAATATTATATATTGTCTTTTCATCAATTCAAGTTCAGGAGTAACATTAAGCATATATAATTTAGGGATTGCATTGAATACGTGTTAAAAGTTTATGGGCATAATGAATAAATTAAAATCGCAAGAACCATATAATATCTTGGGCAAAAATTCACAATTCATTTATTTTGTGACAGAGAGATGATTTTTTTTTTCTATTCTTTTTGTGGTCGGTGGCAGAAAGATTTGGACCGCCGGTCCCCAAAAGTCCATCGCCATCCGACGACGCATGTGAGCGTGCCACGTGTCAGGCATGCTTTCTGTATCCCAGGCGTACATCATGGCTTTTTTTTTTTTTTTTTTTTTTAACATATCGAAAAGCTAAGCGAGTGTGTTTTTGAGACCCATACTGCTTGTGGTCCAGCTCATCTTCGTCATCAATCATCATCATCATCCCTTAAAGATGCCACTAATCTCGTAAGTTCCTTCTCTAATTTATCATTTTGACCAATCATTTTTATCTCCCATTATATGATTAAACAAACAAAGCTCCCCCCCACTTTCTCCCCATCTTCATGCCTAGATTTAGTTCCTGTCTGCTCCTTTTTTAAACTTACGATATTATATAGTTAGTTTATTTTGAGGAAAATAGACGGTTCATGATTCAAGGTAGGTAGGTCCAGTATCTAACTCAGATACCAACCCGCACATTATTAGTTCTCAATTTTTTGGATCGAGAATCGACACTATTGAGCTTGGGACCAAGGATTGGGCTAACTTTATGGGCTATGTCCAAATTCAAGGTCAACTCGAGATCAACCAATTATTTTTTATTTCATTTTTTGTATTCCTTAAAAGGACAAACATGTTCCTTCAAATTATATATCTATCAACAATGCAACATATATCGACACATATCAAACATAAATCTAAAATAAGACAACGATATAAATCTCCATTTGCGGTTGTTGATTTGCACTCATGAGGCAAGTGAGGAGAGGCCAGAGGTGAGCGGCGAGCGATGCTAAGGTGAGTGAAGAATTTCTATTTTATTTGATTGAATTTGAGCTGGGTTTTTACTTTCTAATTTACATGGTAAAATCGCATAAAAAAGAATGAAGGCGGTGGTGTTAGAGTAGACAAAAATATATAAGATATATGATATATGTGTAATATTTTTTATATATATATATAGGTTGGTCCAATAAAGTTTCAAGATTGAGGGTCAACCTACACAGTGCAGGGTTCAAGAATTCTAAGATTAAGGACCGGTCCAATACCCTTGGGAACCAGATCAAGATCGGCCAAGATGAGTCGATCCAGGGTTGGTCTAGGGTCAACTCTAAACTTGATCCTAAATCGATGCTCATCCCTAATTTTGAATACATTTTTTTTTTGGGGGACAATCATCTTTTTCTATTGCTTACAAAAATAAATAAACAAAATTTTCTTCATCGGTCACGAAAATGACTCGACATTAATTTTGTCGACAATGGAAACATCTAGAAATATATTTTTCAAATTATTTATTATCGTTCTTCATTAATGCCTCCAAACTTGCATTAGTGACCTGAAAAGTACATTTCATTAGACTTCCATCTTTAATAGCAGTTAAAATTCCGACGTCCATGGGGAAAGTTTGGAATTGTCGATGGGATTTTTTTTAATATAATTGCACATGATTTATCATTCTCCTTTTTTTGGCAGTTATACCTTGTATGAAATGGGTATGAATTTTATTTTTTTTTGTCGATCCTACTCTATTCATATTCTAATTCTCACTCTCAGACTTTTACTCTGTTTCCTTATAAAGCGTAGAAGTCGAAACCTACACTTGAAATTAAATTGTCCCCGAGGTGGCCATTAAGACAAATTCCAGTAGTTATGAAATGGGTATGAGTTAATGAGTCATGCTTTGTACTTCTCGAACTGCATGTAAACCAACTAATCGCTGGGAAAAGAAAGGAAATCGATGCTCCTAGTTATAGTAATGAGCACTTCTGATTTGACTAGAAGCGACCAATTATTATTTTTCCTAAGAAAAGAAGAAGGGTTGTTTGAAGTTTGGGAGCGGCCGCATGTCGTGAAAAGACATTTTGTGAGCATTTAATGGTGTAAGAAAAAAAAAGTCTCGACAAGTGATATTAATATTAATTTAGCATCACATCAAACTCTTCGACAAGGGAAAGCTAACGTTACTCAAAATGGAAGTTTATCATTAAGATTTAATTTCATGAAAATATTAAATTAATATATTTATGATATATTTATTTTAAATTAATTTTTTATCATGAAAATTTTGAAATTAATATATCTAAAATAAATTTACCCAAAATTTAATATTTTAACAATTAAAAATCTCAAATTGATATATTTGTAATAAATTTACTTTCTATTAATTTCTGTTAAGTGATATTAATATTATTATCACATTGGATTTTCAAGTGAGGGAAATTGGCTAAAGTGAATCTTTTTTTTTTTTAGGTTATAGTACTTAAACGATTGATTGAAAAATTATGGCATCAAATTAATCATGCATGTGAAATTGCATCACTTATGACGTCCTTCTCGCATCATTTTTAGGCAAACTTAAGATATTTCGTCACAACAAGTGTTGACGATTGAGTAAAGTTGTTCATTATTTTAATTATACTATATATATATTTGGTCTTGAAAGTCTTTGGAGCCCGATGGTGAAAACATTTTTATTATTTTGCCTTTTTTCTTGTACAAAATTTAGGAAGAAGATTCTTGAGGTTCCACCGGTTCAGACAATGATCCTAAATTCTAAAGATGGCAGACAAATTTCTTTATCACTCTATAATATTTGGTAATCACCGGGCTTTTGCAGGCCTCGATCTATCCACTTTTCCAAATAATCTTAAGGCATGCTTGCTTGCATCAGCTAGGTGCATTTAAGATATTAATTGCATTCAAAATCTTGTATACCGACAACTTGTACGATCGTTACTACTTAGCCCCCAAAAAAAACCGGTATGGTATTGCATATATTGCATTGACCGTTTATATTTGCATCATTGATCGACATAATTTGTGCTGGTGAACATTTATGAGCATAGGATCCAGCATATATAGAGAGTCACTGAGAAATTTTGGTCTCAAAGGGTACATGCACTGCAAAAACTAGGCATCAATACGAACAATGAGGACAATTGAAATTTGCCATTATCAAATGGTCATGCTAGTTTATGATAATTGAATTACCAATGTAATGGGTTAAATTTTATTTATACCGACACATTAAAGATAATTAAAAGAAATGATTAATATCATAAAAATCACAAATTGGTACACTTGTGAAAATTTTTATAAAAAACTAAACCCAAACTGATATACTCGCGATAAATTTATTCAAAAGTAAACCCCAATTTACCATATGTCATATTCCATTAAATTTTACTATCAAATTGCCGAGTTGGAGAAGAGTGACAGTTAATGGGTATACTAATTTAGTGTTGTACTTTCCGTCTATCACAAGTGAATCAGTTTGATGTTTTCATATTATTAATTAATTTTAAAAACTAATAAAGAATAAATTTGTTATAAATATATCGATTCAAAGTTTTTAATGATAAAAAATTAATTTAAAAGAAATTCATCACGAGTGCAATAATTTGAATTTTTCCGTGGTATAGCCCTACAACAAACATGGAAAATTATCTTCGGAAGAATCCCCGCCATCCCCCACCATCCAACCCCCTCAAGTGTCTCAATTCCGTAAGCGCGTGTCGGGGGAAGAGAGAGAGAGAGGGAGGGGCTTCAATTTTCAATACGCGCAAAGCAAGCGGAAAAAAAAAAAAAAAAAAAAAAAAGAAAAAAGGGAAAAAGAGAAAAACAAAAGTTTCAACGCGCAGAGAAAAAGGGGGCATCGAGAGAGAGAGAGAGAAGGAAAGAGAAAGAGAGAGAGAGAGATAGAGAGAGAGAGAGAGAGAGAAAAGAGGAGCGAATCATGAACTCAACCACACCACCACCTCCTCCACCTCCTCCACCCGCAACTACACCTCCACCCAAGTAAAAGAGGTTTGCTCTCCCTCCTTCCTTCCTCCCCTCCCCCGCCGCGAATTCCGCCTCGTCTCCGCCGCGATCTCCGCCTCCGCTCCCGTAACCGCCTCCCCCGCCGTCGCGGTCGCCGTCGCCGTCCCCCCGCCGCCGCCGCCGCCTCGCCGGAGGAATCGGGCGCCCCGCTCCGTCTTGGAGTGCCGGACGGGCTCTTCGGCGGTTTCCTTTCTCCCCGGCCCGGTCGCGCCGGCGTTCTGGATCGGAGCGAGTATGGGAATTGCTCGCAGCTCATCCACTGGTCAGTAGTTTCTCGCTCTGCTTTCCAGAATCGGACGACGAGATTCTCGTCCTCTTCTTTTTCTCTCCTTCGGCTGCATTTGCTTCGCCGTTTTCCTTGTGGAATGGAGAGTTCGGATTAGCCGTGGAGTCGCGTCGCTTGCTTCCGTTAGGGGGGAATTTCGCCTTCCGTGCGTTGGAATGCGATCGCCGGGAGTAATGTCCGCTTTACGTTATCGTTCTATCTCGAAGCGGTTCCTGGCCGGTAATTTTGGAGATTTGAGTGATCTGGTTTGCGGTTCGTTCTAAAAGTGTCCATATCTGCTCCGCGTCGCCTAACCGGATCATAATGCTGGCGTGGAGCACATTAAAGTGTTTTGCGGATATGTTGTCGGTTGAAATCATGAGATCTCCTGCTGAGCTAAGGAGGATTTGATGTGTTTTCAGCACCTAATGCCACTGAATATGAAATCTTGTCCCTCTGTTTCTTAAATTGAGCATTTAGGTCACTCTCATTATGTCAGTTATTGCTTGTGGCTGGCATGTCATTCTCCTGGCAACAAGGTGCACTGACAGAGTACGCCCTCGGGGTTTCAATGTGGAATTCACTTTTCGGGAATATGCCTTTGGCTAGAGATTGAATCTTTCGTGGAAGAGAAGCGTGTTGTTTGGTTATCGAAAGTTCTTGTTCTACCATTCTCGGATAAGCGTTTCAATTCCCTGGAGAACCGGAAATGATTCTTCAGGGACAGAATGTTGTGTCTAATTGTTTGCCCTTTTATCGTAATTATATATTCCTATGGGGCTGACTTACCATCGTTTCATTTCCGTAGATTCGAAGAGCGTGAATCGGGCCATTTAGCGACCGATGGCGTGCAAGGATCTGGATATTTCCTTGAGATATTTGCCAAGTGCAGTTCGTGCTCTTTAGCAGTTGGCGACGATTAATTGACAAGTAGATTTGGGAGGTAAGATTTAGAGTTGGGAGTCTGCTAATGGACCCCACAAGGTGTTGGTTTGGGAAGTCGAGGTCCAAAGATGGAGCAAGGTCGTCAAAAAAGAAAGACGTCGCTGGGAATGGGAAAGATGGGTCAAAACCTCCAACAAGTGAAGAA
This sequence comes from Eucalyptus marginata, assembly GCA_014182565.1. Taxonomy (NCBI): domain Eukaryota; kingdom Viridiplantae; phylum Streptophyta; class Magnoliopsida; order Myrtales; family Myrtaceae; genus Eucalyptus; species Eucalyptus marginata. The sequence continues at coordinate 34,920,172 of CM024592.1, read as the reverse complement.
GCACCTTCAAATGTCACCAAGCAGAAAGTTGCAGCAGCGAAGCAGTACATAGAAAATCATTACAAAAAGCAAATGAAGAATATTGAAGAAAGGAAAGAGCGGTATGGTTTTACTCTAGCAATTATGGATGAACTAAATGGGCAGCGCTACATGTTTTATGATTCTTTCTACTGGATCATGCCAAGTACTTCTTTTTTATTGTACTCATATACCACGTAGTTCCTTTCTCTGAGCCGCCATTTATGAGGATTGGGTTCTTTTGGGAGATGCATGGCAAATAAATGAGGAAGTAATTCTTAATTTGTCTACCACATGATAGAATTCGTAGATCATTTCATGGCTTCAAATTAATCATTTGAAGACCTATAATGTCATCATTTTAATCCAACAAATATGCTCGAGGGAAAGTTAGAATAAACTCAGCTGTTGACTGTAATTGGGAGCAATATACTTGACAATAATTATCTTGCCTTAAAGCACATCCAATGAGTGAATTGGTGTGAAGTAATCGTGGAACACCCGAGCAGACTTTGTACTTTTTTTTACTTAATGAATTTATACATTGAAGTATCCCAGATGCAACAATGACATTCCTAACGATGATGTCATTAATTCCTTTTTTTTTTTTTTAAACTGGCTAGAGTTTATTCCTTTGACTGGTTATGACAGGTCGTGGTTTGTCTTCCATGTATCAGTGACGGCATTCATTGATGCTAACTTCAGGTAGTGGATAGAAATATTGTCTTTAACTCAAATCCTCCATAGATGAGGCGTGAACTCTTTAGATGGAGGAGGACAAGTGAAGTAGAAAGTGCTGGAAAGATAATGCTGGAAAGTTCTAAAAGCATGTGCTTTACTTGCAACAGTAGTGAGATGTAGGGTATGATTAATTTAAATGAACATATTGTAGTTGTCTTCAACCTCCTTTGGTCCCATCCCGAACAAAGGACGTGTTATGATTTTGGCAAAGAGAAGAAAAATCTGCGAAACTGCTTTTTTCATTCAATGAGACTACTGAGTCAGAACCATTAGTTGGCTCTTAAATCCTACTCTGTGAGGGTTCTGCGAGACATAGAGTTGATGTCAGTACAACATCCTTTAATTACTACAGTTGTGAAGAACCTTAGTTAAATGGGGAAAATTTTTGCACCGAGTCAATACCTTCTCCCTTCTATGCATTTGGGCAGACAATTGCCTCTTAATGGCTCCTTGCTTTCTGTTTGTGGTAGAGCTTTTTCCTTCTTCCATTTTCTGATGTTAATGGAAGAAAATGCATTGAAAACTAATCAAGAATCGAATCCCTCACATTTTTTGGATCTAGGAGGTAGGCTCTTTTTATTGTAGTCTGCTCTGTTTTGGCAAGCGATGCATAGTTCACCAAATCAAAATGGACAGGGATAAGACAGCAAACAGTGAAATTTAGCAATCTAACAATGCATGTTATAGATGAAATTGAAGAAGCTCCCTTAGTATCTACATGATAATAGTTCCCATGCATATGGAATGTTCTCTTAGGATTAAGTAGCTGTCCTGATGACTGGACTATGGCAAAGATGAGAACAGGCCACTTAGTCTGTAGCTGCTTAATAATGTCTTCTGTCAATATCTCGTGGCCTATACATTTGATTTCTGCAGGGTGTGGAAAACTAAATAGAGAAGTCACATTTTGCTTTTTTTTTTTTTTTTTTTTAATATGAAAAAGGTATTGAAAAGGCATACGCGCACGCATGTGTGTATGTGTGCGTTTGTGAGTGTAGGAAAGTGGCCGAGTACTAACTACAGAGTATTTTGATGCATCATTTTATTTGTACATGTAGAGTTGATGCTCTGTATTGTCCATAAATGCATCAGGATGGTTGGGGTATGTTCATACATTAAAAAGTCTTTGCTACCCTTGATTCATGGAATTGAAGTGAATGTATGTTTTGTAGTCGTCAGGTACTGGAAATGAAGCTGGCTGATGCCGATGTTTCTGAGGAAGAGCAAAACAATTTGCTCAAGCACCTGGAGAAGAAGGAAACAGAATACATGCGCCTTCAGAGGCATAAAATGGGTGCTGATGATTTTGAGCCGTTGACAATGATAGGGAAAGGTGCATTTGGTGAGGTATGGCACAATTGTTATCACATAGTGCTCCATGTCCATTATTCACATATGTCGTTTGTGTAGGTTTGATTTTGTAAGAGGATTTTGCAGAGTAGTTGGTTTGGTGATGATTCTTTGTGCATGAGAATCTCTTATTAGCAATAATCTGATTTGATTGTAGAATGACTTTAGCATGGTAGCAGATATGGGAACTGCATTTAGAGTTCAAGATTGCTTTTCTTGGAAGAAAATGATTCTTTTGGTGGATCATAATCTATTTGAGCATCCTTGGTAACTGGGAATATAGTTCTTGATGTGTTCTTGTGCATTTTTCATGGATGTGCTTGGTTCTGAAATTTTTTCATATCCATTTACGTGTCTTCTCTGAGTTTCATATATTTTCTATTGTATTGACTATTTTTTTTTATTCTGATCCCTTTCTATAGCGAATCAAGCCTTTGATTCTGATTCTAGTGTTTGTTTTTATGGTACAGGTGAGAATATGTAGGGAGAAGGCAACAAGTCATGTATATGCTATGAAGAAGTTAAAAAAATCTGAGATGCTTCGTAGAGGGCAGGTATAATTGTCTCCAGGCTGCCAAAGATGGGATTCAGGATCTTATTTTATCTATTTGTAACTTGCAAATGTACTATTCAGGTTGAACATGTGAAAGCAGAGAGGAATCTTCTTGCAGAGGTTGATAGCAATTGCATCGTCAAACTATATTGCTCCTTTCAGGATGAAGAATATCTCTATCTCATTATGGAGTATCTACCTGGTGGAGATATGATGACTTTGCTAATGAGGAAGGACATATTGACTGAAGATGAGTCCAGATTCTATGTTGCAGAGACTGTTCTGGCAATTGAATCCATCCATAAACATAATTATATTCATAGGTAATGCATCGTTAATAGTCAATACCCTATTTCTATTTCCTATAGTTGTTTTCCTTATGATTCATTGAAATGACTAATTACGCATCTTGCCATCTTATGTTGCAGAGATATCAAGCCTGACAACTTGCTGCTCGACAGAAATGGTCATATGAAATTATCAGATTTTGGTTTATGTAAACCACTAGATTGCAGTAATCTGCAAGAAAAGGACTTCTCTGTGGGAAGCAATCTTAGTGGGGCTCTTTCGAGTGATGGCCGACCTTTGGCATCAAAGCGAACTCAACAGGAGCAACTGCAGCATTGGCAGAGGAACAGAAGGACGCTGGTAAGTTTTAACTCAAGTAGGATTGGTGTTACCTTTTTGGTCAGTCAAGACAAAACAGATCGTGTTAGATATTCATCCTCACATTTTTTTTTTTTTTTTTTTGTTCCTCTATTATTCTTGTCTGGGACATGCATGGGATTTATGTGGATGATCATTCATGGCCAATTTTCAGTAATAATCCGTGCAATTTCATTACTCCTGGCACTTGTGTATGTTGTTATGTAAACTTTTAACAATACCTAATGCAGGCTTATTCAACCGTTGGCACACCGGATTATATTGCCCCTGAAGTTCTTTTGAAGAAAGGTTATGGGATGGAATGTGATTGGTGGGTACTTTCGAGAAAAAAAAGAAACAAATTGTGGAAAAGAAAATGCTTTCTTCTCATCATTTTGTCTCTTTATGTTTTCGAAACTGTGGTGTTTTTCCTGTTATTTATTTTGGTGATCTTTGGCTACTACTTCTGCAGGTGGTCTCTTGGTGCCATCATGTATGAAATGCTTGTGGGATACCCTCCTTTTTACTCCGACGATCCTATGTCAACATGTAGAAAGGTATCTTAGCATCGAAATACTACTTTTTTTCCGCTGATACTCTACCATCATAGGTGCCAGTGTATTTATGGAAAAATGAAGTTGAATCCCTCAATAGAAGATGAGCTCCCCTTGTTGCCAATATGTGTGTTTTAGGGACGGTGTTGTGCTTCTAACAATGTTGTTTCTTTTCATCAACAGGATGTGAATGTTCATATCTATATATAACACAGTAGCTGTAGATAAGGACTGAATTATGGCCTTTTTTCAGTGATCAATAAATCCATCATTCTTTGATGATGACAGTGATGAACATTTCATAGCATGTGTATGGTGGTGGCTGAAATGTGGTACGACTAGTGCTTAGATTCGTACAGATTTTTTAACTTTAGATGAATAATGGGGTTATTTATGCGTTGTTGAGCGCATTGAATTATTCAGGTTTCAAGGTTAAAATGAAATCTATATTTTGAGCTGGTATTCTCATGTGTGGTGTTCTTTAATTCGGTCAACAACTTGGCCTTTTGGCCTCACAAGTATTTAATATGACTGCGTGTCTCGGCAGATTGTGAACTGGAGAACTCATTTGAAATTTCCCGAAGAAGCAAAGCTGTCTCCAGAAGCTAAAGATCTCATAAGCAAACTTCTATGTAACGTTGACCAGAGGCTGGGAACGAAAGGGGCTGATGAAATTAAAGTATGGGGTCTTAAGTATTCGATTCTTGACTATTGAACTGCTACAGCTAATGAACTGAAAATGACAATTGAAAGGGTGCATTTGTGGTTTCAGGCCCATCCATGGTTTAATGGGATCGAATGGGACCGGTTGTATCAGATGAAAGCTGCGTTTATTCCTGAGGTCAACGATGAGTTGGATACTCAGAACTTTGAAAAATTTGAAGAGGTAGACGAGTACATAATGTATTACTTTGGCATGAAAATGATTGCTGAAGGAAGAAATACCGGTGGCAGATTACTGCTGTTAGGATATACCCAGTTTTTTCCATCTTTGACTTCTATACTATGGTGATGTAGGCTGACAATCAAATTCAAACTTCAACAAGATCAGGTCCATGGAGAAAGGTTCGTACATAAATCATTGTCAGATGCATTTTATAAACTGTGCCATATTCCTACTTATATTCTAATCTTTTGGTTTCTACCACAGTAGCATTCTACTAAATGCAAGGTGCATGTTGATACCAATGTTGAACTGTTGTTTCCTCATGTTCTTGACAATGCAAAGAACCTTTTTGGGGTCTAGTCCTTTCCTCAAAGGTGTCAGTCTGGAAAAAAATCAAGTATTTTTCTTCAGTATTTTTCATTGACCTTGCGTCCATAAAAACTCCACAATAACTGGCTTTAGTTAGACCAAATCATTGGCCTTGAGGAGGCCATTTTAAGGGTTTTGGCCAAAACCTAATTAAACTTGAAAATTGGACCAAATGTCAAGCTTTTCTCTGTTTTATATTAGGCCTTCTTCATTTGACTCCATTAGAACTCAATATTAGGGGTGATCAGTTCCCGGTCTGGTTTGGTTCCACCTAGGAACCGGGAACCGGACCGGACAGTCCTAGGACCGGGAACCGGACTGAACTGACTGGTCCGGTCCCATGGAACCGATCACCAATCACTTAGGAAAAATAATTAAAAAATTAAGAAAAATACAAGAGTGATTACTATTTTTAGGCTTTATTGTTATTTCTAAAAAATTAAAAGATATATTTTTAATAAAAAAGAGTCGGTCTAGTCCGGTTCCCCCTCCGAAACCAGGAACCGGTACAATAATCACTGGTTCCATTTTTATGGAATCAGGAACCAAACCGATCTCTTTGGGAACCAGACCAAACCGGCCGGTCCAGTCCGGTCCGGGCGGTTCCCGGTTTGGGTGTTCTGACATGCACACCCCTAACTCATACTTTTGGATTTGAATGGTCTTAAGTCTCTGTTTTTACCCTCTCTTTTAATCATAGATTTGTGATGGGCTGGATACATATACCTTTCTTACATACTCAGACCTTCTTTTACTCTCTAGCAAAATGGAATCACCCTTGGGACTCTCTATTGTGATATAAATGCATACATGCATATGCACTTACGCACATATATAGAAGTGTCTGACAGACTTTTAAGTGGAAGTGTACTGGCATCTGATGAATTGTTCCCTTTCTGACTGCAGATGCTCTCTTCCAAGGACATCAACTTTGTCGGTTACACGTATAAGAACTTTGAGATTGTCAATGATGATCAGTTGCCTGGAATAGGTATAATTCTCTTTCTGGAATTGTTAATAGTGTGCTGGACTTGCATGCTTTCTCTTTGTTAATGCAAAAAGGCCTCAGCATACGTGGAGTTATGCTACAACGTGATAGTGCAGATGTTGTCTATATTCGATTAACCGCGCATGCTCTCTGAAGCTTGTGGAAACCATGTTCTGGTTTTGAACATGCCAAACTCAAAAGATTGACCAAATTGTTCTGTTTCATTTTGACTATTTTACCAGTCAGCCTGTTTTCTGTACTTAATGAAAAAATCGTGTTCCAATAGGTTTTGGACTGTTGATACTTAGTGTTCTGCACCAGTCTAAACCTATCTCAAAGAGGATGACCTTTAGTGTTCCATCTTTACAATTAGTCTCGTTGTAAAATTTTTATGTTATAGTTGCAACGATCTTGGCCTGTTTTCATTTTCCGTGTGGCATTCTTCATAGGAAGTAAATATATATAATGTTGAACTCTCAAAGGCTGCAGTATCACTTACTTGGTCTTTCTATTTACAGCTGAACTGAAGAAGAAGAATACAAAACCCAAAAGGCCATCCATCAAGTCTCTCTTTGGTAAGAGCTCTAGAGAATGTTTTGTCTTGATAACTCTAAAGGCACGTGTTTGTGCATGCATAGCTTCTTTTTTACAAATAAGTACTCAGCTCGTTGTGCTTCTCTATGCTGAGGAATGATCAAATATAGCTAGTGAGGAAGGCGCTAATTAAGCCACCTAAGAAAAATGTCTGTATTTTGACACTTACGAAGCTTATCGGTTTTCCCTTGTGTATTCGTATGTTCACAGATGACGAGTCAGGCACAGCAGCAAGTCGACCTGTTCATGGCAGCTTTATGAATCTCCTGCCCCCTCAACTCGAAGTTCCCGAGAAACAAAATGAATCTAATTGACCTGCCCTGACCTCCCTTGGTTTTCCACTGAGGATTGACAAGTTTAGTTTTGCCACTTCTGGCACTCCGGTGTTGTAGATTGACTCTTCCTGGGGGAACGCGGGGGCGATGGTCCCCGAAACAAGCAAAAGTTCGAGATGTTGTTGATGTCGTAAGTCGCCCTCGGCGTGTTAGCTTGAATCTGGAAAAAAAACTCTGTAAGATAATGGGGGTGTCTGGCAAGAATTATTTGTTGTGATTCAATTGAGGAGTGATGTGCATTCTTTCGTCGCAGTGGTCATGTAATTAGAACAAAACGCAATAGATGGTGAAAGCTTTAAGGTGTGAATACGACTGAGTTAAAAAAGAAAGAAGTGTGAATGTATCATCATCTTGAAAAAGAGAGTGGGGGAATTACTTTCTGGTTGCATTTTCTTTTGTTGTTTGGTCGAAGGAGGAGGAAGATTTGTTTAGAGGAGATGCTGTTTTTTTGTCGCACTGACGTTCCCACAAAGTCCTGAGGTATGTGCGGCAGCTTTTCAGGGAGAGTACAGCAGCAGTTGCTCTGCCCTTTTTTGCCTGGAAGGATCTTTCGAGGTATCTCTCCAAAGAAAAAGTCCTTTGGGTGGGTTGGTTCGAAAGAGGAAATGTCGCAACTTGCGGGGACTACTCAAACAGTTCTCAATCGACTTTTGCGTTATTGCTCCAAAATTCTATCCATTTTAGAGATTTGGAATTGTGTTTTACGTTTCAGAGTTTCGACTAAGGATGTGCGAAAGAATCGGGAACTGTTCGGAATCGGATCGAAACCATCGGTTTTCAAAGGAACCGGTCTGGTTCTTGGTTCTAGGTGTGGAACCCTCCATCCTTCCAGACCGGATCAGTAATATATATTTAATTTTTCGATTAAATTGTCTGGCCAAAAGAAAAAAAATGAAAAATGAAAAATGAAAAATGAAAATCTTAAAATCCCCAATCTAAAGCTCAATATTCATTAATTGAGCGCTCATTTTGTTTCACTCTCACCTATGATTCGTCTCTTTATCTCTTATTTACAATATCGATTCTCAAGCTCAACACCCATTGACTCATGTTGTCAACTCTCAATTTTTAATATGAGTCGAATCTTTTTATTGATCTTGCAATTAAGAATAAGGAAATTTTTTATTTTTTGCTTTACTTTGGCTTGTTGGAAAATGTCGCATTAAATGCACGAAACTTGATGGGACCGGTTCCATGGACCCATCTTGACTAAACTGAATCAGTGGTCCGATTTGAATAGGTGGTTCTCGATTTTGATTTATTAGAATCTGTCTTTAATGGGCAGTTCCTGATTCTAAGGTAGGAATCGTCCACCCGATCATATTCATCCCTAATTTCGATGGAATCTTTTCAAAGATTTGCTCGGGTTTAACTTTTACTGCCCTTTTTGCTTGGAACGATCTTTCCAGGCGTCTCCAAAGAAAAACTTCTTTCGGGAGTTGGTTCGAAAGAGGAAATATGACAGCTCAAAGGGATTACTCTGTAAAACAATTCTCGATTGACCGCCCATTGCGATATTTCCCAGGAACTCTAATCCATTTTAGAGAATTGGAATTGTGGTCATATTTTATGTTCGGGCGGATGGGAATGGGTGCCGTGCAGTGAAACTCCTTGAAATTGGAAACGCTAATGTGGATTCTGGAAGTTGGTGATCGGCCATCTCAAGTTAAAGTCACCGGAGACTTTTCAAGCTCATCGACGATCTTGCTATCGAATTCGGTCGCGATATCATGACTTCTAGTCGATCATCTGTCGAGCAAGTTTTCGAGGACGTAGATGCCATTTTAGCCTCTTCGATGTATAAAAATCCTTCTCATCGGTCGTCAAAGTCGGTTTTTTTGCTTTCGATTCAGCAGGTCCGGCGGTGTCCGGACCCCGCTCCGAGAGGCCAGTCTTGCTATTATTTCTTTAATTCGCTTTGCCTCTCTTACAGGCAAATTGAATTCGGTCTCTTTCACGGCTTTTCTCTTTCTTTGTCTTTTCTTCTACGCATGCCTTCATGTACGGCTAATTTATCATTGGGTCAATTTATTTTATTTTTTTTTAATTTGGCCGGAGGCGATTTGGCTTCTGTTAACCTCATAATGGGAAGCATAATTATCCCAAGGAATCCATAGATGATTATCCACGTGACACTTCCTAAAAGAGCTGTAAATTTCAAATATTTAAATGTGAATAACATCATGTTAAATGCTCATTTCTAACTTTTGGGTATGGGTATAATTGAGTTAAATCGGTCCACGCACATGTTCAACCCTAAACTCGACACGTTTATGTAAGGCTCGATGGCTTGTAACTCGATTTGAATTCAATTTCTCGAACTCAAACTATGTAACATATTCATGAAATAAGAACCGGCATGCTTCTCGATTTATGAATACATAAAAGTAATAATTAAAAAAATTATAAAACTCAACTACTTAATTTCACTTATATCAAGAACTTGAAGCTCGAACTGGACCCCACATTTGTTCTAGAGGCTCGAATCAGAAAACAATCGAAGCATGATATTTTTATAATCTTCGAGTGGGCTCAAGTAACTGAGTGGTCTGCACATCCTACAAAAGAGAAATTTCTTTATTTAAAATTTTCTCATTTCTTATATTTTCTTTTTTTCAAAATAAATTATTGAAAATGGCAAACAAAATGGGTATCTGCAATTTCAGGCATCCAAATGCGGGGTGCTCTTATAATTTCTTTTCCGGGAGTGCCAGGTGGAACAGAGTTCACCCCCAGGAAGAAGATACCCACCTCATCTTATCTCTCTCCCCAAATATATAAATATATAAATATTCATTTGACAAAAGGAAATTAGCAGATGCATACAACAACAACAACAAAACCAAAACCAAAATAGGCCCTATTTAAAAAAAAAAAAGCCCAGAAACAAAAAAAAAAAAAAAAAAAAAAAAAATAGAAAATCCCTCCAATAATATCACCCATTTCCCTTCCCCCTCCCCCTCTCTCTCTCTTCTTCCTCTCTTCTCCTCCTCCTCTCCCTTCATCAATCATCCAATTTCATCACTTTTTCCCCTTTCTCTCTCTTCTTTCTCTCTCCCTCTCTGGGTGGAGATATTCTATTTTTCTGCAAGAATCTCCAATTCCTTGCCCAGGAAAGCCTTAAATTCCTCTGCCCTGCAGCTCAGATCTGAAGGGATCACCTCCTCCCCCTCGATTGGTTTCCCCAGAAACTTCCCTCCTCCCCATCCTTAATCTCCCCGAAATCATTCCTTTTCCCTTTTCCCACTCCAAAGTTCCCCCCTTTCCCCTTCCCCCTTTCCCCTTTCCCCCTTCCAATTCCATCCTCCTCCTCCTCCTCTTCTCCTCCTCCTCCGCCGCCGCCGCCGCCGCCGCCGCCGCCGCAATGTCGCACCGCCGACGCCTCAGCTAGGGCTTCCCTCGCGCGCCGGTTCATGGGTACATCTCAAGTTCTGTCCTTGAGGATCGTTGATTAGCCGGTCCCCGGTATCGGAGCACCCTGCATAGATTTGTAGGGTTCCGTTGGAAATTTGCTGAAGATTCTCTTTTGTAGCTCTTTCGAAGCTCTTTTTTTGGAGAGGCTTGGAGGGCATTTCTTGATTTTGGCGATAGGTCGATCGATCTGCAATCTTTGTTTTTCTTGGAAGAAAAGATCCCTCTTTCGCGTGGGATAGAATCTCAGTTTGGATCTGGGGGCGAGCGTCTTGAGGATTTCGCGTTCGGATCATCTCTGACCCGGGGACGGAAGGGGGAAAAAGTTGGTTCTATCTCGCTTCTCGAACCGATTGGATCATGGATCATGTGATTGGTGGCAAATTTAAGCTCGGCCGGAAGATCGGTAGCGGATCGTTCGGGGAACTCTATTTGGGTATGCATTGATTTTCTTTACTCAATTGAAACAATGGTTGTTCTTAGCCTCTCTCTCTCTTTTTTTTTTCCCTGGGGATTTGGGACTGCGTGTCGTGTTTCCTTGATGGTTGATCGGAGCTTGTTCGAGGTTTTGTTCAGGAATCAATGTGCAGAGTGGAGAGGAGGTGGCAATAAAGCTGGTAAATTTCTGGAGCTCTGTCGTTTAGATGATGGAAATTTGTTGCTTGATGCGGTTCATGAAGATGATTTTTGTTGGTTAATGGTGCTTGAGTGTAAGATTACTTGCATTGTGGCATTGATAGCATGAATGCCATTTTTTTTATTTATTTTTTATTTTGTTAATATGATATATATTTGATCTTTCTTAGTGAGATGTATTTTTGATTATATATATTATGCTTTGCGAGGAAATCAATATTCTGATTTTTCCCCCTCGTTTGCTTGTTCGTTATTCGTAGAGGCTGTAGCAAATTAAGCCCAGAGCTTACCTTTATTATGCTCTGTTTTTGAATATGTACTATGTGCTTTTTTCTCTAATCATGTTAAAATTGTGTCTTAAGAAAGTTTCAGATTAAACTGTTCTATTCCACCCAAACATCACACTTATTACTCATGATGAACCCTTTTTCATTTCTCAGTGCACTGATGGCTATTGCAGTGATAGGTGTCCTTCATCTTGAGCATCTTCCAGTGTCACTATAGAAATTGTTGTCTCATACATTCTGTTGTTTTGAGTAGATAGCTTCTGAGAAAACTATCAGTCCAACTGAAGCTGCTTTCTCGAGCACGGTGATTAGTTTTTGGTATAGATTGATGAGTATGAATTCACTTAGCTGGTTTCTAAAATGAACCAGATTTTATTTCCACAATATATTTCCTCATATTTGATGTTCCCTCTCTCTCTTTGCATCTCTTCTTGTTAGTATTGTGTGAGAATTGTAGATTTTTGTAAGGAATTAATTTTTTGTATGTAATGTTGCATGGAACCTGGTATTCAGGAATCTGTGAAGACTAAGCATCCTCAGCTTCACTATGAGTCAAAAATATACATGCTGCTACAGGGAGGAAGTGAGTTGTGCTTAGTGTTTCTTCTTTCTTTCTTTCTACCTTCCTTTCTTTCTCCTTGCATGAATATAAGTTACAAGCAGTGTAATATATGTTAATCAATTATTCTTTGGCCAATGTTTTGTTCTTGATTTATGAAGCTGGTATTCCCCATCTGAAATGGTTTGGAGTCGAGGGAGAGTACAATGTAATGGTTATTGATCTTCTTGGACCAAGTTTGGAGGACTTATTCAACTATTGTAATCGGAAGTTTTCTTTGAAGACTGTTTTGATGCTCGCGGATCAATTAGTAAGTCTTCCTATTCTAATGAATGATGCTTTTTGATTAAGTAGACACCAAACTTATTTGCATGCGCATGTTTTGCAGATAAATAGAGTTGAGTATATGCACTCACGGGGTTTTCTCCATCGTGATATAAAGCCTGACAACTTCTTGATGGGTTTAGGGCGAAAAGCTAATCAGGTAATTTGATGATTCCCCTATAGGTTCTTCTAGCATATATATAATTGCCTGTACAGTTGTTTATGTATGAACGCACACAGAACTCTCACATGTTTTTGAAAGACTATCATATGGTTTTTCTATGAAGTTTTGGATGGTGGAAGTGAGAATATCTGAAATATTGCTTTGGTTAAATTGATTGTTGCTAGGCGATAGATATGCAAATTATTATGCTTAATGTTTCACATTTTGGGACCATAGGCCCACAACCGACTGGTTAGGGGTGGACTGAGTCCCTGCTCCATGGAATGGAAAGGAAACCTAACATTAATGAAAAGAAATCATGGAGAAATATCCACTAGCATTTTGTGCTGTTTACCTCTGCATCAGTCATGTCTGTTTAATTTTATCTCTTTATTTTGTTGTACCTGAGCATTATCATCTAATACTGTTGGACTTTTTCCTCCCAGGTGTACATTATTGACTACGGACTTGCTAAAAAATACAGGGATCTTCAAACACACAAGCACATTCCATACAGGTATTGGAGATGCATATGTTTATATTTGACAAATACTGTTTATATCTACATCCAGAACAAGTGTATGCTTGTCAGTTTCATGCACATAAAGCTAAGCTGGGACTTGGAACTGTAACTCCCTCTGATGTTTTGTTCTTCATTAAATTTGTTATGCTAGTTATGCGTACAGATGATATCTTCTTTCCAGGAGAATGTGCGCTTATCGGGTAAAACTAAAAATTAGTTGGGTATCTGAGGAAGTAAAACAGTCTTGGTTGCAAAGACAGTTGAACTTTTTGCATTTGTTTGGTGCCTTAGTGCTGTTCAAAGTATCTCTTGCTTCTGTCCGTCTTACGCATCAAAGTCTATTGACTTCTTTGTTATGCTTTCAACTGTTTCTGTCTTTTCACTGAAGTGGCAATACACATGCCTGAAATTGTTTTCCCTGTTTTAAAACTTTCCCGTTCTCTTCAACAAGTCCATAGGCAGGAATCATTGATTACATATTTTATCTTCCTTTTGCAGGGAAAACAAGAATCTTACAGGAACAGCTCGCTATGCAAGTGTCAACACTCATCTTGGAGTTGGTTAGTGTATATTTTGCATCCAACAAAGGCATTTTTAAATTTTGCGAGCTGTTTAGACAAATTTCAAACATTATGATTGTGTAGAGTGACGTGTTTTTATTTTTTATGCAGAACAAAGTAGGAGAGATGATTTGGAATCTCTTGGTTATGTGCTTATGTACTTTCTTCGAGGAAGGTTGACAGCAAACTGAGATGCTTGTTTCACCTAAACTGTTATTTAAGTTATACTTTGACACTTCTTTTGTTTTCCATCTCAGCCTTCCATGGCAGGGCCTGAAAGCAGGCACTAAAAAGCAGAAATATGACAAGATTAGTGAAAAGAAGATGCTCACTCCCATTGAGGTATAGTTGCTTTTAACTAAGGGAAGCTGATGGGACCCATTGTAACTTTGGCGAAGAATCTATTGGATTTGGATCCAACATGTTTTCTGGGCATGTCCCATTTCTAGGAAACTAACATCAAGGACAGGAAATGAACTTCGCCATGTATTTTACAGGTTCTCTGCAGATCATATCCATCTGAATTCACATCATACTTCCACTATTGTCGTTCATTGCGGTTTGAGGACAAACCAGATTATTCATACCTGAAGAGGCTATTCCGGGATCTATTTATTCGTGAAGGTGAGGGCAGGTTTTCTTTGGGTTATCCATTTGCTAAAGTGGTCTTCCTACGAATTTCTGAAGATAAATTTATTATATGTTGTAGGTTATCAATTTGACTATGTTTTCGATTGGACCATACTGAAATACCCACAGATTGGCTCCAGTTCTAGAGCACGGGTACTCTTTTAGTTTCCACTTTTGGATTTTTTAAATTTTTAGGGATCACAAAATTTTTAGTGCCTATTTTCCTGTTGTAGAAATCCAGTTCTTAATTCTTGTACTTTTCTTACAGCCAAGTGGTAAACCTGCTCTAAATCCTGGACCTTCTGCAGAAAGAGCAGAAAGACCTTCTGGTAAGTTTCTTCAAAAGTTTAAAGCCTCTATGTGTTTCAGTAGTGTATGTAATTGAATTGCAAAATTTCCGTTATAAAGTTCTACTGGAGAAGCAGTATGTAGAGAAATTTCGGTTTGTGTTTTTATAGTTTGTTTCACGTTAAATGACAAGTGAATTTAACGAACATTTCCTGACACATTTGTCTAGTGGGACAAGAGATTCGAGACAGACTCTCAGGTGCTGTTGAGGCATTTGCTAGGAGGAATGGCTCCAGCCATGGCTTTCATGGTGATCATTCCAGGCACAGATCTTCAGATGATGCACCCTCATCCAAAGATGTGGTAAAGTGGAATTACAATTGAAAAATGTATTGAAGTGGTTGTTTGTTATATTTCTTTCATCACAATTGTTGGGAACTTCTCTTTGAGTCCATCCTCACATGTACATAGGGGTTCCCTATTAGTTGGGACTTACAAATATGCATGTTTTGTGAAATTGCTACATGCTTGCAAATGCTTATCTTGCATATGTAATTGGTATGCACTGGAGTAATTAACAATCCCACCCATGCAAGGGGTTGGGTGCATGATAAAAATTGGATCTTGTTTGTGTTTGTAGTCAGTGTCTTTGCCTCATTAGTGATGTGTTCTTATTCCCAGCAACCCGATTCTGAGAAAGCCCGCAGTTCTTCTCGCAATGGAAGTACTTCAAAGAGAGCAGTAATATCGAGCAGCCGACCAAGCTCCTCTGGTGAGCCCAGTGATGGTCGGTCGAGCCGATTGGTATCGAGCAGTGGACGCCTGTCCACCGCCCACAGGGTTCAACCTGGCTTCGAGTCGAAATCGTCATCCTTCGCCCGTTCCGGGGCCACAAGGGGCAGCCGGGACGATGCACTCCGGAGCTTCGAGCTTTTATCTCTTGGCACTAGCAAGAGAAAATAAATGATGGGATCCCGCCTGATGGGGCTAGCATGCATTTTGCTGGTGCTCTATTGTTCGCTGTAGTGTATGAACCCAGGAAGCTATTATGAGACGACGTGATTACTTTCCTTGCATATGTATATCTCCCGTTGCTGGGTTCTATTCAGAAGCTGAAGAACCTATTTGAAGTTCTTGAAGCAGTTTGGACTCCTCGTTCCATCGGGAATTGTTTCCGTCAAAAAGAAAAAAAAAAACACATTATCTGGGGCAAGAAAGCTTGAGAAAAATCTCACATGAGGGAATTGTTAATATGTTTGAGACCGTTTGTAGCTGTAATAAGTACCTTCTTTAATTTCTGCTGAAGAACATTTGTCTTATCTATAAGATGCTATGTCAATGCCCCTCTATGTAATGGTGTCTTCACTGTCTTGTATCTCTGTTCTGCATTTGGTGGAGGATCATTGTTGAATGCCTTCTTTTGGTCCAGTAGTATAAACTCTTTTAGGATTCACATGATGTTACATAATGAACTTCATCCTGTATTAATGATGGAGATTGTGAGGTTTATGGTCCCTTCGAAATCAGAGTTACGCCTTTACCCATGTCTTGTTACTTGCTTATCTAAGTATCTGCAGACGATCAAAAGAAATTCGAGGCTTTATCTTCTCGCCCCGTCATGCATCATTGAACCTGAACTTAAAGTTTCTGGGTTGCATGCTAGCAAGTAGGCGATGGCATTGCTTGTACTTAGTATATGAGCACATAACTGCTTGGTATTTGTGAGTGCTTCATGGACCCAAATTCTTGAGGTTATACCTAGCATTGGCCATTGTACTACTAGTTTTCTTCACAGTTACACGTACAGTGATCACTTGCCACATCCTTCGTGGTTCTTGCGAATTTAAGATTTTGACTATTGATCGATGGAGAACATAAGATTTCATGTTAGCCAAATTGTAGACTTCAAGGTTTTTAAAATTCAAAACCAGATCTTAAGCTTGCCACTTGTGGAAGTTAGGTATCGGAAAATTTGATGTGACTGCCCCATGAAATATTTAGTCATTTGCCATATGTCACTTTCGATGGCTGAATTCGTAAATGGCAAAGTCCGCAACTTGATTGTGACTTCTTTGAAAAACTCCAATCCTCAAATGGATCCAAATAAAACCTTAACTCAATCGATCAAGGCCAAAATCTTAAATCCTATTTTGGCGCTTCTACCAAAATCTTTCTCCAATAAAATTACACTGGGACAGGCACCACATGACCTTAATGAGCGCAAATTGGGATCGTGTCTGAAAATCCTGATTCTTAGTAAGGCCATTGCTTTTGACTGGTCAATTTGGATATAAAAGTACTAGAGTTCTCCTTAATTGTCTGAGCTACAAATGAGGATATCCACCAAAACACTCTTCATATAGGTATATCTCAGGATGCTAAATGGTGTTTTGTCAGAAAAGAGGGAACATTACTCCAAACCTTCCTTTGCTTCATTGAAGTTTTTGAAACAAAGAGAAGAACATACTTAAACAGTCCTTGAAGGATTTGAGCTTTATCTGAAAATTTCTGTTTCTCCTCTTTTGGAAAGTTATGGAGAACCTGTTGCTTGACCAGGTTAAAAAGCAGGCATCATCATTTCTACAGGAGAAGTACAAAGCTGCTAGGCTGGCCTTAACTGATGTTACCCTAGCAGAACTGTATGTCCCCCTCTCTCTCACACCTATTTTCATTAATATTATGACCTTTCTATTGCACAAAAAGCTTTTAGGGCCATCCACTTACTTCCGTTCTTCTTTTTCAAAAATTTAAGCTTAGCGGAGGATGTAACGAACAATGATCCATCGAGCCCCAATGCGAGAACGATGACTCAAATTGCCGAGGCATCCTATGATATAGATGATTACTGGAGAGTCGTTGACATTCTCCATAGAAGGTATTGTCAAGATCTGTCTTTAATTGTTACAATCAGTATTAATGTAGCATCACATAAAGACACAATCACTAATACTCCCTCTATCGCCAATTGCAGACTGCAGAGCATCGATTGGAAGCAGTGGAGGCAATCCTACAAGACTCTGGTCCTCCTCGACTTCTTGCTAACACATGGTCCCGAGGAATTTGCAGAAGAATTCGAAGGTGATGTCACCATCATCGAGGAGCTCGGTGCCTTTCAGTATGTTGATGAAAAAGGGTAAATTATAAAGCAATGCCTCGAGTTATTTCACTGCCGTGGCGATTTGCAACCGTGATGTATACACCTGCTTAACTTTATGTCTTCTGGTTTTTGCGTCTTCCCTCTTTTTCCATGTCTCAGATTCAACTGGGGCGTCAACATGCACAAGAAAGCTGAGCAAATAGCAAAACTTCTGGGAGACCGAGAAGAGCTCAAGCAAGCTCGCCTGAAAGCTCTGAAAATAACGAAGGAAATACAAGGATTTGGGAGTTCCACCTCGTCTCCATCATCACAGTCTTCTTCTTCTAATTCTGAAACGTTGAGGACGTGGTCCTTCGGCTCTAGCTCTGCAAGTTCCACCTGGAATGAGGCCAACGATCCAGACAGGCTCGACCAATTTTCCCCGATAAAGGAATTTAGAGAGGGTTACTCTCAAGGAAGAACAAAGGACGACGATACTAGCGATTTCTTGTCTAAAACTGAGAACCGATCACACCGGTGGAATCACCATGCAACCAAAGAAATAAAGTCCTTACTCGATCCCGAAGACCCTTATCCTGAGCAGAAAAATGGTCTGGTAAGCGGGATTTGCTCGAAGCTGGCCGCTTTGAGTCCGAGGAAAGCAAATGGTACCGAAAAGAATGCATTCAGGAGCTTGTCCGATGCTGGAAAGGCAATGAGGAAGAACTTTGAACGACAATTTTCGATTGGATATTGAGCATCATGCTATTAGCCAGCTCTGCCTATTCAGGAGTAATTCATAAATTGTAGTTCACACAAATTTTCATGGTATATGCAGAATCGCATTCATCCTGGACAGATGCACACGGGAGTAAGTCCCGTGTTTTGTGAGTTATATAGATCCGTCACAGAGAAGGCGTGTTAACAAAGCAAAACTTAATTACGTTGTGCTTACTTCTGAGCTTCGAGCTACCTGTGTGGTTGCACAATTGTTAATTGTCCAAGGGAAAAACATCACTTGCAATTAATGAAGCAAAGCTCATTTCTGTCATAACAAACATTAAAAGAAAACAAGAAAAACAAGAGACCTGTGACATTTCATATGATGTAGATAGAGAATAAACATGTCCCAAAACACATAATCTTCCTTTAAGTGCACTCGATAAAGTCATGAAATACAATAGACCATCAGATGCTTCTAAACTCTAGTAAAAGCAACAGGTAACAATCCGTTTAAAGCAAAATGCTACATGTTCCAAAAACTCTTGGCCCGCAAGACGCAAGAAACTCATGCTTAGGATGCGCTCTCCTTCTTGAGCTTTGACAGTTCTTGCCTGATCAATCCACTTCTCTGCACAAACATATGTTACAACGTCATCAGTTTCAACAACGAACATAAATGAGGAACCCAGTAAACAGCATCAGTGGACACTTTGGGAGGCCAAAAAAAAAGAGGGTGAAACAGTATGAACTGTGGAACGTGTGACTAATCATAATCAGATAAAGAGAAAAAGCAACAAGGACCAAATAAAAAATATAGAGCAACCAAAAGCGAAGTAAGAAATCCCAGAAGACTTCATCACCAACCTTGATTTTGGCCAACATGAGCTTAAATCTGTCGAAATCATTAAGGGATGCCCTTTTCTTCTGAACAATAAGTTTCCTCCCCCAAGAACTCTTGTCCCACTTACCCTGGACATCTGCAATGACGAAATAAGTTTGTCATAGTGCACACGACAATGAATCCTTAAAAATTACGCTTATTCAGAATTTGAGTAAAAGTATGCCTACCAGCCTCCTGCATAGCCTTAATGAGAGTGCTCTTCCTCGGGACCCTCTTGATATCGATCTTGATATCAGTGAGCGAGAGCCTCTTAAAGTTCATCTGCGACCTGACCATGTCAGGTGCATCGACAAGAGCCTGGGACAAGCAAATCAAAGCTTCAGACTTAGTAATAGTATCTGGGGACATGTTTGGTGCAAAAAGAGAAACAAATGTAGCATGGGAAGGATCTTAGCAATGTGAACAACACATTGCTAAGATCTTTCTAGAAATGCTGAAGAAAACATATGATTACCACCATGGCAATGTGAAACAAGGAAGAGACTGATGTCCCAAGTAAGGATTCTTTGCAACCAAGAACAATTAAGTCAGGCGCTCAGCATCCACAGAACACGAATTTCAAGAATGATGCCAAAGAAATTACTTCTCGGGGGAAAGCAATCAAGTGGATCGTTTCAGATGTTTGTGAACAGAATCTGACAACAAAGCGTCCAGCAAATGTCCCCATAAAACTGGGAAAACTTTCATTCGCAGAATCCAACCTAAATTGACACAGCCAATTTGAAAACCAATGGTGTCCAAAGCTTCTATTTCTAGTAGTTTGGCTCCCTACCTAATAAAAATGGTGACTTTTTCCATGAGCACACCGACAACAAAGGCATTATAAATGTGTCCCAACCATCCTCAAATCACTCCGAAGCAGCTGAAAGAATCAAACCCATCATAGAACTACACCATCCCTATGCAATTACATCTTCACCCGCATCATATATTAGTAAATCTAGATTACCCAAAAAAGAAAACTTCAACCCAGCTACGTAATCACACGGCACAACAAACACCAAAGCAAGAAAGGAATAAAAGAGAGGTCAAGAACTGCGAAACGCACTCTGTTCTGGTCGACCACATCGACGATGACGACGAGCCTGCCGTAATCCTTTCCGTAGTTGATCAGCGCAACCCTCCCGATCTCAATATACCTCTTGAACGGCTACCAAAAAACAAGAAAAAGAAAAAAACACAAAAACAAATCAGCGGGCAGTAAAGATTACGCGAAAGAAGGGTTTGAGATTCGTGGGTTTTCATGGCGGAAGACGATGCTTCATGGAAAGAGGGCTCACCATCTTTGCCGGGGGGTGAGGAGTGTGTGCTGGTGCGCGCAGAGATCGGCGGAGAGAGACCGGGAGAGGAAAAAATGAACGAGAAGAGAGTGCACACGGCGCTAGGGTTTAGGTTTCAGTTCTTATTTGGTGACGACGATGGAGATGGAAGATTCTGAGCCGTTCGATCTTAGGGCTTTTTCCGCCGTATGATGGGCCCAAAATTGTTTTTTTTTTGGGAACGAAATGGAGGGCCCAAATTGAGAGACGGGCTTTTTAACTTTTGTGTTAAGATTTTGGGCTTTGACGTCAGATTTTTGGTTGATTGGACCGCCACCAAATAAGTAGGCGTTCCATAGTAATAGGGATAAGTGAATTTGAGATCTTAACACGTCATGAAGGCACAATTGAATACTAAAAATTTCAAAAAGTATAATTAAGTCCTAAAAATATCACAAATGTTGGTGCAATCAAGGTACGTCTTAAAATTTGTTAAGTTTTCCATTTAAAATTTGTTAACATTTTCCATTTACAAATTGGACGGAGTTAATGAATGGACTTAATTGTTTTTTCAAAAGTCTTTAGAACTCAATTCAATCTTTCCATTACACTTATCTTAAATTATTAATATCCAACAATTTTTCCTTTTTAATCTTTTTTTTGTTATTTCTTTCAATTGAGTAATTCAGCTTTTTTTTTTTTTTTTTCAAGTTGGGTCGAGTCTAATGGGGTAGAACCCACACAGGCCTGATGAGTTTTGCATGCGCTAGTGGGTACATGGATTGTGGTTTTAGCCTTGTTGGGCCTCATGTAGGCCCAATTTCGGTCCTGGCTCGATCGCCTGGCCCATAATTTTAGTTGGCCCTTCGAGCCCAACTGAACCTATCTATCCGGTTTGATCACAATCACCACCTCTATTAGTATTGATAATTGTGGTCAAAGATGGTCGTTAACTACTAGAAGGTCTGGTCGTGGAATGGCCTCGTTTCGTCGAATAATGCTGCCCAAACCATAGGTGCAATTTCTTCAAGGGCGTAACTACAATTTCACATGATTAGGAATCTTGTTTGGGATCTCCCATTCCGTCGATTTATTTCGCACGAATCTTAAAAAAAAATGTAAGTTCGACAGGAAGAAGAGCTTGGTATGGTTGAGAAAAAGCCATCCATTTTAAGATTTCAAGCTTTGATTTTGCAATCAAGGTTCGATGTGTCAAGAATGATAAAAAGAAAAAAAAGTCGTAAGAACTAATGCAACCTTAGGTCCCGTTTGTTTTTGAGGAAAATGAATAATTTGAAAAATATTTTTCATAAATAAATCGTTATATCATTTACAAAAATGAATGTGAGAAATTTTTTTCATTGTCCATAAAAATGTTTAGATAGAAATTGTTGTTGATAATAAGAATATTTTTAATTCACTAATTATTTCAAGAGAAACAAACGGTCTTTTTTTAGAAAATAACTTTTCAAATCGCTCATTTTCCGGGAAACAAATGAGACCTTATTTAAAATAGTACCTCGATATTAATTCCATTTTGTAGTTTTTGGAGAATGTTTGACATTTAACCCTGGGAGAATATGGGATCCTTCGCATTTAGTCAGAGACATTAATGGTTATGCTTATGCCATGAACAATAAAAATGATTATTTATGATGACGAAGGAAAGTCGCGTCAGTTCTCAAACTATTCCTCGTAGTGGGAATGAAGAGATAATGACGAAGGAAGTCGCTTCGGTTCTCAACTTTTGCTAGTAGTGGTAATGAAGAGATGCAAAGTTCCTTTCTCGTGAAGGCAAATTCGGCATCAAAAAAGCCAATTCCATGCCGACTCATAGGGATTCGTCCGATTTGCAATATATATAATAATTAATCAATGAAAAACATTTTCATCACTATAATGACTCATATTTAAAAGTTTCTTGAGGATGATGAAAATATATTTTTGGTCAATCCATTTTCGTAGGCAATACTTTTGGGGAATTTATCAAAACAATTTTAAATCTATTGCAATTTGTATAATTCGATCATAGTCCTTTTTTTGGTTAATTTAATCATAAACATTTTGTATTTGTGTCAATTTAATTCATTTGACCAATTTTAAATGGTCGGCGCTGATGTAGATGATGGTCGGCGTCGGCCAACTAGCCAACACTAACGCGTCAATTTTTAAAATTTATTATTTATTAATTTTTTTTTTTTTTTTTCCTTCTTTTGCCATAGGCTAGGGCCAATGAGGGCAAGCCTTAGCCACCCTTGGTGAGGCCTAACTTGACCTCGCCCAATGCCATGAGGGTAAGGGCAAGGGTGAGCCTCCCCAGTGGCAAGCAAGATACCTCGCCGACACTAGGGTTTGGCCAATCTGGCCACTGGTGAAAGGAAGAAGGAAAGAAAAAACAAAAAAGAGAGAGAAAAAAATCGAAAAAAAAAAAAAAAAATAAACAAATTGACATGTTCACGATAGTTGGCGTTAATGTTAGTGCCGATTGACGAAAATTGATATGATAGAGTGAACCGACACAAATATAAAATATTTAGGACTGAATTGACAAAAAAAAATAGTTTAGGATTGAATTGGAAAAATGGTAATAGGTTTCAAACTGTTTTGGTAATTTTCCCTCATACTTTTGATCATTTATTTTTCATGAAATAAATGGGCCCTAATATTTGTATAATCGAAGCTGATTAAAGGTGATACGGTTCAAAGATGCCACAAACATCTTGGGACAAAAATAAAAGTTCAATTCAAATTTTCTTTTCATTCTGTACGGTGGAAAAGTGGATGTATGAATGCGATAATCCCGGTTAGGCCGATGCTCTTGAGATGAGCATGATATCATTTCTATCTTATCGCATCTTTCCTCGTGCTTTCACGATCAAAAGCTTTTTTTTTTTGGAGATCCTCAGTGCTCAAAGCCGAGATTTAACAATGATTTCTTATCATTGGCGGACCTAGCTATTAGGGCATCAAATGCGACCTCCTTTTTCTCTCTTCATATAAGCAAATTCGAGATCGCGCATAGACAAGGAGCACCCAAGATTGACCCCCTCCATTGGGAATATTTGAAGTTCTTCAACATAATTCTTTCATACATTTTTCGGTCAAATACTTTGTCGCCTTTTTCTCTTTCCTTTAGGAATCGAAGAACATATTGTGAGCGTGGCCGCATGTTAATCTCGAGTTCATAAAGATGATCGTATCCAGTAGAAGAGATTCTAGGAAGTCTGCTGAGATTATTAGCATTTTTTTTTGGGATGCACGTGTCACTCGATTGGACCGAGTTGATCCATAGTGATAGCGTAAAAACTTTAGTGAGCTTGATGGCTCACGAGCTCGCCCCGGCCTAGTTTGAGCCGCAAGGGACCGGAGATAAGAGACTTAGGATTATAGGGCTCGATCGGCCCTGGTTAGGCTAAAGCCAGATGGAGAGAAGTGAGAGTCGAGTATGCGGGCCGCCCACCTCTTGATCAGTTCTAGTGGCGGCGCCGTGGGGTAGGGTCTTGGGTGTGTGGAGGGATATTTTGGTTCTCAAAGTTAGGGGCCTCCGTCTCAAGATGCAAATTGTAGATTTTTTAAGGTGGGGAGGGCGTTTAACACGGGTATCAATGTTGGAAAGAGTTTCCTAATATTTTGTTTTGGTTGATTGAGGCTTTAAGGTTTTAATAAAGTCCCGATTATGGGTGAGTATGGTCTGAGTTAGGTCGGTCCAACACCTAAATCAAGGATCAACTTGCACAATGTTGGTTCCTAATTTTTGGGACCCATGACTGACCCTATTGAGCTTGAGACCAAGGACCAAGGATTGGACTAACCCTGTAGGTCTGGTTCAGTTTTAGGATTAATCTGGAACCAATTGATTATTTTTTTGTTTTATTTTTTGTATTTCTTAAAAGGATAAATATACTATTTCAAATTATATATCTATCAATAAAGCGACACTGAGTAACCAAACTATAAACACTAATATAATCAAATATAAATAGAAGATAAGATAACAACAAAAATGTCACACTTGCTAAAAATGACAAACTATAAAAACGAATACACGAGGCGAGAGTAGTGGTGAGGCGAGTGAATATAGGCGAGCAAAGCAAATGAAGAGGCAAGCGAGGCCAAGGCAGGTGAGTGATGTTGGGGTGAATGAAGAGTTTTTTTTCAGTCGAATTAGGGCTAGGTTTCTTTTCATTTTCTAATTTACACAACAAACTGGACTACAAAGAGAACAAAGGAGGAGGTGCTAAGGTTTAGAAGAGTAGACAAAAGCATATAAATATATAATATATGTACATGATTGGTTTGGATTAGACTAACTCTAAACTCTCAAGACTGAGAATCAACCTGCACAATGTAGGGTCCAATGGTCTTAGGACCAAGGACTCATTCAGTCCCTTTGGGAACCGAACCATGATCAATTGGGTTGGGTTGGTTTAGGGTTGGTCTAGATTTGGCCTTGGACCAATGCTCACCCTAGCCCCAATTACATCTTGAGTTGCCGTCAATGGAATTCACATATCAGAATCCCACGTGGCTCCCAAGTGGAATATATGATCACTTGCCACATGTCATTTATGATGACCGAATTTCATTGACGAAGATTGATACCTTATCGGGGTTCTTTTTAAAATTCAAGTCCTCACTTGACCAAAATGAAATCTAAGTCCTTAATTATGGCATTTAACACTAGAAGTGTCATAATAATTGTATGATATTCATTTGAATGCATATGTATTTTTTACCACTTGAGTGTTGTGAATTCTTAAAATTTTTCACTTGAGTGCCATAAAATTTTAATTGATCACTTGAGGGTTATAATTTTTCAATTCATCACAAGTGTGAGAAACTCAACATGGAACAATATTATAAAAGTTATGGTAGTAGCACTCAAGCGAAAGTTTTTTAGAAGCCATGGTATAAGTGATTGAAAAAAAAAAGTGTTATGGTGTCGTATAGGTTATGATACTTGTGGTACCTTTATCCCTAATTTTGTTAATAGGCGGGCCTAAGCCATAATCATCCCTAAGTATAAAAAGTAGTAATGATGTTAAAATACATGAAGAAAGCTAATTCTATTATAGGGGTGACCGGTTCCCAAGCATTTTGGTTCCCACCTAAAAATCGAAAATCGGAGCGAAGGGACCATTTTCTAGTTCCTCGGTGGGCCAATGGAACTGGTCCCAATTTTTTTATTTTTTGTAATTTGTTTGTTATATTGTAGCCAATGGATTGTTTCATGCCTGAGCTCTTCTTATTGCACGGTCTATCTCTCCGTCTCTCCGTCTCTCTCTAAAGCTAGGGGCCTTTGGAAGCATTGGCGCCATTTGTTCCAATGGCAATACCCTCAAATCAAGAATAGACGGAGCTGGGAGCTGCTGTTGCTTGCGATCGAGGATCATTCATGGAATGGAGCTGTGCAGTCTCCGTCATAAAGCTTAAGGTTAGGGTTTTGTAGGTTTTCTTCCTCGGACAATTAAATAACTTGTTCACTGGAACATTCCACCGCACACATTGTCATTGCCCTGATTTTTGGCAAGAGAGGGAGGTGAGAGTTGAGCGAGAGGGAGGTGATTGGAGTTTTTAAGTTTCTTTACCGATTTTTAACAAATAAAAAAATTTAAAAAGAGTCGGTCCTGTCTAAATCAGCAATTTCACACATAGAACTAGGAACTTTGGACTGAAAATCACTGGCTTTAAATTGGAATCAGGAGCCGGACTGGTATCTGGGAACCGCCTAGAATTGGCCGCTTCATTCGATCTAGGCGTTTCCTTTTGCTCACCTCAAATCTATTATAGAGTAAAGTCCAAAGAGCAAGTCGATCAGACTTAGAGCTAACTAGCTAGTAGGGCACGATACTGGATAGTGATTTGTAGTTTCTACTAAGAGTTAGCACAAGCCTGGCATTAATGCTTTTTCTTTGCCTTGCTGGATCATACAAGTTAAGGTTCCAAGCAAACTAAATCGGTTCATATGTGACTGTTCGGGCCTAGCTTAAATTTTTATTTTTAAATTAAAAATGGATCAATAATTGTATTTTTCTCCTGAAAAAATAATTTTTTTGCATGTGTTTGGGCCACCTTTTCAACTTCAACCCATATTTGGATATCAATTCTTGTTCATTTTATTTTAATAATTTTTTAAAATTATTTATGACTTCATCAAATTGTTTGAGCGCATACAATGTTATTTTATTATTTGTATTTTTCTATTTTTTTATTTCCAATATTATTTTTTATCTTTAAGCATTAATTTCAGCTCGAAAAACCACAAGCCTGAGTAGGACAAGCTCGAAAAACCACACGCCCTATTCAGACTCGAAATATCGAGTTAGTCCGATTTGTGCTTTTGGGCTCATGATTTGTTTTACTCAGGAAAAATGACACAAAATTAATCCTTAAATTTTGACTTAATGTGGTCATCGAACTTTTTATTTATTCAATGTATTCTTACATATTCAATTTAGTTCATGAACCATATGAAATGTTCAATATTGTTCATGAATTTAAAATTAATGAAAGGATAATATTGAATTTTTTCATATATTTGAGGGACTAAATTGAAAATTTATAAAAAAAATTAAAGACCACATTGAACAAATTAAAAATTTAGGAACCACATTATACATAGGGCAAAGTTCATGGTTAGTTTGTGTAGCTTTCTACTATATTACATTCTTTCCATATTTATTTTGAGGCTTGTCTACCATTTGCTCCTTCCACGAAACGGCCTTGGAATTATTCTTTCTATTTCCACATCTGGAAAAGCATTGCCATCAGTAGCGCACTTGCATCAGATTTCATAAAGAGCACAAAGCATGGGACACACATTTCTCTTTTCATGGCCACACATTTTATTGGAGATTCTACTACGCAGCCGCCATGCTATTGTACACCGCATTTTAGGAAGGTTTACCGTGCCGACCAAAAATCGAATGAGCGACCATTCACTCTAGAAGCTTATAGAGTTAATCAGAGAGAGAAGACTTGTGGTACCTTGAATTACTGGGACAGTACCCAATGCTCTGGATATATATCTCGGACACTAAAAGTGCCTGGCACGACCCACCTCGGTCAAAAGTTCACGTTCGAACTGTTATAATATACATATAATACTTTGATGCGGAAATTCAAAGTACAAACAATGATATTTTGATCTTCATGATTTTCACAAATAGATGAAGATATACCTTTATCCATAATGTTGCACTTGATGATGATTGTTGTAGAAAACCAAATGAAGAAATCCGATTTCTCTCTCTTAACCCACTATTCTTAATGTATTCTATTGATGGAGGAGAGAATACCAAATTCCTTTTGGTCATTGTTGTTAATTGTGGGTAGAGAGAGGACCGGACTCTATTTGTACGTTCGTTGAAAATGTGCCTTCCATCAAAGCGATATACCCTTTAATAAAAGTCGTACCTCTTCGTTTTATTAGAGTCGTAACTCCTCAAAACCAATATGTATTATTCTTATAGCATAACAATAATTATTAAACCATATAATAAATCATATCATGTGGGCCACAATAATTCTTACACGAACTTGCATCCTCATCTGGTTTGAACTTGAGGCGCGATTGGTCTGAATAATAACTAAACCCTACATGAAGTTAGGTCACCTCAAGATGGTTCCGCAATGAAACCGTCAATTCAATTGGTGCCAAAAAAGGCAAATGGGAAGGGAATAGTCTTTGGACGGTTTTGCGCAGAGAAGTTGGCCATTTGCTTTGGAGATGAAGAATCTCATCTCGTAATAAACAAGAGGAGGGCATTTCCCTTTTCCCACTTTCCGCCACTCTCTTTCCCTTTCTAGTTTAATAGATCAACTTTATTTTTCCTGAAATGTTCTTCTTTTTCTATGGACGTGAGGGCTATAAATTGAGCATGTGTGGAGGATGGGAGTCTCTAGGGCATAAGAGGAGATGGGAGGTGGAGGTGGAGGTGAAGATAGAGCAGAGGAGGAAGTGGTGGACGTTGGCCTCAAGGACTTGTCCAAGAGACTTGAAGAATTTGCAAGAGCCAGGGACTGGGAAAAGTACCACAGCCCTAGAAATCTCCTCCTCGCCATGGTATCAATCCTTCTCTAGCACTCCTTCATTTGGTTGCCGGTGAATTCATCATATCATGAAAGGTCGAGCCACGAGGTTTAAGTTCGTGATCGAGCCGAGCTCGAGTAGAACAACACCATATTGGTTCTAACTGAGTTCGTTACGCCTCGGTAAACCGACGGCTTCGATGCATTACTTCCTTTCTGCATGCCGTGTGATGATTTCTAGCCTTTCCTTTTTCTTGTCGTGACGATCCGTGTTCTTGTTTGCGATCAAAGATCGGGGAGGTGGGAGAGCTGTCGGAGATATTCCAGTGGAGAGGGGAGGTGGACAAGGGGCTGCCCAACTGGGAGGAGGCGGATAAGGAGCATCTCGGGGAGGAGCTCTCCGACGTGTTGCTCTACCTCGTGAGGTTGGCCGACATTTGCGGCATCGACCTCGGCGATGCTGCCGCCAAGAAGATCGTCAAGAACGCCATCAAGTACCCTGCCGACAAGGCCCTCTTCTGAAAATCATGTCATCTCTCAAGGCCAAAAGGCCAATTGATGTACTTTGAGGAGCTCCTTCTCTTTTGTCATTGAAAAAACACTAGTAGAAAGACTGAATGTTTTCACTTTGACACTTTACTGAAGAATCGCAAAAGCAATCCTAAACGTCTTAACATCTTTCACACCTCATTTAAAATATGTTTTAATAGGTAATCAAGAGATAGGGCATAAAATTCATTTAAAAGAGAGAGAACCAAAGTGAAAGAAGAGTAATGAAATTGGAAGGGGTTAAGTTGAAGTTATCATTTGAATGATTTTTTTAAACTGCTAATTTGTAAATTTGTCCTACAGATATAATATTTGTGAAATGAATTATGAAGCGTATTTTAGAAATGGGATATCACCAAATAAATCTTAAACCCATCTTATTTATGCTAATTCAGTTTTAAACAATTTAATTGTATCGATTAAGTCTTAAACATTTTCACGTTTCACCAATCGAATCTATTCGGTTAATTTTAACTTGAAATCGCTGACATGGATGTCGATAGTGTCACGTAGAATGACGAGCACTAACATAGATAAAAAATTTTAGATTTTAGAAAAAAATTATTTTTTTTTATTCTTTCTTTTCCTTTTTTTTTTCTAACAAGTTCAGCGAGGGCCACCGGCTGACCCTCGTCAATCACATGCAAGGGTTGATGACCCTCGCTAGCCAATGGGTGAGGGCTTCAAGGTTGACTCTCGCCTATGATTAGCGAGGGTTAGCTAGCTTGTGACTGGTGAGGGACAATCAACCTTTGTTGGGCTTTAAAGAAATAAGAAAATAAAAATAAAAAATTATTCAACAAGTTTAAAAAAATTATAAAAATTGTCAAAGTCAGCTAGGAATTGTCAAATCGATGGATCGAGTCGAAAATGGTTTGACGTAAATTGATTCATTTAACCCATTTTGACCCATTTCCATTTAATACAAATTTAGCCCGACCCGGTGCATATTGATAAAATACTTCCATATTTAATACAATTTAACTAAAACTTTATGATTTTTATTTATTTATTACTTAAACACTTCCATGTGATACAAATCTAGTGGACAATTTATATAATTTTAAAGAAATTTTCAAAAATGAATTTTTATATTATATATTTTTTCCTTTCTTTCTTTTCTTCTTTTTTTTTTTTTTTTTTTAAATTCTAAGTGTAGCGGGTCAGCTGACCCTCTGGGCGAGGGTCAAGCCCTTGCTTAGATTTGGGAGTGTCATGAAGCCCTCACTAGTCACGGCCCTCATCTAAAGGCTGTCAGGCAAGGGCCACAATCCTTGCCTATTGCCAGTGAGGGCCGACCCTCGCCAGGTTCTATAAAAAAAAAAGAAAAAAAAAAGAAAAATAAAATAAAAAATAATATATTTTTTTAGAAAATTAAAAATAATTTAAGATGACTTTTTTTTTGAAAAAAAAAAAGAGAGAAAGAAATAAAAATAAAAAACTAATTATAAAATTATAAAAAAATAATTAAAGATGATCGGATTCACTTAACCTTGTAAGTCAATCCATTATGACCTACTCAAGCTTGTTTTTAAAATTTAAGATAACTCATGTATGACCCACACCATTAAATATGAGTTAAAATATGAGTTTTAGATCCATTTTGTTACCCACAACATCAGTGCTTGCCATGTCACGTTGGATATTCAATATCAATATCAATGATTTCCTGCTAAAATTATTCGGTTAAACTCAATTGATAAAATATAAAACTTTTAGGATTGTTTAGGATTAAATTAAATAAAGTACAATATGTCTAAAACTTTTTGGACAAATTTCTATTTTAGAAAACACAATACCAAAGATTCACGGGACGAACTTGGCCGCATTAACCGTTTCGTCCATTTGACCCAAAAATTAAAATTGTTCGGCCCATGATAGCCTAAGTATCATTAGACATGGCAACTGGCATTAAACGAATACCTTATAACTCGTCAATCCAAACGATCTTGGTAGATGAGCTAGTGGTAAAAGGCTCAACTACCTTCCATAAGTTTGCGAGTTTGGTTTACTTCATGAACGAGTCTCTAAAAGGTTCGTGTTGTCGAGAGACATACTGACTATTGGCATCATGTTCTTGGTAATTAGCGGGCTTGTTAATCTCGAATCTTTTGTTTGTTGGTAGTGTGAAGTAGTTCGTTATGACTTGAATCCAGAATTTTGTAACGAGTACAGTAACATCCAAAGGGAGTCGCTAGTGCCAGTTGCCTCTCCTCACCCTGAAAAAACAAAATTCATCAATCCAAATGGCGTGCTTCTTTCCGATGCATCAAAACACAGGTCGTCCTCACTCCCGACGCAAAACCACATCCTTCGGAGATCGGGTAGATCTAATCTAATGACAGATCATGAATGTACCATTTATGACACCACTAAGCTATGCCGCAATCGCTCTATAGTCATCGACGATCCATTCCTCCATAACCCAAAAACATTTTGCCCTAACCAAGGAACGACCACGAAAGAATGACCGATGATGACAAGAACACAATTCAAATGCAATCATGATGTTGTTGGAACACGCGATTCGATAAGATTAACTCGAAATTGATATGATATTTTCTAAGGTTAATACCCTGAAAAACCCCAAACCTAAGTAGTAATTTACTCCAAATTATTTTTTGACCACCAAAAACCCAAAACTGGTATATACCTTTGATAAATTTACCCCAAACTAGCATACTTGTGACAAATTTACTCTCTGTTAGTTTTCGTTAAATTTTACTGTCAAATTATTAAGTTAAATGACACGTGACATTTAACTGATATACCAATTTGAGATTTTACATTCAATTTGTCACAGTTTACAATTTTTATAATTTTTTTGCGATATTAATCCAATTTAGCGAATAGTATATTTGTTTAGGGTTTTTTGCGGTTGAATAAATTAGTTTGGGGTAATACAAATTTATGATTTTTTATAGTCAGTCGGGGTAAATTTGTCATAGGTGTACCGATTTAGAGTTTTTTGGTAAAAAAATAAATTTTGGGGTAAATTTGTCACAAATGTATCGGTTTGGGGTTTTTCAGCGATATTAACCCTAATTTCTATTGCCTCGTCATAATCGAAAACTTTATTCATAACTTCCCTTCGGAACATTTTTACACGAAAAAGAAATAACCGACGATCCAGATCAGATCGGATCCCCGCCGCAATCTCCGGTCCGCCTGATCCGCGGAATTTCCAGATCGCACCGTTGTTGACCGTCGCGGACGTGAAGCCGGGTTCACTCCCGCACGACGCTTCCTCTTCGTCGGCATCAGATTCCTTAAAAATCCCGACTTCGTTTCGCGAGAGGCTTACGTTCCGCTCGGTTCGCCGAATCCGATCCGCGGGATCTTGCAGTTCGACTTCTCCGGTCGTGGGTTTCTTTCGCCGGAGTTGGATTCGTCTCCATCCCGATCTCAGGTGCATTTCCGAAGATCGGGTTCGCACTCGTGTGATTGTTTGTAATGCTGGGTAGTGGGTATAGCTTGGCCTGGTCCATCTTGGGTGGTGGTCAGCGGGATCGGATCGGATTGAATTCTTGCGAATTCGAGATTCTTGTTTTGTGGGTTCTTTCGTTTTTAGTTGCCCTGTTGTTGGGGAGACATCGAATGGACCGTGGAAGGGAAATTTGATTCTTGTCTGTAGCTGCGCATTGCAGTGATCTTGAGATTTTGATGGGTGGCTTGAGTTTCTAATTGTTCTGGGTCGTGGGTGGTTCTTGTTTCTCAGTTTCTTTTTCTTATTATTTCTCCTGATATCCACTTTGTGGATGGAAAAGCTGAATGCTTGTGCGCGTTTGTGATCTGACACCCGTACGGGGACCGTATACTGCGGATGATATCTTGCTTTGGGTTGGCAGTGAATCTTTCATATGGTATTTTCTTAGTCAGTGCATTTTGCGCTTGCAATGATTACTATGAATGTCACCTCCTTTGGTTGTTCGGTCAAGTCTTAAAGATTGATGTATTTTGCACGGTATAGTATCCTACTATATCACGCGGAATTTAGTGCCCGAGAAAAGCTTGGTTGTGTGATTGCTGGAACTGTCATTCACGCCTTGTTGTCTCTGCTTAGGCACCCAACTTCGACATGGAGGGAACCGTTTTTGCTCCCTCGTTGGAGGGCATGAAGCACGTCAAGTCGGAAGAAGGGGAAATGCTGACCAGGCCTTTTCTTGACGTGTGCAAACTGATATTGCCTGTCATTGGTGAGTCCTTATCACCATTCAGCTGGAAAAGTAGGTGGGTCTGGTGCGAGTTGCGTTATACTAAACCTGACTAGGAACTTCTCATGTAGAAACTCATTCATAAACTTTTTTAGACTTTGTCTAAATGAGCGTGGAAGTTGCAGGTAATGTTCAAATCTATTAGGAAATTCAAAGCTGTAGAGAAACTATAAAATGAAGGGCAAGGCGCTGATAAGTACTCAGGTTGCATATTAATAATCGAGGGAGATGTTTTTGTACTGCATTTTCTTCTTGTCTGTCATAGTCAGATCCTGCTAGAAGCTAACTTCCATCACCATAATCATTCTTACGGTCAGGCATTATGATTTCTGAGATATTCCCAGTGTAAACAATGTTCTTAACCTGAATTATAATAACTTAAGTTGAATTCCAATCAGGCTGATGGTAGTTTTAGTTGTCTTGATAAGAACCCGCATACAAGAAGCACCAATTGCATTGTCATTTGCTTTTGCAGAAGGCACCGTGCTCATTTCTTTTATTCTGATTGCTATGCATCCTTCTCATGTACCTACAGATTTTTAGAATTTAACTGTCGCACTTAAGAAGCAACAGATTTAATGTATACAGAACATAATCATTACATGTACACTTGTTTTGTCATACTCTACATCTAAAGCATTGTGATTACCCATGGAGAGCTTTCTAATATATGGATATCCTTTGTTTTTCAGATAAGTTTGGTACTGCTATGGCACTTGTTAAATCTGACGTTGGTGGAAATATTACAGTAAGAACAGCTTCTTTTTGTTCTGTTTTGTAAATTTTTCAGTGGATACTACCAGAACAATGTTATGCACTTGTCCGATGAAATTTCCTATTGACATTTCTTGCTTGCACAATCTCCATCTTCCTTTCTTTACAATACTGTGCCATAAGGAGGTGAGGTGCTTGTTGAAATACCCGGCTGCAATTGAATTATATTTATTAGGTCTGTGGTATCTAGTATGGACAATTGTCATTTCAGTGGACTATTTTCTTGAGGTCATGTTCTCAGTTCTCTTGTACCTATGTGAGCAAGTGCGTTCTGATTCCTCTCTTTGTCAAGTACTAGTTGAAATGACCTCATGCCTTGTTAATATGCTTGTAGAGGCTGGAAGCTAAATATGAATCCAATCCATCTCAATTCAAACTCCTGTACAGTATGGTACAAGTAGAGGTTGAAGCTAAAACGACCAAGGCATCCTCTAGTTGCACAAATGGACTTCTTTGGTTGACAAGGTACACAACTTAAGATTTGATTTTTTGGTTCAAGCTTAAAGGTCAGTGGATAACATTGAATGATGGTTGAAATTATTTGACTGGTGGCAACCGATAAGTAAGCTGATAAGAAAGAGAAATTCAGAGATTCTCCTGCGCACTATGAAAAATAAGACAGTTAACTGTTGAAATTTAAGGTGATTAATTCCAATAATATGGACTTTGCCACTTCGAAGATCCAACAAAATTGTGATTGAACTACACATGCTTGTGCATACTAGTGTATGCTTGCACCTCATGGTAAATATTTTCAAAGAATAGTTATATGACATGTTTAAATGCTTGCTTGTTATATTTATTCTAAAACTCTTTGCAATTTAGCAAAAATGATATTGAACAATAAGGCCAAAACACCTTTGACTTATTGTACATCATAAATTTTGAAAGACAAAAGTCATGAAAATCTTTTGTTTTCTAAACCATAGGGAATTGCTATACAGATTATTGTTGCTAGAGAATTGTTAATGGCTTTCTAGATTCATTCTACTTATTCAAGCACCTAGTTGCTTCATCAGATTGTCTTCGGTTTTAAAAGATCACTGGCTCAATAATTTGTGAGCTTGTAATTCTGCCAAAAGTTAATAGTGCTATGATACACTTGGTATTCTCATTCAATTTTTGGAGAAAAAGTAGTTAGGAAAAAAAATTAAAATAATAATTTTTTTTTTAATGCTTGCTGTACTAGGCCTTTTCCAAAAAAGAGGAAAAGCTTTATACTTGAATATTTGCAGAACAGCTTCCAGTCATAAGATAATTGGAAAGGTTTTCATTCAAGAATTAAAAAAATTACTGTAACACACATTCATATCATTCCCAGATAGCTTTCTTTGGGACCTTTCTCCGGGGATTTTCCTTAGTATCTTTTCTAGTTTTGCACTGTTAATGAATTCCTTTTTAGACCACCAGTTGTCTTCAAACCTTTAAGCAAGCTATCCATTGCTTAATCACCTGTATCTTTCAGTTGGCATGATGACTTGCTTACATTATGCTTATATTTGATATGCTGCAGAGCAATGGATTATCTGGTCGAACTGTTTCGCAACTTGCTTACTCATCCTGATTGGACGATGTCACAAGCTTGCTCAGATTCTTATGGCAAAACTCTCAAAAAGTGGCATGGCTGGCTTGCAAGCTCAAGTTTCACTGTAATGTCTTCATGCCAAACCAATACTTACTACACCTCGTGAAAAATCACTCTTTTCAGTAATATTGACGTAAAATGCAAAATGATTATCTTGTCATCAATTATCGCATCCTTTGGAAAAACTTAGGATTTGAGTCTTTCTTTCCTTCCTCCATCTATTTTTGCCAAAAGGAAAAAAGATATTGTATGTTAACTGTTTTCTATTTGTTAATTCTCTGGCTTCAAGATACCCAGTACACCCTTCCTTTCAACTTAGACTTCCTGGGATCTTGTAAAAAATCTTTGAAGTCTAATGTGTGGTTGAGCTTTTAATGAAGATGGACTTGAACATTTTGCGGATCATGAAAGGATACTTTATCCATAATTTAGTAAAAACCTCTTTTGTCAAAATGGATCAGAATTTTTTGTTACTAAGCTTTATTCTTATATGGGTACTGGGAATTGCAGGTTGCCATGAAGCTTGCTCCCGATAGGAAAAAGTTCATGGATGTGATAGGCGGCTCTGGTGATTTGAATGCTGACATGGAGAAATTCTGCACTAGCTTTTCTCCTCTTCTGGAAGAGAATCACAAGTTTCTGGTAAAATGTTTCTGATGGAATTTCTCTTGATTTGCTGTTACATTTCTTATTGTATCGCATACTGTTGACATATGATTGAGCCACTAAATTAAAGCATTCTAAGTGACAAAAAGTGGCTGGGCACATAGTCATTCTTTCTTCTCTGTCTTTATATTTTGGTTGGCGGGCATGACTAACTTTACTCTTACATATTCACTGATACCTTCCTGAAGACGTCCTTTTGACAAAAATTACTATAACACATTGAATCCAGAGGAATAATGTGAAAGCAGGAGGACATGATGTTAGCATTTCTCATCCATAGTCTTTGTAGCCCCCTTTCGCACTGTTCATGGCATCAATTTGTATCCATTTGTTTGTTTGGCTCTCAATGCCTCGCAAGATTGTCCCACTAATATGTATCTACTTTGTTGACGCAGGCTAGTGTTGGCTTGGACGATATGAAAGCTTCGTAATGAATCAAATCTACCAAGGGTGGCATGCTTCTAGCGCAGGCATATGCATCCCCGTCCACGCATCGCTCTTCAATCTACGTATAATAAACTTAATTTTGGGAAGGTTGCCAACTACTGCAGGAGACTCTGGGATTCAGAACTTAAGCTTATTTTCTAATTGTCTGCCGTATTTTTTTCTACGGCTAGCTTCGTTTGGAAGGGAAAACTAGAGCTTTGACTTGGATGTGCGAGGCTGAGACCGTGACCCATTTCCCTAAGGGGGTGCATGAAAAATCAGAATTTCTGTTCTAGAAACAATTTTTCTATTTCAGACTTGTTTCTAATGAAATGGTTTGATAAACTTATTCCGTTTTTCTGATTTTTGGAATAGATTTTTATTCCGAAATAGGTTTGGAATAAAATCGAAGTATAAATTTTCTACTTCGACTATTTTTGACGAACAATGAAATGAAAAATAAAAATTTTTCTCATTGTTCGTCAATCGGTCTTTCATCCGTGGCCGCCAACCACCGTCGTCGGCCGCCGGCCGCTTGCTGGCCACCGTTGCCACCGTCCGTCACCACTATCTCGCTCCCAATGGTTCGAAAGGAAGAAATTTTGTGTTATTATCAAACGAATTTATTTTTAGAGTAGAAATTTTGTGTCGTTATCAAACTTATTTTTCTTTTAGAAGCTCTCTCAGAAATAGAAATAAAAATCATTTCTATTCCGTAAATTATTTACAAAACAGAATGGTTGTCGTGCACGTCCTTAATTTTTCTTGAGATTCCTCTACATAAGATGTCCTCATATCGTCTTGCACAAGACTCCTGGGACCATAGAAAAGCCCCCAAACGATGGTGCTCTGCCACGGTCTCTCCGGGGATGAGTCTCTCGCGGTGCCTCGTCGTAACCAGGAATACTTACCATGATTTCGAGGCCTAGCATAGGTAAATTTTGCCATGCGACACATTGCTGAATTTTAATCTTAGTAACTGCCCTTAGCCTTGTTAATCTAAGGAAATCCGCTCAAATTGAACTTAGAAATGATTTTGAAGAATGAATAACCAGCTTACCATATAACAGTTTTAAATTTAAGAACAACTGCTTAGCGTTTATTCGCCTAACTTATTTCAACCGTGCGAATAATGCCTAACTGAGAATGAGACTGCAAAATACATTTTTATATATCTACATGACTCATAAAAGAGACCCTCAAAGGAAATTGTACCGAAAAATCGCATGTCGCCATCGAATTCCGCTTAGCATCACAATTAAAAAAATGGTTTGCAAAGGTAGACCGAGAAAAGCTCCTGATCATTAGCTTTATTTCATTGTTATAGCATTGATCAATTCGACAACTTGTCCAAATTCAATTTAACTGAAATTCACGCTAATCTAATGTTTCATCTTCTGACAACGATGTGCTCAATGATATACACATAACACTCTAGAATCTTGGTCGAACAATTCGGTATGGTAAAGCACAGGCTTTCTTCCATGGGATAGAGAGACCCGTTCAACCGCCTCCTCCTCTCCTTCCCCCTAAATATAGAGAGCTTTTGGCATATCTGGTTTCTGCTTTTAACCTTATTTTTGCCCCTTGAATCCGGGTCAAAATAACTGGTTTTTGATTGACTGGCAAGGCAAGAGATTGGAACAGACAAGCGCGTCCCAACCAGATCCGTGTCTGCAACATGTCAATCCATCTTCGTTCCTGACGAAGCGCGGGAGTCATAAGAACTCGTTGTCTCTCGTCGAAGGTCGACCATTTCGAGCATTAGGAAGGCATCTTCAGAGCACAACCGCCTCTTCCGCCGCCAGCCATTCGACATTTTTAATCTCCCATACCGAATTGTTTAGCAATCCTTAGAATGGCATTGTGCCGGTCGGGCCGAGCAATGGCAAGCTGGCCGAGCTTCTATTCCTGACTAACTGTCCGACAGATGCCGGATTGCCTTGGCGTTTTCTTGACATAATCATACATGTAAGTTTGACGTGACAGAACTTTCTGAGTTTCTTCCTGTCTGGAATGATTAACCAAGCTTCTTAACGCTTCCTCTTCTATTCATAGCTGAAGCTCCGGAGCCAGCCTAGAACGACCGCCAATTCTCAGGGGGAATGCCGACGAAGGTGAAGGGCCTCCTCAAAGGCCTGAGATATATTTCGCATATATTCGGTGCGTGCTGACTCCGTTTCCCTTTCCATTTTGAGTCGCGCCGACGATAGGTTAGAGATAAAATGTTTAGCGCCTGCTGGTTATCATGTTAACGGTAGAGTGACTCATGTCTAATCCAATCCTCCTCCATCTGCGCATGACAAGAATTAGTACCGCATCAATTGGGAGGTAACTCGATCTTTTAGAGAAATTTAGTGGAAAGAAACACGGATTATCATGATTGTTAAGCACTCGACAACCGATGATACGTAGACACCAAAACTGATGCGAGTTTGGCATGTTGAATCGGTGCAGACAACAAAAAGGAGCAAGAATTGCAGATCGGGCTTCCCACGGACGTAAAGCACGTCGCTCACATCGGATGGGAAGGCCCCTCCGCCAACGCCCCGAGTTGGGTACGGTCACTGCTCAACCTCCTCTTTCCGCGCCTCCATTTTTCCGGGCATCGCAGAGTCGAATGGTCAGATGATCAGTTCGAGAATATGCGAAGGGTTATTAGGCAATCATATGCAGATTAACTTACGGAGACTCGAATGCATGATGCATTCTAATGATATCCCAAAAGCAGCTTCCATTTCGCACCGTGTCGCTTCTTGACGATTCACCGAGAGGAAAGAGGACGATCCGTCAAATAAGGAGGACATTGAAAGAAATAGCATTGAGATCACTTTCCTGAAGTCCTTGTCATAATGATCGTTTCTAACGCATGATCGTGAAAATAAGCATATGGCAGAAGCTAACACTCTGAATCCTAATGCAGATGCACAAGTTCGATTCGACTCCGCAGCTCACGTTGCAGCCGGTCGACCCTCTGGAAGACGCCACAGACCCTTCCGTCCAATCACCATCGGAAGGTTGGTTCCCATTTTCCGTCCTACAAAATGCATCTAGAATCACCGAAAGATTATTCATCGTCAACACATTTAGCGTGATAACAATGATTTTGTTCTCTATGTGCAAACTTGTCGTTGCAGCGGATATGAAGCAAACCGGGGCAGGAAGCCCGGACACGCACTGGCGAAGCATTAAGGATGCACAGGACTCACCGAGACGCCTACTATCTAAAGGCTTTGGTTCACCTCAGAGCTCACCTTCCAAGCGTGCCTCTAGTGCAACGAGGCATCTGAGGCGGCACCGCAAATCAGCCTCGTCCACTGATGGCCCGACTCAAGAATCATCGCGCACCGCCCGACATTCTAGAAGAAACCAGAATTTGGGTCTTGGAGTAGAGTCCTCACACGATGCCGCCATGGTGTTGAAGCAATCGCGGAGGAGGAAATCAAAGGGTTCATCTGGCGGTGGGTCGACAAGGACGTTGCGATCAAAAGGGCAAAGTCCTTCGAACGATGCATCCTCGTTGACAGAGCATGGGTCAGGGTCCGAACATGGACAAGGACTAAAGAAGATTCAGAGTCATCTCAGCACAGTTACGGAAGTGTCCGAAGAAGGGAAAGGGTGAGAAGTGATTAGTGGTTAGTGCATGTGTAAATTGTAAAGACTTGAACAAAATCTTCCGAAACCAGGTTGTCTCTCTTGTTGAGTTTCTTGTTCTAAGGACATTTTTCTGCTAAAAAATTTGGGTCAGTGGAAGATGGGCACTTTGATAGTGTCACAAAGACCACAAGACCGCTTGACGGCTCACTTAATGAAAGACTTCTAGACTCAGACTTGCATCAGGCAGGTAAACTAGTAAACCCAAAGAGTTGCTTTCAAAATAGGTCGCGGTTTACAGAGCCGAAAAGGTGTCGGTGTATACAAACGATAATCGCAAAAGACTTCCTGACTCATCGTCTTACCACTTCTGTCGTGGGTATATTTCTTTCCGGATAATGTTATGCGAAATCATATACAAGAAAACCATCATGTGCTCAAACGTTTGCTCGCATAGATCGACTCCAGAAATTCTTAGCAACCCCGGAACAACTACTAAATTGAAAAATCAGACCTCCCTCCGAGTTCCCTCTGGTGCTGCTGATCAAAAGCAGAAGTGTTCCAGGGTGCTTCTACTGAGATAGGCAGGTCTAAGATCAAGCTTTCAGCAAACAACATTCATTAAACAGAATAACCAGCAGTATAATGTACTGCTGTGATTTTACGATGTCCAGATATTCAATGCAAGGAAGCAGAGATATACACTGGACCTTCATCGCACATGATTTACTTATGATATACCAAGAAAATTAGCATCTGTTGCATAAATGTCAGACACTAATTTCCCGCTTTCTCTCGAAAATTCCTTCTAATTCAGCAAGCAAGTTAAAATATGATGCTGATCACTGAGTAGTTACAACTCTAGGCATTCCAATTCCTGAGATAATCTCAAGAAGAGTCGAATTCTCCTTGACGCTGTAACTCACCAGGTCAAGGTCATCAGCCAGCATTTTTCCCACATAAGAAATATGGTGCCATTCGGCTGGCACAGGCAACTGCAGCTTATGACGAAGCTTGTTCTTCACTTCCTTGGCCGTGTCAGACCTGTAAACCTGAAGAACAACAGTCTTACCATTACGGCTCTTGACAATACCTGAAATGGAGCATAGGGAGACACCATTTGTAAGTGTTGGAAGGAGAATTTGATTTTATCCTCTGAGATTACAAATTGATATAGTATATCAGAGACATAGAATATTTTAGGATATTGTAATATTGTGCATATATTTCTTTTTGATTCTTCTCTCTTGTATTACAAATACCGACACTCTTTGTATACTTTGACATACTGAAATACACAGAAAGTACTTTCTCCATTGTTTTGCATTACCTTTCATGGTATCAGAGCCACTTCTCGATTCACCTTCCATAATTTTTCTTCGAATTGCCTTCAATCGTTTCTTTCTTTGTTGCTGCAACTCATCACCTGCAGAACAAAGGCAGCACATTGAGAAGAGGAATTCAATATGCAGAACCCCAACAATTCAGAAATCCAAGACCCGATCAACCCGAAATACAATGGAGGAATCATCCGGCCAATCTGCCTTCAATCCAGCCACCGGACAGCTTCCTACTCCAACTTCATGGCCATATGTGCCTTGGTTTCCAGGTCAAGGACCATGGACCACTGGTCCAAATCCGGGCAATAGACCCGAATCTAATCCGGGTGAGTCGGGAACGAATCCTTACCCGAATTTACCACCCGGGTTTGCGCCGCTGGTTTTTCCGCCCATCGCCGGCCGTCCAGAACCCGGAGATGCAATCTACACGTCATCATCCGATGGCCCGGAGCTGCGACTCATCACCCTTCAGCTCACCGGACCGGATCATTACTCAGTATGGGCGAGGGACTTTCGGCGAGCTCTTGTTACCAAGGATAAGGACGGATTCCTTGATGGATCCGTCCCCTTTCCACCGATGATGAACGCCCGCAACGCCACCGGCGCAAATGTAATCAATTAGTACGTACATGGATCGGCAATTGTGTGTCGCCGGAGGTCGCAGCAGGGCTTCCTCCGACTGAAGATGCGAGATTAATGTGGAATAATATAAAGGAAATGTACGGGAAGCTCGATAGGGTGAAAGTCTTTTCGCTCACTCAAGCCCTCGCCGAACTAAAACAGGGGAACTTGTCAGTTACCACCTGTTTCAATCGGCTCTCAGCGCTCTGGAACGAGCTTGAGGCGGCCGAGGAGCAGCTTCAAGGACCGGACGCGACACTCCAGCAATATAGAGAAATCAAAGACCGAGAGAAGGTAACTCGGTTCCTCTTAGCCCTAAATGAGAGCTACGTACCTTTCCGTTCGCAAATCCTCGCCATGGAGACCGTCCCACCGCTCGGCCGCATCTTCCAGCTCGCTGTTCAGGAGGAAAATCAGCGCATGGCTGCCGCCGGAAGTGACAAAGGAGCAGAGAGCATGGCTCTTGCTGCGCCGGCGAGGTTCTCCGGCCAATTTCACGGCGGTCTTCGCGCGCCGCAGCAAGATCTCACTTCGGGAGGGTCCTCTCGTTTTTTTGGGGAGACTGGAAGTGAAGAACGGAACCCTAATTTTAGGGTTAGCAGAATGGACGGAGGAGATCAAAACCGCGGATCCGACGGCCCCTATCTTTCCGGACGAACCGACGGTAGAGATAGACAGGGGCGCGGATCTGACGGTCCAGGATTCACCCGATCGGACGGCGTAGATCAGATGCGAGGCCGCGGATCTGACGGCCCAAATTCCACCCGATCGGACGGTGTAGATCCGATGCGAGGCCGTGGATCTGACGGCTCTCAATTTCTCTCACATGGGACCGAATCTGGTGGTCGCTATTATGCCACGTCATCACAGAGGGGAGGAAGCCAAAATTACAAATTTAAAGGTAAATATTGTGAATATTGTCGGCGTCCTCATCATACCATTGAGACATGCTGGAAATTACATGGCAAACCCAATGACAAAGAAAAGAAAGGAAAAGAATTTTCTGCTTACCGGTGTCGGCACAAGGATATGACAAAGCTCATCAACCTATTTCCCAGGATCAATATCAGAATATCATGAAGGCATTAAATCAACTACAGACAGTTGACAAAAGTGCAAATTTCTCAGGTACTTCATCCAACAAAACTAATAATATTTCAGTTGATGCATGGATTATTGATTCAAAAGGTGATCACATAATTTGCCATGAAAATTTGTTTTCTAGTGTCCCTACAAAGCGATTCCATATATGTTAGACTTCCAAATGGAAATATTACTGATGTCAGAAAAATTGGCACTGTTCACCTTAGCCCAAACATTATCCTTAAGAATGTTCTTTATATTCCAGAATTTGAATTCAATCTCATCGCTGTTTCCAAAATCTGTGAGGACAATAATTGTCGAGCCAATTTCAACTTCGAAAACTGTTCCTTTCGGGACCTTTCGACCGGGAAACTGATGGGCTTGGGTAGAATGGAACAAGGGCTATACTTTTGGATCAATCTCCCCAGAGACATTAATCTTCCTTTTTTGAATAAAGGCATTTCTTGTAATGCAATTGCTGCAAATAAAAATTCACTTTCTCATCAGCGTCTGGGACATAGTACTTCTTTTCCTTGTTCTGATTGTAAAGTATGCCCCTTGGCAAAACAAACGCGAAATCCATTCCCAACTAGTGTATCTCGAGCCACTAGTATTTTCTCTTTAGTACATATGGATATTTGGGGTCCTTATCATATATCTCATCGTGATGGATCGCGATTCTTTCTTACTATCGTGGATGATTATTCGCGTGCCACTTGGGTATTTCTCATGCGGTTCAAAAGTCAAGCTTTCTCATGTCTGC
Source organism: Eucalyptus marginata (assembly GCA_014182565.1). NCBI lineage: Eukaryota > Viridiplantae > Streptophyta > Magnoliopsida > Myrtales > Myrtaceae > Eucalyptus > Eucalyptus marginata. Next base: position 34,876,153 of record CM024592.1, on the reverse strand, counting down.
ATCGAAATTCTTAACTATGGTCAAAAATCAGTTTGACACACATATTAGGGAGGATTCGCACAGACAACGGAAGTGAATTTTTTTCCACTGAGTATAAATCTTTTCTGTCATCACAAGGAATTCTTCATGAGAGTTCTTGTGCTTACACTCCGCAACAAAATGGAATTGTCGAACGTAAACATCGACACCTTCTAGAAGTTGCTCGTGCACTAAAATATCAAGCCTCCATTCCTGAATCCTTTTGGGGAGATTGTGTGATCACGGCGGCCTATTTAATTAATCGTATGCCAACTAGAATATTAAAAGGTTGCACTCCTTTTGAAAAACTCTTTGGTAAGAAACCAGACATTAGTCATCTCCGAGTGTTTGGTTGTCTTTGCTACATGACGAATGTTCGGTATCGACACAAATTAGACCCTCGTGCTCTTCGATGTGTTTTTATGGGATATGCTACCCTGCAAAAGGGTTATCGAGTTATGGAGATATCCACAGTCGTTTCTTTGTTAGTCGTGATGTCATATTTCACGAGGATATATTCCCTTTTCAAGAAATGGAATCTTCACATGAGGCGTCCATGACAGAATCAAGCCATCGACAATTTCTATCGGTGGAGGATATTTACGTACAGCCACAGTTCATCTTGATCGGACCAGATCAGTCGTTTTCTAACCCATGTTCTACAATGACATGTCCTGGATCTCCTGCTCTCGTTGCTGGTTCTTCTGATTCTCCAACAAGACAGACTAGTATTGATCCTCCAGCAACATGTCATAGTTTTCCTTTGCCACAGCAACAACAAATTGCACCATCATCCCCAACAGTCGACAGGCCTAGACGCTCAGGACGACAAGTTCGTCCTCCGACCTGGACAAAGGATTATATCTGTTCTACCTTGAAAACTTCAGGTACGCAATACCCGGTATCCTCCTATGTTTCTTTCGGTCGTCTATCACAGGAACATATGTGTTACGTCAGTCGAATATCCGAAGAACAAGAACCGTCTTCTTATGAGGAAGCAGCACGTGATATCCGTTGGCAAAGGGCCATGAAAGCAGAGATTGCTGCCCTTCAAGGGAATCACACTTGGGATATCGTTCCTTTGCCTCCTCACGAAGACCCATTGGTTGCAAATGGGTTTATAAAATAAAATATATGGCGGATGGTTCAATTGAGCGCTACAAAGCTCGACTTGTCGCAAAGGGATTTACGCAACGTGAAGGATTTGACTACCATGAGACTTTTTCACCAGTTGCTAAAGAGGTAACTGTTCGCTCTTTTCTAGCAATTGCTGCATTCCGTAATTGGGATTTACATCAGATGGATGTCAACAATGCTTTTCTTCATGGAGACCTTGATGAAGAAATTTACATGGAGGTTCCACAGGGATTACGTAGACAGGGGGAGTCTCGAGTGTGTCGTCTACGCAAATCCCTGTATGGACTTAAACAAGCTTTTCGACAGTGGTATGCGAAATTCACTGAGGCACTTACAAATGCAGGTTTTCAACACTCGAAGCATGATTATGCATTGTTCACATGGACCAAAGGTACTTCATCAATCTACCTATTGATTTATGTTGATGATATACTCATCATGGGAAATGATAATGTGGCGATCCAAAAGTTCAAAGAATACTTGCATTCGACTTTCCATATTAAAGATTTGGGTTCTCCAAAATATTTTCTTGGTATCGAAATAGCTCGATCCAGTGAGGGAATTTGTCTCAGTCAGCGAAAATTCGTCCTGGAAATCATATCAGACGTTGGATTATCAGGATGCAAACCAGCTGTTATACCTATTGAGCAGAATGTCAAGTTGACAACACATGAGTATGATGTAAGTTCTTCTTCTCCAAGTGAAGATCCACTGCTCAAGGATCCATCGGCATATCAACGACTTGTTGGCAAATTAATCTATCTCACCATGACCAGGCCTGATATATGTTATGCAGTACAAATTCTCAGTCAATTTATGCACAACCCAAAGCAATCGCATATGAATGCAGCGCTAAAGGTTGTAAAGTACTTGAAGGGATGTCCAGGGCTTGGAATTCTACTATCTCGTGATTGCAACATGAAGATGACAGCATATTGTGACACAGATTATGCTACTTGTCCTATGACAAGAAGATCCATTACTGGTTTTTGCATCAAGATAGGAAAATCTTTGATTTCATGGAAAACAAAGAAACAATCAACAGTCTCATTGTCATCAGCAGAATCAGAATATCGAGCCATGGCAAAGACTGTTTGTGAGATAGTCTGGATACGAGGATTACTTTCAGATCTTGGAGTACAAGTCAGTGGAGCAAGTGAATTGTTTTGTGATAATGATGCTGCGCTAAAATTGGCAGCAAACCCAGTTTTCCACGAGAGAACAAAGCATATTGAGGTTGATTGTCATTTTACTCGAGAAAAGATTCAAGAAGGTATCGTCATAACTCGAGGAATTGGAACTGTAGAACAGCCAGCAGACATCTTCACTAAGCCGTTATGTCAGAGACAACATGGATATTTGTTAAGCAAGCTTGGCGCCTTTGACATTTATAGGCCGCCAGCTTGAGGGGGAGTGTTGGAAGGAGAATTTGATTTTATCCTCGAGATTACAAATTGATATAGTATATCGAGAGACATAGAATATTTTAGGATATTGTAATATTGTGCATATATTTCTTTTTGATTCTTCTCTCTTGTATTACAAATACCGACACTCTTTGTATACTTTGACATACTGAAATACACAGAAAGTACTTTCTCCATTGTTTTGCATTACCTTTCAGTAAGAAAAAGCCATCCGCAATGTTGTAACAAGTAAGTTCTTCTGATCCTCAAGAAGCTTTCCATGACCTGCGCAGACATCAATGCTCCAACTATGGCTTTGACATCACGCACAGTGTCCCAAGATTTAGCGGGTAATGTGACTCTTGATCCTACATATTGACAGCAACTGACACATCATCTTTGGGATGGAAAACCAAATGAAATGTGGGCTCTGGCAGCAAGTCGAGTTCCTATTAACTGCAAGCACCTTTCCACCGAATACCAGAAAGCAGCAAGTCGAGTTCCTATCAACTGCAAGCACCTTTCCACCGAATACCAGAGTGAACTTATCAGGTCGTATATCTTCCTTGGCTTGAATCCTCAATTTAACATTTCGGACGGTACCCAGACGCCTCGCTTCGACCAGCAAGTTTTCTGGGTCAATGAGATCTCCGCATCTACTGTAATCCTAGTCGAGATGAGATGGAGCGTGGAGTCACCGTGCATGCCATAATCAACTTAGTCTTTTTCCTGATCGCCTTAATAAAAAGAGCAGCTGACTATGTTCATTGATTTGTTTTGTGTCCTGAATCGATGCTTTGATATGCTTCACGGACGAATCTCTCCTAGCTTTCAGGGCCGCTGTCTTGGTGATCAAGTACAGATTCACCTAAGCAACAGAAAAAACAGATGAGATTCAGCGACAAACTGAGAATCGAATCAACATCTATAGATTGAACAAAGTTGAAAATCCCGACAGAGCCGAGAAAGAACGAACCGGGCATCTGTTTAAAAAGGCAAGTCAATCGCAAAGCCTTTGAAACTTTTATCCAAGTATTAACTTAGCCACTGCCTTGAAACTAGAACTTCACCAAGCAAGATCTCAATGGAACGGCAATACCAAAAAAGTAAAATGTAAAAATTTCCTGATCGCACTGATTTTCCAGTTTCAACAAGGCGTTTCACCAAAAAGATCGGTCTGACCAAGTTCAGAAAATATGGAAAAAACATGACATAAATCCTCCCATTTCCTCTAAAAGCAAGAAATTATTGAAGCCCTCATGAAATTATTAAGGGCACTCATAATAACCATTCCGTTTTTTTTTTTTTTGGTTCTCATGAATAGGTTTGGCATAGAAATCTAGGTTGCGTTTGATAATGTTTTTATTTTGGAGAACAATCTTTTTTCAGAAATACTTTTTGTTTCTGTTCCCGAAAATAGTTTCTAAGTATTTGAATGCATTTGATAACTACATAAAATTCTTGTTCCTAGGAGAGAAATGATTTTGGTATGACCTCATATATTTTTATGACTTAGAATTTTTTTAATTTATTAATAATTTTATTACATTTTTTTTTTATTTCTTTTTCTTCTCCTTCCTCCGGCTAACGACCGGCGAGGTCACCCCGAGCCTTGCCATGACTAGGCAAGGCGACCTCACCCGACCACCGGCGAGGTCGAGCCTTCTTGCGTGGCCGAGGCTCGGCTCGGCCTCGCCTTGGTCGGGTGAGGCTTAGCCTCGCCGGATCTAGGCGAGGTCAAGCCTTGCCCAACCACGGCGAGGCTTGAAGGGGCCTCGCTAGTGGCCAATGAGGCTCACAGTGGTTGGGCAAGGCTCGGCCTCACCAGATTTGGGTGAGGTCGTGCCTCGCCCAGCCACGGTGAGGCTTGTGGGAGCCTCCCTAGCCACGGTGAGGCTCAAGGGGCCTCGCCGGTGATTGGCGAGCTCAGAGCAAACTTGTCGAGGGCATGCGAGGCTCGACGAGGTTGTCGGGCCTCGTTTGGCCGAGTCATTGGCCGGTGTTGAGGTGGCAACCGGCTAGGGAAGAAGAGAGGAAGAGAAAAGAAAAAAAAGACAAAGAAGAAAAGAAAAGAAAAAAAAAAAAAAAAAAGCTTGATTCTTGATTTTTGTTTCTTGAGTTGTTCTTAGGAACAAGAAACAACTTTTTATTTTATTTTTTGTTTCTGTTCTAAATCTGTTCCCAGGAACAAAAGACTTGTCAAACGTGTTTCTGTTCCATTTTTACTCCCAAGAATAAAAGAACAAAAATACCTATTTTCGAGAGCGTTACCAAACGCAACCCTATTTGATAATGAAATTTCATTTTTTTATTTTATTTCTAGAACAAATTTTTACTCCAGAATTAAGTTTGGAAATTAGAAGTAAAATTTTTTTACTTTGTTATTTCTAGAACAAAAATAAATAAAAACTCTTCTTTTCACTTGCTCTTGCTACTAGCCACCACCGCCACTCATCGACTGTTTAGGGGAGAAAATTTTTGTATTGTTATCAAATGATATTTTATTCTGAAATCGTTATTAAATTCGCTTTTTTGCTTAGAAGCTTGTCCATAAAATAAAAATAGAAAAATCAATTTCTAATCATAAATTGATTTATGAAAGAGAATGGTTATCATTTGCGCCCCTAAGAAATTAAGGATGGATCACATGAAACACTTGAGAGAAAAAGAGAGAACCTCTTCCTCGTCAGAATTTGGAGGCATGGAGAGACTGGAAGTTGAGAAGGCGAAGCAGCATTGGAGCAGAACGATGAAAACACGTCCGCTCCCTCTCCCTCACAAGTAAGTAGCAACGGCCAAAGATAAAAAGGCCTTCATTTGTACTGTACTTTTGCCTTTTTCAAAGGGTCGTTCCATATAGCTAAGGAAATACAAAGAAAATTTCGGCAGGTCCACTTTTTCCCAAAGTAACTTCCAAAGTGGTGATTATCTTTCGTCCAAAAAACAAAGTGGTGATTATTGCAAAAAGAAAAAAAGATTATGAATTAGTGACTTTGTCTCGATCGACCCTCTAGCTCATCGATGATACAGGTCTTTCGCCGGACAATTACCATGCTCGTGTGTGTGCGCCCGGTGCCATTATTTGTACCATAGGCGCATTTTCGTCCAAAGTTATTCAAATTCAATTTCAAAATTTTCGAATTTTAATCATAATTCTTTAAATTAAAATCCAGATCCCCGCAATTCTCAAACTTTCTCAAACTGCGTGAGGTTTGGCTCTCGAGTCTGAGAGCCTTTGAGGATGCAAATGAAAGGCGTGACGGGATTTTGCTTGTACGATCGGTTCAATTGCTTTGTGAAGAAGAGAGAGAGAGAGAGAGAGAGAGAAAGAGAGAGAGAGAGGGCGAATGGAGAAATTACCTTCTCCTTTTGCTTCTTGCTTTGTCACTGCTTTTGCTGCTTTGGAGGGTCAAATCATCCGAACACAAAAACGAAAAAGAGAACAAAAATAAAAGAGCTAAAAGGAAATCTCTTTTCTAGTTTTTTTTTTTTGGCTGGGCAGTTTTATTGATCCAATATACAAAGCAGAGTTAAATCTGCTAGAGGAGGAGCCAAAATGCAGCAACAAGCCTCAATTTACAATCAACCTCCAAGCGCCACACGTCAAAGAGAGTCGAATTCACCCGGATGGTCATCAGCCAGCCTTTTTCCCACATCAGAAATATGGTGCCGTTCGGCTGGCATACACACGTGCACCTTACGAAGAAGCTTGTACTTCACCTCCTTGACCGTGCCATTCTCGCAAACCTAACATAAGAGTCGAATTCGCCTGGATGCCATAACTTGCCAGGTCAAGGTCATCAGCCAAACTTTTTCCCACATAAAAAAATCTGAGCTTTTCGGCTGGCACACGCTCCTGCAGCTTATGACGAAGCTTGTTCTTCAATGGAGGGTAAGGAGACAGCCAATTGTAAGACACCCAATTGTAAGACAGAGCCATCCGCAATGCTGTAACAAGCTAATGTCTTGTGATCCTCAAGAAGCTTTCCCAGATAGACCATATGCAAAGTCATGAGCTGCGCAGGCATCAATGCTCCAGCTATGGCTTTAACATCACGCACGGTGTACCAAGATTTAGCGCCTAATGTGACTCTGCGACTAGACATGTCAACAATAACCGACACATCTTCTTTGGGATGGAAAACCAAATGAAATGTGGGCTTTGGCAGCAAGTCGAGCGAGGCAAGGGTCCTATCCTCCGCAAGCACCTTTCCACCAAATACTAAAGCGAACTCATCAGGCCGTATCCCTTCCTTCGTTTGAATAATCAATTTAACATTTTGAATGGTATCCAGTCGTCTCGCTTCGACCAACAAGTTTTTCTGGGTCAATGAAATCTCGACATTTACTATAATCCTAGTCGACCCCTGAAGGATGAGATGGAGCGTGGAGTCACCGTGGATGCCATAATCAACTAGTCTTTTTCCATCTTCAAGATGATCTCCTCTGAAAAAAAGCAGCTGACTATGTTCATCGATTTGTTCCTTGTCTTGAATTGATGCTTTGATATGCTTCACGGTCGAATCTCTCCTAACTTTCAAGGCTGTTGTCTTGATGATCTTCAAGTACAGATTCACCTTAGCAACAAAAAAAAGAAGGCAAATGGGTTCCGAAGATGGCGACAAACTAAAAATCGAATCAACATCCATAGAATGAACAAAGTTGAAAAAATCTGAGAGAGTATCTGTTCTGAACAGCAAGTCGATCACAAAGCCCCTGCCTTGAAATTAATTAGCCACTGCCTTGAAATTAGAAATTCAGCAAGCAAAATCTCAAATGGAACGGTAACATAAATAAAAAAAAAACAAATACTAACCGCACTGATTTTCCTGTTTCAACAAGGCATCACTTAAAAATAAATGGTTCTTTTCCACTACATGTTCTTGCCTTCTCTAGCTTACCTCGTTCGATCCGACCAAGTTCAGAAAATATGGGAAAAACACGACATAAGAACCCAGAGAGAAAAGAACCTCTTCTTCGTCAGAATTCGTAGGCGCAGAGTGTGGAAGTTGAGAAGGTGAATTAGCCATCGGAGCAGAAAGATGAAAACACGTCCACTCCCTCTCCCTCACTTGTGAGTAGTAACGGTGAAAGATAATAAGCCTTTATTTATACTGTATTTTTGCCTAATTCTCTAAAAATACCCTAAACTTTAAGTCCACTTTCAATTTTGTCTCGAACTTTTCTTTTTTTAGCTACCCTAAATTTTGTTTTGTCTAAAAAACATCACCAACTTTTAATCTATTCTCAAATTCACTCTGTGGTTCAATCCCGACTTGATGTGGCATTTCCACATCAATAACAAATTACATCGAAGAAAAATTATCTTCAAAATAAAATTGTTCTAGAATATATAAATTGGCGACTGACTTGCTAATAGGGGTAGATTTAAGATTGGAGTAAAAAATAGTGATTTTTCTTTTCAACAAAAAAAGTTTGGGGTAGATTTGATTTTAGACCTAAAGTTTGTGATTTTTTTAAAGACAAAAAAAGGTTCAGGACAAAATTAAGACTAGATCTAAAGTTTTTCTTATAGGGAATTAGGCCTTTGCCTTTTTCAAAGGGTCGTTTCATAAAACTAAAAAAATACAAAGAAAATTTCAGCAAGTCCACTTTTTCACTTTCAAAATGGTGATTATCTTTCATTAAATAAAAAAAAAAGGTGGTGATTAGCTCAAAAAGGAAAAAAATTATGAATTAGTGACTTCCAAAGTAACTTATATGGTGTTTTATATCTCCACGAATATACCAGCCTTTCCCAGGACAATTACCACATGCGTGTCAGCCTGTCAGGTGCCATTCTTCACACCATGGACAGGGGCATTTTCGTCCAAAATCATTCACACTCAATTTCTAAATTTTAGAAATTTAATCATAATTCTCAAAATCTTTAAACTTAAATCCGGATCCCGTAGTTCTCAAACTTCCTCGGCTTTTAAGTCCGAGAGCCTTTGAGGATGCAAATGGAAGGCGTGATGGGTTTTTGCTTGTACGATCGGTTCGATTACTTCGTGAAGAAGAAGGAGAGGGAGGGCGCGAATGGAGAAGTCGCCTACTCCTTTTGCTTCTTGCTTTGTCACTGCTTTTGCTGCTTTGGAGGGCCAGATCATCCGAACACAAAAAAGGAAAAAGGAGAACAAAAAAAAAAAAAAAAAAAAAAGAGCTAAAGAGACTTTGCTGGGCACTTTTAGGCTGCGTATGGTAACGTTTCTATTTCTTAGAATTTCTGTTCTTTTGTTCCACGGAACAAAAATATAACAGAAACCCGTTTGGTAACGCCAAGTTGTTTTTCTATTCCCTAGAATAGAAAGTTAGCCCGGAAATAGATTTGGAGCAGAAACGAGAAACAAAAAAAAATTACTTCTTGTTTCCAGGAACAATTTCTAGAAATAAGTCAATTTTTTTATTTCTTTTTTTTTTCTCTCTTGCCACGGTCACCTTCAACCGCCTGGAGCCACTGCCGACCGCCGGCCGCCACTGCCACCGCCAAATCGTCTTCTGGCACAATCAGAGAGATGGACCTGGATGTGGATCTGGCAGCCTTGAAAAGATTACTCTCTCTTGCATTAAGCCAAATAATAATGATTATTATTGTTTTGTTGTTGTTATAATGCCGCCATTATTGTCAAGTCATATGATAATAGACCAAACATGCAAAGCGTTTGCATCGAGAGTCGAATTGGTAGGAAATAGTACATTTGTTTCTGCGAAACTTCAACGGATGAAAAGATATCTTTTTCAAAAATGTTTTAAGAAAAATGAAATGAGGTGAGGCTATATGCATTAACGACCGAAATGGTTAGGTGTAGATCATCGGTGAAAGAAGAGTATTAACATTTATAAAAGAAAATGTTGAATTGTAGATTATTATTTCTGATAATAAAAATCACCATGAACATTATTTATAATTTCTTTAAATAGAAAAATTGATTTTTTATTTTCATTTTTGATCTCTCGTACCGAACTTGTTTAGCAATACTCGGAATGGCGTTCTGCCGGTCGGGCTAGGCAATGGCAAGTTGGCCGAGCTTCTACTCCCGACTGATTGTTCAACAGTAGCTGGATCGCCTTGGTGTTTTCTCGACATAATCATACATGTGAGTCTGGCGTAACAGAATTTTCTAAGTTTCTTCTTGTTTGGAATGGTTGACCAACCTTCTTAACGCTTCCCCCTCTATACATAACTGAAGCTCCGAAGCCAACCTAGAACAACTGCCCGTTCTCAGAGGGAATGCCGACGAAAGTGAAGGGCCTCCTCAAAGGCCTGAGATATATTTCGCATATATTTGGTGCGTGCTGACTCCGTTTCCCTTTCCATTTCAAGTCGGTGAGTATGAGTTAAGTAGTTTGTCGACGCCAACCATAGGTCGGAGAGAAAATGTTTATCGCTTGCTGGTTATCATGTTAGAAGTAGAGTAGAGCAAGCCGTATCTAATCCAATCCCCCTCCATCTGAAGTCGCATAACGAGAGAATTAGAGGTACGAACACTTGGAGTGCCAAAACTTGGCACGGAGAGACACTTAAGTGCTAAAAGTTTGGAAAGTGACACTTAAAGTGTCAAAATTGGAACAAAATGGATCACTTAAGTGCCAATCCGGCCAAATTGCTGATGTGGCAATTTTCCGACGAGATGAGTGCAAAACGGCGTCATTTTGCACGCCGACGTGGCTAAAAATACAAAAACGACGTTGTTTTGTTTCGATGTGGTAAATTATTAATATAAAAATTAATTAAATTAAATTTAAAACTAAATTTATTTAAAATATTTTAAAAAAACTTAAAATTAAAAAAAAGTGGGGGCCGAAGGGAGGCTGCCGAGGGTTGAGCCCTCGCCACCGCCGCCGGGAAGGGCCGACGACGAGGGTGGAGGGTCGATTGGGGTCGCCGGCCCCTAGCGCGAGCCCTCGCCGAATCTCCCGGCGGCGGTGGCGAGGGCTCGCCCTCACCTCCCTTCGCCACCCCCTCCCCTTTTTTGTTTTAAGTTTTTTTTTTATTTATTTTTAAATATTTTAAATGTAATTTAATTTATTTTTATATTAATTATTTACCACGTAGAGACAAAACGACATCATTTTTGCATTTTTTAGCCACATTAGCATGCAAAATGACGCCGTTCTGTACTCATCTCGCCGAAAAATTGCCATGTCAATAATTTGGCCGGATTTTGGCCTTAAGTGATCCATTTTGCTTCGATTTTGGCACTTTAAGTGTCACTTTCCAAACTTTTGACATTTAAGTGTCCCTCCGTGGGTGTACTTCTGCCGAGAGAATTACTATCGCATGAATTGCGAGGGAACTCAATGTTTTTAGAGGCATTTAGTGGAAAGAAACACCGATTATCATGCTTGTTAAGCACTCGACAACCGATGATATGCGGGCATTGAAACTGATAAAGAGTTTGCATTTTGAATCGGCGCAGACAACAAAAAGGAGCAAGAATTGCAGATCGGGTTTTCCACGGATGTAAAGCACGTTGCTCACATCGGATGGGAAGGCCCCTCCGCCAACGCCCAGAGTTGGGTACGGTCACTGCTCAACCTCCTAATTCAGCACCTCCATTTTTCTGGGCATCGCAGAGTCGAATAATCAGATGATTAGTTTGAGAATATGCAAAGCGTGATTAGACAATTATATGCAGATTTAACTTATGGAGACTCGAATACATTTTGCATTCTAATGATATCCCAAAACCAGCTTCCATTTCGCACCGTATCACGTCTTGATGATTTACCGAGAGAAACAAGGACGATCCGTCAAATAAGGAGGACATTGAAAGAAATAGCATTGAGAGCACTTTCTTGAAGTCCTTGCCATAATGATAGTTTCATACACATGATCGCGAAAATAAGCATAGGGCAGGAGCTAATACTCTGAATCCTAATGCAGATGGGCGAGTTCAATTCGACTCCACAGCTCACGTTGCAGTCAGTTGTGTTAGAATATTTAAATAATAAACCACGCTTTCATCTAAAAGCTTAAGCTTTTAGAACAGTTGGCAATGGTCCCACAAAATCTCACATTAAGCTTTTAGAACAGTTGACAGTGGTCTCACAAAATCCCACATGGTATCAAAGCAAGGAGGTCTTGAGTTTGAATCTTCCAGGCTCCCTATTTGCCTCCTCAATTAAATTTCCATGCTTAGTACTAGGCAAAAGATCAAACTAAGCGTGAAGGGAAGTATTAGAATATTTAAATAATAAATCAGGCTTTTTTTCTAACAGCTTAAGCTTTTAGAACAGTTGGCAGTGGTTTACAAAATCTTACAAGTTGATCCTCTGGAAGACATCACAGACCCTTCCATCCAATCGCCATCAGAAGATTGGTTCCCACTTTTCATCCTACAAAATGCATTTAGAGTTGCCGAAAGATCATTCATTGTCAACACATTTAGCGCGATAACAATGATCTTGTTCTCCATGTGCAAACTTGTTGTTGCAGGAGATATGAAGCAAACCGGGGCAGGAAGCCCGGACACGCTCTTGTGAAACATTAAGGATGCACAGGACTCACCGAGACGCCTACTATCTAAAGGCTTTGGCTCGCCTCAGAGCTCACCTTCCAAGCGTGCCTCTAGTGCAAGGAAGCATCTCAGGCGGCACCGCAAATCAGCCTTGTCCACTGATGGCCCGACTCAAGAATCATCACGCACCACCCGACATTCTAGAAGAAACCAGAATTTGGGTCTTGGGGTAGAGACACCCTCACATGATGCCGCCATGGTGTCGAAGCAATCGCGGAGGAGGAAATCAAAGGGTTCATCTGGTGGTGGGTCAACGAGGACATTACGATCAAAAGGGCAAAGTCCTTCGAATGATGCATCCTCATTGACGGAGCATGGATCAGGGTCCGAACATGGACAAGGACTAAAGAAGATTCAGAGTCATCTCAGCACAGTTACCGAAGTGTCCGAAGAAGGGAAAGGGTGAAAGGAGAATAGTGATTAGTGTATATGCAAATTGTAAAGACTCGAACAAAATCTTTCGAAACCAGGTTGTCTTCCTTGTTGAATTTCTTGTTCGAAGGATATTTTCTGCTAAATTTTGGGTCAGTTGAAGATGGATGCTTCGGTAGGGTTACAAAGACCCCAAGACCGCTTGAAGGCTCACTTAATGAAAGACTTGTAGACTCAGACTTGCATCAAGATATGCGGATCAACTTGAGGGTGCCATGTTTCAGCCATTGACAAGTCAGGCAGGTAAACTAGTAAACCCAAAGAGTCGCTTTCTAAATAGATAGCACTTATACAGACACGAAAAGGTGTCCAAACACATACCGCCAGTGAATACAAACAATAACCGACCATCTGCCTGCAAAAGATTTTCCTGACTCATCATCTTACCACTTTTGTCGTGGGTACATTTCTTTCCAAATGATGATATGCCAAATCATATCATGTGCTTAAACTTTTGCTCGCATAGATGGATTCCAGAAATTCTTAGCAACCACGGAACAACTACTAAGGGTGTGCATGACAAAATTTCTGGAACAGAAATTGAATAGAAATTGAAAAATTAAATTGCGTTACCAAACGTATTTCTGTTCCAAATCTGTTTCGGGGAACAGAGAAACAGAGAAATAGAGAAGTAGATGACATAAATCCTCATTTTTCCTCAAAAACCAAACTTTAGGTTTATGTCATCTGAACTTGGTCAGATCGAAGGAGGTAAACTGGAGAAAGACAGTGTAGTGGAAAACTTGCCATTCAGAACAGATACTCTCTCAGATTTTTTCAACTTTGTTCAATTTATGGATGTTGATTCGGAACCCATTGGTTTTTTTTTTTTTTTTGATTGATTAGGTGAATCTGTACTTGAAGATCATCAAGACAGTGGCCGTGAAAGCTAGGAGAGATTCGACCGTGAAGCATATCAAAGCATTGATTCAGGACAAGGAACAAATCGACGAACATAGGCAGCTGCTATTTTTCAGAGGCGATCATCTTGAAGATGGAAAAAGACTAGTTGATTATGGCATCCATGGTGACTCCACGCTCCATCTCATCCTTCAGGACTCAACTAGGATTATGGTAAATGTCGAGATCTCATTGACTCAGAAAAACTTGCTGGTCGAAGCATGGAAATGGGATACCGTCCAAAATGTTAAATTGATGATTCAAGCCAAGGAAGGGATTCCGCCGGATAATTTCGATCTGGTATTCAGGGGAAAGTTGCTTGCAGAGGACAGCACCCTCGCCTCGCTTGACTTTCTGCAAGAGCCCACATTTCATTTGGTTTTCCATCCCAAAGATGATGTGTCAGTTATTGTTGACATGTACAGTCGCAGAGTCACATTAAGCGCTAAATTTTGGTACACTGTGCGTGATGTCAAAGCCATAGTCGGAGCGATGATGTCGGCAGAGGTGATGAGCTTGTGTATGGTCTATCAAGGGAAGGGGCTTGAGGATCACAAGACCTTAGCTTGTCACAACATTGCAGATGGCTCTATCTTAAAATTGGTGCATCCTCAAGATGGCTCCTCCTGAAGATGGCTCTATCTTAAAATTGGTGTCTACTCCTGAGTGTTGTGATTCAGGTATAGAACCAATGGGCAATGCTTGGTTACAATTTCGAATCCGTTATTATACGTTTGCCCTAGTTTTTGTTGTTTTTGATGTTGAAACGGTTTTTCTTTATCCATGGGCAATGAGTTTCGATGTATTGGGGGTATCCGTATTTATAGAAGCTTTAATTTTCGTGCTTATCCTAATTGTTGGTTTAGTTTATGCATGGCGAAAAGGAGCATTGGAATGGTCTTAGTTCCTGAATATTCAGACAATAAAAAAAGAAAAAAAAAAAAACATTGAGACAGTTATGAATTCCATAGAATTTCCCTTACTTGCTCAAACAATCAAAATTCAGTTATTTCAACTACATTAAATGAATCTTATTCTTCAGGTTTGGAGTTCTGACACGGTCAAGGAAGTGAAGAACAAGCTTGTTGAAAAGCTGCAGGTGAGTGTGCCAGCCGAACGGCACCATATCTATTATGTGGGGAAAAGGCTGGCGATGGCCTTGACCTGGCGAGTTATGGCATCCAGGAGAATTCGACTTTCTTTGAGATTATCTCGTGGTAAATAAAATGCTTTGAGTTTGTAAGTACTGAGTGAACAGAATCATAATTCTGATTTTGCTTACTGAATTAGAAGGAATTTTGAACAGAAAGCTGGAAATTAATGTCTGGCAACAGATGCTAATTTTCTTGGTATGTCATTAGTACTTTATGTGCAATGAAGGTCCGGTGAATATCTCTGCTTCCTTACTTTGAATATCTGGACATCGTAGAATCACAGCAGTACATAATATTGCCGCTTATTCTGTTTAATGAATGTTGTTTGCTGAAAGCTTGAACTTAGACCTACCTATTTCAGTAGAAGCATCCTGGAATAATTCTTTTGATCAGCAGCACCAGAGAGAACTCAGAGGGAGGTTTGATTTTTCAATTTAGTAGTTGTTCCGTGGTTGCTAAGAATTTCCGGAATCCATCCATGCGAGCAAAAGTTTAAGCACATGATGGTTTTCTTGTATATGATTTGGCATATCATCATTTGGAAAGAAATGTACCCACGACAAAAGTGGTAAGATGATGAGTCAGGAAGTCTTTTGCAGGCAGATGGTCGGTTATTTTTTGTATTCACTGGCGTTATGTGTTTGGACACCTTTTCGTGTCTGTGTAAGTGCTATCTACTTAGAAAGCGACTCTTTGGGTTTACTAGTTTACCTGCCTGACTTGTTGATAGGAGTTGCGAATGTTGCTTCAGTCTGTTTTTTTAACTCCAGGACACATTTAACTCTTGTCAATGGCTGAAACATGGCACCCTCAAGTTGATCCGCATATCTTGATGCAAGTCTTGGGGTCTTTGTAACCCTACCGAAGAATCCATCTTCAACTGACCCAAAATTTAGCAGAAAATATCCTTTGAACAAGAAATTCAACAAGGAAGACAACCTGGTTTCGAAGATTTTGTTCAAGTCTTTACAATTTGCATATACACTAATCACTATTCTCTTTTCACCCTTTCCCTTCTTCGGACACTTCGGTAACTGTGCTGAGATGACTCTGAATCTTCTTTAGTCCTTGTCCATGTTCGGACCCTGATCCATGCTCCGTCAATGAGGATGCATCATTCGAAGGACTTTGCCCTTTTGATCGTAATGTCCTCGTTGACCCACCACCAGATGAACCCTTTGATTTCCTCCTCCGCGATTGCTTCGACACCATGGCGGCATCATGTGAGGGTGTCTCTACCCCAAGACCCAAATTCTGGTTTCTTCTAGAATGTCGGGTCGTGCGTGATGATTCTTGAGTCGGGCCATCAGTGGACGAGGCTGATTTGCGGTGCCGCCTCAGATGCTTCATTGCACTAGAGGCACGCTTGGAAGGTGAGCTCTGAGGTGAGCCAAAGCCTTTAGATAGTAGGCGTCTCGGTGAGTCCTGTGCATCCTTAATGTTTCACAAGAGCGTGTCCGGGCTTCCTGCCCCGGTTTGCTTCATATCTCCTGCAACAACAAGTTTGCACATGGAGAACAAGATCATTGTTATCGCGCTAAATGTGTTGACAATGAATGATCTTTCGGCGACTCTAAATGCATTTTGTAGGATGAAAAGTGGGAACCAATCTTCTGATGGCGATTGGATGGAAGGGTCTGTGGTGTCTTCCAGAGGATCAACTTGTAAGATTTTGTGGACCACTGCCAACTGTTCTAAAAGCTTAAACTGTTAGATAAATGCATGATTTATTATTTAAATATTCTAACACTTCCCCTCACGCTTAGTCTGGTCTTTTGCCTAGTACTAAGCGTGGAAATTTAATTGGGGAGGCAAATAGGGGACTGAAAGATTCAAACTCAAGACCTCCTTGCTCTGATACCATGTGAGATTTTGTGGGACCACTGCCAACTGTTCTAAAAGCTTAATGTGAGATTTTGTGGGATTACTGCCAACTATTCTAAAAGCTTAAGCTTTTAGATGAATGTGTGGTTTATTATTTAAATATATTCTAACACAACTAACTGCAACGTGAGCTGCGGAGTCAAATCGAACTCGCCCATCTGCATTAGGATTCAGAGTATTAGCTCCTGCCCTATGCTTATTTTCGCGATCATGTGTATGAAACTATCATTATGGCAAGGACTTCAGGAAAGTGATCTCAATGCTATTTCTTTCAATGTCCTCCTTATTTGACGGATCGTCCTTGTTTCTCTCGGTAAATCATCAAGAAGCGATACGGTGCGAAATGGAAGCTGGTTTTGGGATATCATTAGAATGCAAAATGTATTCAAGTCTCCATAAGTTAAATCTGCATATAATTGTCTAATCACGCTTCGCATATTCTCAAACTGATCATCTGACCATTCGACTCTGCGATGCCCAGAAAAATGGAGGTGCTGAATGAGGAGGTTGAGCACTATAACGATCCGGGCCCCATTGTGTAATATTGTCTGTTTTGGACACTAAGTCCTCAACAGTGGAAGCATGTGTGAAACGCGTCACGTAAGTTAAAGAGACCCAAACCTTATAAACTAGCCCCAGGACTCCCCCTAAGCGATGTGAGACTAAAGAAGACCCCTCCCCTTCCTTGGGCTGTCACAGTGACCGTACCCAACTCTGGGTGTTGGAGGAGGGGCCTTCCCATCCGATGTGAGCAACATGCTTTACATCCGTGGGAAACCCGATCTGCAATTCTTGCTCCTTTTTGTTGTCTGCGCCGATTCAAAATGCAAACTCTTTATCATTTTCAATGCCTGCATATCATCGGTTGTCGAGTGCTTAACAAGCATGATAATCGGTGTTTCTTTCCACTAAATGCCTCTCAAAACATTGAGTTCCCTCGCAATTCATGCGATAGAAATTCTCTCATTATGCGACTTCAGATGGAGGGGGATTGGATTAGATACGGCTTGCTCTACTGCTAACATGGTTGGCGTCGACATACTACTTAACTCATATTCACCTACTCGAAATGGAAAGGGAAACGGAGTCAGCACGCACCAAAATATGCGAAATATATCTCAGGCCTTTGAGGAGGCCCTTCACTTTCGTCGGCATTCCCTCCGAGAACGGGCAGTTATTCTAGGATGGCTTCGGAGCTTCAGTTATGTATAGGGGGAAGCGTTAAGAAGGTTGGTTAACCATTCCAAACAAGAAGAAACTCAGAAAATTCTGTCACGCCAAACTCACATGTATGATTATGTCAAGAAAACACCAAGGCGATCCAGCTACTGTCGAACAATCAGTCAGGAATAGAAGCTCGGCCAACTTGCCATTGCCTGGCCCAACCGGTAGAACACCATTCTGAGTATCGCTAAACAAGTTCAGTATGGGAGATCAAAAATGAAAATAAAAAATCAATTTTTCTATTTAAAGAAATTACAAATAATGTTCACGTCAATGCCAGCCGTACCACGTGGGACGAAAAGTATTTACATTAACAATTTTTGGTTAAAATTAGCCAAAATGACTACATTGACAAATTTTCAAAAGTTTAAGACTAAATTAGATAAATTGAAATAGGTTTATAATTTTTTGGTAATTTTCCCGCAGAGATAAAGCCCTTGGTATGCTATTTGTGATGGTAAGAGCATCTTCTCCTGGTTTGATCCACTACATCTTTATGGGGCCATTTCTGAAAAAATTTCCCGCTAGATGGTTTCACTGCAAGCCAAAGATGGAGACTGGGTATGGCCAATTCCAAGATCAGAGGTGTTGTACTTTAGCTGGTACGTCCATGATGGGGTGCAATTGGACGCACCGTTTCAAGTTGAAACGATACGATGGAAATGCACTAATGGAGAGGTACGAAGGGAGACGTATATAAGCCTCCCGAACACAACCCTTGGAAGTGTTGTCAGATCATTTGTACCAAAATCTCTCTCCATTTCCATCATCAAAGGAAGAAGACGTTCCATTTCAATTTGCAAGAACGGTTTGCATTTACGCCGTGGAAATCGGGTGTTTTCCTTGTGATTGCATCCAGACCAACGTGAGGCAGTGTTGTTCGTGATTGATTCGCAATTCAACGTTTGTTCCGGGGCTATTTGCTGTTTGCGCATTGGAATCAGGTAAGTTGTCTTCCGCCGACAAGAATTCCTACATTGGTATCAGAGCCCGGTCGTGATTTCTGCCTTATTTTTCATTGAGTTTTTCTCATTTACTTTTTGATATTGAGATCAAGAGATTGCATTTTATACTGTTTGGATGTCTAATGGTCGGAATTGCCATCTGAAAAAAACTCGAAATTGAACCGAAGTGAAGAACGGACTCGGGATCGCGTACACCCGTACGGTTTTGGCCATTTTTTGAAATATTCTTTCGGCCAAAATCAATTTTGAAATATGCAGGGTGAAAGTACTCGTCGAGACGAGTCCAACGGTGGGTTGAGCGCCGACAGACGACGCCGGACGCGCCCACACGCGCGGCCAGAAGCCGCGGCGCGTGGGCGCCACGCGCTCCACGTGCTGGGCACGCCGCGAACCGGCGCGTGACGTCACGTGCTGGTGGGCGAACCGGTGCGTGACGTCACGCGCTGCTTGGCCGAACCGGTGTGTGACGTCACGCGCGCGTCGGCGAACCGACGCGTGCTGACGTCACGGATGACGTCACCACCGGCGGTAGTTGGCCGGCCGGTCACCGGCCGGCGACTCGACCCGACCACCGACCCGACCCGTTGACTCGACCCGACCCGTTTGACCGTTGACCGGTCAACAGTCGAACCGGTCAACGGTCTGACCGGTCGGACCGGTCGAACCGGCCAAGAGCTTTTTTTGCTCGCTAGCACGTGCGCCACACACGCTGCGCACTCAGGCGGCGCGTGGGGGCGCGTGCGAGCTCTGATTGGAGCGTGGTTGGTGGCGTTGGGTTCGTATGGATGTCCCCTACACTGTGGTATAATTATTTTTTTATTTTTGGATTTGATAAATGTATAAAAATGTGTAGGGAACCCTATGTACGCGTATTTTTTGGGGTTTAATGCATAGTTTATTCATTTGTAGCTTATATTTTCTTGTGGTTTAGGAAATACAGTAGCTAGCTTGTGTGCAAATGATGTCATATATGCTGTGTAGAGCTTGGTTCGATGATATCATGTATATAGTTTAATATACTTGCAATTTTCAAGTTGCTGGAAAATTCGAACAATGGTAGGAAATCCATTACATGTTGAATTGTGGTTTTGACTGGAGTTGCTGCATGATTGTTATTTGTATATTGTTTTACATCATGCCATGTTTTGTGTTAATGGAAAAATGTAGACATTACATGAGATCATGTAATTATTTTTCCTAGTGGGAGTTCGTAGGTTGGTAGAATTCGAAGGAGTTTTCACCTAGAACTCAAAATTTGTGCAAATTAAACTAATTAATGATAATAGAACAATTGTACATAGAAGTTGATTGGGAACATAGTGAACTTTTGTTTCTTGTCTATTTTTCAATTATTATTATTTTAGTTTGTTTTTGCTGCAAATTAAATATGTGTGTTACTCTGAAGAATGTGCTAGTATTGATTCTGCGTCTATTATGTCAATGTGTTATAGCAGTTGATTATGGCATCGGCATCCAAGACCATTGTGACTGACCTCAATAAGGGTGAGAAGCTGAACGGTGACAATTATGATATTTGGCACCGAAAGGTTCAAGACATCCTTGAGGAGCAAGAGGTTTTGGAAACTCTCAACCACACCATGGATGAACCTCCGAGCATGGAACTTCGGCTCAACACGGAGAGATCTAGAAGCTTATCAAGCTTGGAAAAAGAAGAATAGCATTGCTCGCATCACGTTGCTGAGCTGTATGCAAGATGATCTCATGTGTGAGTTTGAAAGTTATGATAAAGCTCATATAATGTGGGTTGCCTTGAAAGATAAGTTTGGGGGTACATCTGCCACTAAGCTAAGGAGACTCACCATCAAGTTTGACACATACCGAAAGCGCCCAAATATAACGATGAGGCAGCATCTTCGGGAGATGTCAAATATGATTCGTGAGCTGAAGTCGGCAGGTCACTCCCTTACTGATGAACAGCAAGTTCAGGCTGTTATAAGGTCCATTCCTGATAATTGGGAGCATATGAAGATCAATATGACGCATAATGAGAATATTGTCACTTTTGATGATATAGCGCATCATTTGGAATTAGAGGATGAGTGCCTAGAGGCTGCGGGATCCTCTACTCATGCTTATGTTGCTGAATCGAGTTCGCGCAAAACTTCGGGCTTCAAGCGCAAAAGGAATTCTCAATTCAACAACAAAGGGAAGAAGACCGATCGTGCACCTAAAAGGGCTAAGACCTTCCAACGCAAGAAGCGTGGTGGGAAGAAGGACAAGGCCAAGATGAAGTGCTACAATTGTGGCAAGATGGGTCACTTTGCTCGTGAATGCACCGAGCCGAAAGAGGTACCCTATTACTCAATTACTTTAAGTAATGCTTTTGTTTCTAGTACTGTAATGCTTGCTGAATCTCATCCAATGTGGACTATAGACTCAGGAGCAACAGACCACGTAGCTAGAGACCGAGAAGCATTTGTGGAGTATCGTCGGATACAACCTGGAAGAAGATGGATATATGTTGGGAATAACTCAAGAGTTGAAGTGAAGGGTATCGGCACATGCAAATTAATTTTACGTGGTGGTTGAAGCCTATTCCTACATGATGTCCTCTATGCTCCGGATATTCGACGAAACTTGGTCTCCGTAGTTGTTCTTCTTAGCCTAGGTTATGTTTTAAATTTTCATGGTAATTGTGTTGACATTTTGTATGGAACAGTTTATTATGGTTCAGGTCATGTATTGAATGGTTTTATAGTATTAGACATTGACTATGATCAGTACAATGTTAATGTTAATGGTTGTTTTTCTTTAATTGCATCTTCTAGTAATGTTGAGATTGATGCAAATACTTGGCATGCTAGATTAGGTCACATTGGGTTGCAAAGAATGCAAAGATTAGCTAGAGAAGGCCTTTTAGGGTCACTCACTAATGTTGATCTACCCGTATGTGAACATTGTCTAGCGGGAAAAACAACTAGAAAACCATTCGGTAAAGGGACTAGAGCTGAATTTCCATTGCAACTCATACATTCGACATTTGTGGTCCTTTGAATGTGAGGGCGAGGCATGGAGCCTCATATTTCATTACTTTCATAGATGACTTCACGCGTTTCGGTTATGTCTTTCGATCTCCCATAAGTCCGAAGCATTGGAATGCTTTGGACGATATATAACGATGGTAGAGAATCGGTTGAACAAAACAATAAAGGCATTGAGAACCGATCGCGGACGTGAGTATCTATCGGAGCAATTCAAGGCTCTTTGTGATGAAAAGGGAATTGTACGACAATTGACTATTCCTAATACTCCACAACAAAATGGGGTAGCTGAAAGAAGGAATAGAACATTATTGGAAATGGTTAGGTCTATGATGGCGCAAGCAAATTTACCTATCTCCTTTTGGGGAGATGCATTATTGACTGCTGCTTATGTACTTAACCGAGTGCCCTCAAAATCGGTCACTTCCACCCCTTATGAATTATGGACTGGTAGAAAACCAGACTTAAGTAGTCTACGTTCATGGGGATGTGCAGCTTATGTTCATGAATCTTCCCATAAATATGGCAAATTAGGCCATAGAGGGAAGAAATGTATCTTTATAAGATATCCTGAACACTCCAAAGGGTATGTGTTCATAGGTGAACAAGCTGATGGGAGTGTGACCGAAAAGGAGTCACGAGATGTCACGTTTTTGGAGAATGATTTTCCTAGTAGAGGTGAGATTGATAAGGATTTCCAATTATATGAGATGGAAGATCCTAATAATACATCCACTAATGTTATGGAGGGAAATGAAGATTTACCTCAACATGAAAGACCTAGTGGGAGTGTAGCATCGTCGGCGAATTGAATTCAAGAGAAATTCAGTTGCGTAAAAGTAATCGTAAAAGTATTCCTCGTCATCGTTTTGAGATTGAAGGGGAAGCATTTATGATTGCTCATAAAGATGATGCCGAGCCTAAGACTGTTCAAGAGGCTCTCTCATCCTCTGATAAGGAAGAATGGAGAAAAGCTTTGGAAGACGAGATGGAGTCAATGAGGACAAATCATGTCCGGGACTTGGTTGATCTACCACCCAATCGTAAGGCCATTGGAAACAAATGGGTCTTTAAGATTAAGCAAATGGCGGATGGATCCATTGAAAAGTATAAGGCTCGTCTTGTGGCGAAAGGTTATACTCAACAAGAGGGTATAGACTACAAGGAAACCTTTTCACCAGTTGTAAGGTTTGCCTCAATACGCCTTTTCTAGCCATCGTTGCATATTTGGACCTTGAATTACATCAAATGGATGTAAAGACGGCATTTCTCAATGGAGAACTAGATGAGGAAATTTATATGAAACAACCAATAGGTTTCATAGCTAAAGGTCAAGAGCATAAAGTTTGCAAACTTTATCGCTCAATATATGGCCTTAAGCAATCATCTAGACAGTGGTATCTTCGTTTTCATCGAGCCATAACAACTTTTGGTTTTATGATGATCGAAGAATATCACTGTGTATATGTGAAGCGGTCTGAAGATAAATTTGTGATTTTATCACTTTATGTGGACGATATTCTGTTGGCTGGAAATGACAAGGTTATGGTAATCACCATAAAAGAATGGTTGTCCTCTAATTTTGAAATGAAGGACATGGGAGAAGCTGCTTATATATTAGGAGTTAAGATCGAAAGAGATCGATCAAGGAAACTCCTTACTTTATCACAAGAGTCTTATATTATGAAGATTCTTGATCGTTTCAATATGCAGCACCGTAATCCCATTGATACCCCTGTCATGCAAGGTGAAGGCCTAAGTACCGATATGTGTCCTAAGACTCTTAAGAAATTAAAATAATGGAAACTGTTCCTTACGCTAGTGCGATCGGAAGTTTGATGTATGCTATGATGTGTACTCGACCCGACATATGTTATGCCGTGGGATTGGTGAGCCGATTTCAATCAAATCCCGGTCAAGCACACCGGAAAGCAAAGTGAAGAGGATCCCGAGATACTTGAAGGGCACCATGGACTATCGACTTTGTTACCAAGGGAATGATTTACGCCTATTAGGTTATTCGAGATGCTGATTGGGGTGGAGACCTGGATGAGCGTAAATCGACTTCTGGATATGCGTTCTTGCTCAATGGAGGTGCAATTTCTTGGAATAGCAAGAAACAGACATGCACAGCCTTGTCTACTATGGAGGTTGAATTTATTGCGTGTTCTACCGTAGTGCAAGAAGCAGTATGGCTAAAACGTTTCTTTGAAAATTTAGCCACTGTCACTAAGATTCCAAGACCGGTGACAGTTTATTGCGATAGTCAAGCAGCCATTGCCTATGTGAAAGATCCCAAGTATCATGGAAGGACGAAGCACATTGACATAAAGAATAACTTCATCGAGATATTATAGCGCAGAAAGAAGTGATTCTACAATACATTTCAACCAATAGAATGGTTGCTGATCCATTTACGAAGGCTATTCCTAGAGACATATTCTTGACCCATAGGATGTCACTAGGTTTGCGTAGAATGTGATATGTGTTATTGTAGAGGATTATTGTTTTATGTATTTATGGACATATGTATTGTACTTGTTTGTTTATTAATGACTTGATGTTTTATCAAAAAGTACAAATCCATTATGAGACTAGCACAAGCACACATATATTATTGGAAAGTATGTCAGCAGGTAATGATTGGCTCACTCACACGAGCAATCGCCTCAAGTGCTATAGTTAGCACGTTGAGATGAGACGTTATGTACAAATAAATGCTGAAGAGCAAGTCTGGTACATAAAATATGTCGCCTTGATTGGAGTCAAGATGAGGTCTGTGATTTGTTTATAATAAGACCGAACATGATAGTCCCACAATCATGTATGCCTGTAAGATGCCGGATGCGAGTACTTAATTGGGCGCTATAGAAACCGAGCTAATATAGCACTCGAGTTAAACATGAGTACGTGAGAAGCACGTGACTATGTTTAGGCTAAGATCCGTATAGTGGATATATTTAAGAAATGACATAAGCTCTTACAGAAAGAGAAATCCACTATAGCATGTAATTCATACTACATGTGCATTGTTCGACCGACAAGGGAAGGTGAGTAAAATTATCCTTATTTACTCATTGTGTGAACCCTTGAGGTAATTTATAATTTACCTCAATTCGTGCCCTATGTTACTTCTGACTATGTTCTTGAAATGAAAGATCAATGTTGCTACTTTAGCATGTTACGGGCGGTCATGAATAGATATGGCCTATGGGAAGTGTCTAGGAAAGCAGTTGTTCTAAAATTGAGAGAGACATGAGTGCGAAGGAAGACTATTGTTGTTTTACATCTGTCACATGTATTTACTGGTCGACCAATTATATCGCCTTATGTGGTTGCGGATATAATTGTAAATACATGGTGTTTTGAGGATAATCAAGTATAGCCTTTAAGGGATAGGTATACTTGAATTGATGTAACAAAATATGTCTGGGGCACTGTGAGACATCGGTTGTTTATTTCTTTTTCGGGGTTGTAGCCATTATGTCATCCCTAACAGGTGCATAATTTGAGCTCCCAAGTGCAGGTGTACTCACTGGTCGCACGGCTTACTTGCCAATATGAATTGTTCTGTAAAGTTGATGAATGTTGAACGCCTTGCCTTATATTCTTGATAGAGCGCTATCAAGCCCATCATGTCCGAGTGGGAGATGTTGTACTTTAGCTGGTACGTCCATGATGGGGTGCAATTGGACGCACCGTTTCAAGTTGAAACGATACGATGGAAAGGCACTAATGGAGAGGTACGAAGGGAGACGTATATAAGCCTCCCGAACACAACCGTTGGAAGTGTTGTTAGATCATTTGTACCAAAATCTCTCTCCATTTCCATCATCAAAGGAAGAAGGCGTTCCATTTCAATTTGCAAGAACGGTTTGCATTTACGCCGTGGAAATCGGGTGTTTTCCTTGTGATTGCATCCAGACCAACGTGAGGCAGTGTTGTTCATGATTGATTCGCAATTCAACGTTTGTTCCGGGGCTATTTGCTGTTTGCGCATTGGAATCAGGTAAGTCGTCTTCCGCCGACAAGAATTCCTACAAGAGGATTTGGCAGTGATCCAATCTGCCCTATGTGGTGTTGTCTATTCTCATCTATGGTAGGCTGATGAGGTGGTTTGGAAGGCAGCTTCTTCAAAGAAATTGTCAGGTAAAAGGCATGGCACAAATTAATGTGGCCTACTCCAAACATTCCAAAGCATAGTTTCATATGTTAGCTTGCTATATTGGATGAACTCTCAACAGAGGAAGTATGCCTATCTCGAATCCAGAAATCATCTGTTCATGGAATGCGCCATTGCTAAAAGTTGATGCCCAGTGTGGAGTTACTCGAGTTGGTTTCAGCTGGGACTCGGAGTCGAAATGGGCATGTAGTACTTGGAAAGGCAAATCCATCTCAAATATGAGGTTTAAACTCGGAGTCGAAATGGTCATGGCAGTAGCTTTTTGTTTTCTGGCAATACTATTTTCTCAAGATCCATCTTAATGTTCTTTACGGCCTAAGAGACTTGCAGATTAGTGAAACCTGGCATCTCCACATCATGTGGAGATGTGTGGCCCTTGGAGGTCGATTGTAAAGTGAGGCTTGTTGTTGCATTTTGGTTACCCTTCTAACAGATTAAACTCTGCTTTGGACATCGGATCAATAGAAGTGCCCAGCAGAGTCTCTTTCTAGCTTCTTTATTTTTTGTTCTCCTTTTTCCTTTTCTCTGTTCGGATGATTTGACCCTCCAAAGCAGCAAAAGCAGGGACAAAGCAAGAAGCAAAAGGGGTAGGCGACTTTTCCATTCGCCCCCTCCACCTTCTTCACGAAGTAATCGAACCGATCGTACAAGCAGAACCCATCACGCCTTCCATTTGCATCCTCAAAGGCTCTCGGACTTAAAAGCCGAAGAAGTTTGAGAACTGCAGGGAACCGGATTCTAGTTTAAAGATTTTGAGAATTACAATTATATTTTCTAAAATTTAGAAATTGAGTGTGAATGATTTTGCACGAAAATGCCCCTGTCCATGGTGTGAAGATTGGCACCTAACAGGCTGACACGCATGTGGTAAATGTCCTGGGAAAGGCAAAGGCCTAATTCCCTAAAAGAAGGGCCAAACAAAAGAAGGGCCAAACTTTAGATCTAGTCTTAATTTTGTCGTGAACCTTTTTTTGTCTTTAAAAAAATCACAAACTTTAGGTTTAATATCAAATCTACCCCAAACTTTTTTTGTTGAAAAGAAAAATCACTATTTTTTACTCCAATCTTAAATCTACCCCTATTAGCAGTCGTCGCCAATTTATATATTTCATAACAATTTTATTTTGAAGATAATCTTTCATCGATGTAAATTTGTTATTGCTGTGGAAATGCCACATCAAGTTGGGATTGGACCACAGAGTAAATTTGAGAATAGATTAAAAGTTGGTGATGTTTTTTAGACAAAACAAAATTTAGGGTAGCTAAACTTAAAATTTCGGTAAAGAAAAGTTCGAGACAAAATTAAAAGTGGACTTAAAGTTTAGGGTATTTTTAGAGAATTAGGCAAAAATACAGTATAAATAAAGGCTTATTATCTTTCACCGTTACTACTCACAAGTGAGGGAGAGGGAGTGGACGTGTTTTCATCTTTCTGCTCCGATGGCTAATTCACCTTCTCAACTTCCACACTCTGCGCCTACGAATTCTGACGAAGAAGAGGTTCTTTCTCTCTCTGGGTTCTTATGTCGTGTTTTTCCCATATTTTCTGAACTTGGTCGGATCGAACGAGGTAAGCTAGAGAAGGCAAGAACATGTAGTGGAAAAGAACCATTTTTAAGTGATGCCTTGTTGAAACAGGAAAATCAGTGCGGTCAGTATATATATATATATATATATATATATTTTTTTTATGTTACCGTTCCATTTGAGATTTTGCTTGCTGAATTTCTAATTTCAAGGCAGTGGCTAATTAATTTCAAGGCAGGGGCTTTGTGATCGACTTGCTGTTCAGAACAGATACTCTCTCAGATTTTTTCAACTTTGTTCATTCTATGGATGTTGATTCGATTTTTAGTTTGTCGCCATCTTCGAACCCATTTGCCTTCTTTTTTGTTGCTAAGGTGAATCTGTACTTGAAGATCATCAAGACAACAGCCTTGAAAGTTAGGAGAGATTCGACCGTGAAGCATATCAAAGCATCAATTCAAGACAAGGAACAAATCGATGAACATAGTCAGCTGCTTTTTTTTGGAGGAGATCATCTCGAAGATGGAAAAAGACTAGTTGATTATGGCATCCACAGTGACTCCACGCTCCATCTCATCCTTCAAGACTCGAGTAGGATTATGGTAAATGTTGAGATCTCGTTGACCCAGAAAAACTTGCCGGTCGAAGTGAGGCGACTGGATACCATTCGAAATGTTAAATTGATGATTCAAACCAAGGAAGGGATACGGTCTGATGAGTTCGCTCTGATATTTGGTGGAAAGGTGATTGCGGAGGATAGGACCCTTGCCTCGCTCGACTTGCTGCCAGAGCCCACATTTCATTTGGTTTTCCATCCCAAAATGATGTGTCCATTATTGTTGACATGTCCAGTCGCAGAGTTACATTAGGCGCTAAATCTTGGTACACTGTGCGTGATGTCAAAGCCATGGCTGGAGCATTGATGTCTGCACAGGTCATGACTTTGCATATGCTCTATGAGGGAAAGCTTCTTGAGGATCAAAAGACATTAGCTTGTTACAGCATTGCGGATGGCTCTGTCTTACAATTGGTGTCTACTGATGCTCCATTTCAGATATTTGTCAAGGCCTTTAGTGGTAGTGGTGAGACTTTTGTTCTTCAGGTTTGCATGTCTGACACGGTCAAGGAAGTGAAGAACAAGCTTCTTCCTAAGCTGCCTGAGCTTGTGCCAGCCGAAAAGCTCGGAATTTATTATGTGGTAGAAAATCACGGAATTTTTCATGTGGGAGGTTTGGCTGATGACCTTGACCTGGCAAGTTATGGCATTCAGGCAAACTCGACTCTCTTTATGATTACGTTAGATTTGGAAGACTAGCACGGTCAAGAAAGTGAAGTACAAGCTTCTTCATAAGGTGCAGGTGTGTACGCCAGCCGAACGGCACCATATTTCTTATGTGGGAAAATGGCTGGCTGATGACCATCCGGGCGAATTCGACTCTCTTTGACGTGTGGCGCTTGGAGGTTGATTGTAAAGTGAGGCTTGTTGCTGCATTTTGGTTCCTCTTCTAGCAGATTTTACTCTGCTTTGTACATTTGATCAATAAAACTGCCCAGCAAAAAAAAAAAAAAATGTGTGCTCAGATGATTTGACCCTCCAAAGCAGCAAAAGCAGTGACACAGCAAGAAGCAAAAGGAGAAGGTAATTTCTCCATTCGCCCCTCTCTCTTTTCTTCTTCACAAAGCAATCGAATCGATCGTACAAACAAAATCCCGTCACGCCTTTCATTTTTGCATCCTCAAAGGCTCTCAGACTTGAGAGCCAAACCTCACGCAATTTGAGGAAGTTTGAGAATTGCGGGGATCCGGATTTTAGTTTAAAGAATTATGATTAGAATTCGAAATTTTTGAAATTGAATTTGAATAACTTTGGACGAAAATGCGCCTATGGTACAAATAATGGCACCTAGCGCACACACACGAGCATGGTAATTGTCCGGCGAAAGACCTGTATCATCGATGAGCTAGAGGGTCAATCGAGACAAAGTCACTAATTCATAATCTTTTTCTTTTTGCAATAATCACCACTTTGTTTTTTGGACGAAAGATAATCACCACTTTGGAAGTTACTTTGGGAAAAAGTGGACCTGCTGAAATTTTGTTTGTATTTCCTTAACTATATGGAACGACCCTTTGAAAAAGGCAAAAGTACAGTACAAATGAAGGCCTTTT
Organism: Eucalyptus marginata; assembly: GCA_014182565.1. Taxonomy (NCBI): domain Eukaryota; kingdom Viridiplantae; phylum Streptophyta; class Magnoliopsida; order Myrtales; family Myrtaceae; genus Eucalyptus; species Eucalyptus marginata. The sequence goes on along the minus strand of CM024592.1, from coordinate 34,846,631 downwards.
TATCTTTCACCGTTGCTAATTACAAGTGAGGGAGAGGGAGCGGACGTGTTTTCATTTCATCGTTCTGCTCCAATGGTGCTTCGCCTTCTCAACTTCCAGTCTCCATGCCTCCAAATTCTGACGAGGAAGAGGTTCTCTCTTTTTCTCTCTAGTGTTTCATGTGATCCGTCCTTAATTTCTTAGGGGCGCGAATGATAACCATGCTCTTTCATAAATCAATTTCTAATCAGAAATTGATTTTTCTATTTTTATTTTATGGACAAGCTTCTAAGCAAAAAAACGAATTTAATAACGACACAAAATTTATATTATCAAAATAAAATTTTCCTTTGATAACAACACAAAATTTTTCTTCCCTAAGCGGTCGATGAGTGGCGGCGGGGACTAGTAGCAAGAGCAAGCGAAAAGAAGAGTTTTTATTCATTTTTGTTCTAGAAATAACAAAGTAAAAAAATATTACTTCTAATTTCCAAACTTAATTCTGGAGTAAAAATTTGTTGTAGAAATAAATAAATAAAATGAAATTTCATCATCAAATAGGGTTGCGTTTGGTAACACTCTCAGAAATAGGTATTTATGTTCTTTATTCTGAGCAAAAATGGAACAGAAACGCGTTGGGCAAGTCTTTTGTTCATGGGAACATATTTAGAATAGAAATAAACAAAAAAAAATTGTTTCTTGTTCCTGAATAACTCAAGAAACAAGAATCAAGAATCAAGCTTTTTTTTTCCTTTTCTTTTCTTCCTTTTTCCTTTTCTCTTCCTCTCTTCTTCCCCTAGCTGATCACCACCTCGACATTGGCCAGTCACTGGCCAAATGAGGCCTGACAACCTCGTCAGAGCCTCGCATGCCCTCAGAAAGGTTGCTCCAAGCTTGCCGGTCATCAACGAGGCCCCTTAAGCCTCATCGTGGCTACAGAGGCTCCCACAAGCCTCGCCGTGGCTGGGCAAGGCACAACCTCACCCAGATCTGGTGAGGTCGAGCCTTGCCTCGGCCTCTATGAGCCTTGTCGGCCACTAGCAAGGCCCCTTCAAGCCTCGCTATGGTTGGGCGAGGCTAAGCCTCCCCCGACCAAGGCAAGGCCGAGCCTCGTCTTGCCCGTCATGGCAAGGCTTAGGGTGACCTTGCCGGTCGCCGACTAGAGGAAGGAAAAGAAAAAGAAATTAAAAAAAATGTAATAAAATTATTAATAAATTAAAGAAATTCTAAGTCATAAAAATATATGGGGTCGTACCAAACACATTTCTCTCGTTAGAACAAGAATTTTGTGTAGTTACCAAATATATTCAAATGCTTAGAAATTGTTTTCCGGAATAGAAACAAAAAAAAGTATTTCTAAAAAAAGATTGTTCCCCAAATTAAAAACATTACCAAACGCAACCTAGATTTCTATTTCACACCTATTCATGAGAACATAAAATAAAATAAACGGAATGGTTATTATGTGTGCCCATAATAATTTCATGAGGGCTTCAATAATTTCTTGCTTTTAGAGGAAATGGGAGGATTTATGTCATGTTTTTTCCATATTTTCTGAACTTGGTCAGACCGATCCTTTTGGTGAAACGCCTTGTTGAAACTGGAAAATCAGTGCGATCAGGAAATTTTTACATTTTACTTTTTTGGTATTGCCGTTCCATTGAGATCTTGCTTGGTGAAGTTCTAGTTTCAAGGCAGTGGCTAAGTTAATACTTGGATAAAATTTTCAGAGGCTTTGCGATTGACTTGCCGTTTAAAAGAGATGCCCGGTTCATTCTTTCTCGGCTCTGTCCGGTTTTTCAACTTTGTTCAATCTATAGATGTTGATTCGATTCTCAGTTTGTCGCTGAATCCCATCTGTTTTTTTGTTGCTTAGGTGAATCTATACTTGATCACCAAGACAGCAGCCCGAAAGCTAGGAGAGATTCAACCGTGAAGCATATCAAAGCATCAACACAAAACAAATCAATGAACATAGTCAGCTGCTCTTTTTTTTTAAGAATATCATCTGAAGATGGAAAAAAACTAGTTAATTGTGACATGCACGGTGACTCCACGCTCCATCTCATCTCGACTAGGATTACACTAAATGTGGAGATCTCATTGACCCAGAAAAACTGGTCGAAGCGAGGCATCTGGGTACCATCCGAAATGTTACATTGATGATTCAAGCCAAGGAAGGTATACGACCATATAAGTTCAGGTGGAAAGGCTCACCTCGCTCGACTTGCTGCCAGAGCACACATTTCATTTGGTTTTCCATCCCAAAAATGATGTGTCAGTTGCTCGTAGGATCGCAGAGTCACAGCCGCTAAATCTTGGGACACTGTGATGTCAAAGCCATAGTTAGAGCATTAATGTCTGCGCAGGTCATGAGTTTGCATATGTTCTATCAGGAAAGCTTTTTGAGAATCAGAAGACCTTAGCTTGTTACAGCATTGCAGATGGGCTTTTTCTTACAAATGGTGTCTCTCCATTTCAGGTAGTGTCAAGAGCTGTAATGGTGAGACTGTTGTTCTTCAGGTTTACGGGTCTGACACGGCCAAGGAAGTGAGGAACAAGCTTCGTCATAAGCTGCAGTTGCCTGTGCCAGCCGAATGGCACCATATTTCTTATGTGGGAAAAATGCTGGCTGATAGATCTTGACCGAATGAATTACAGCGTCCAGGAGAATTCGACTCTCCTTAAGATTATCTCACCTCCTAGAATTGGAATGCCTAGAGTTTGTAAGTACTCAGTGATCAGCATCATTTTAACTTACTTGCTGAATTAGAAGGAATTTTGAAGAAAGCGGGAAATTAGTGTCCGACATTTATGCAACAGATGCTAATCTTCTTGGTCATAAGTAAATCATGTGCGATGAAGGTCCAGTGTATATCTCGGCTTCCTTGCATTGAATATCTGGACATCGTAGAATCACAGCAGTACATTATATTGCTGGTTATTCTGTTTAATGAATGTCGTTTGCTGAAAGCTTGATCTTAGACCTACCTATCTCAGTAGAAGCACCCTGGAACACTTCTGCTTTTGATCAGCAGCACCAGAGGGAACTCAAAGGGAGGTCTGATTTTTCAATTTAGTAGTTGTTCCGTGGTTGCTAAGAATTTCTGGAGTCAATCTATGCGAGCAAACGTTTGAGCACATGATGGTTTTCTTGTATATGATTTCGCATATCATTATCCACCCACGACAAAAGTGGTTAGACGATGAGTCAGGAAATCTTTTGCAGGCAGATGGTCGGTTATCGTTTGTATGCACTGGCATTATGTGTTTAGATGCCTTTTCATCTCTGTAAACCATCTATTTCGAAAACAACTCCTTGGGTTTACTGGTTTACCTGCCTGATGCAAGTCTGAGTCTACAAGTCTTTCATTAAGTGAGCCGCAGTCTTGCGGTCTTTGTGACACTACGAAAGTATCCATCTTCCACTGACCCAATTTTTAGTAGAAAAATGTCCTTAGAACAAGAAACTCAGCAAGAGAGACAACCTGGTTTCGGAAGATTTTGTTCAAGTCTTTACAATTTCCTCTGAGCAGCAGTGGTCGTTCTAGGATGGCTCCCAAGCTTCAGCTGTGATTAGAGGAGGAAGCGTTAGGAAGGCTGGTTAACCATTTTAGACACCAAACTCACATGTAGGATTATGCAGAGAATTGCCCTAAAGACAATTGAGAAGGACCAATTAGTATGGAAAGGGCGCACTCTGAATGTGCACTCGTATGCTCAGATCAGTCCATGATTTTTATCGTTAGGATGTACAAGGAAAGATGGTTATGAGATGAGATCTTATGACTTTTTTGTATCAATAACGAAAATGGATCGACATGTTGCAGAAACAATCAGGTTGGGACGCGCTTGTTGCTTCAGTTTTTTCCTTTGCCAGTCAATCAGAACCATTAATATGACTCCAATTAATTTGGTAAAACAACTTCGAATAACAACCAGATATGCCCAACGTCCTCCGCCAGGTCCAGCCCTGCCCGCCGGACTTCTCCAAGCTCCTCTACCTCGTTGAGGACCTCTGCTAGCGCAAGTCGCAGCTCAAGACCAAGCTCCTCGAGCACGAGCTTGTCCAAGAGACTGCGTCCCTGATCCTTTGCTTGCAAGTTATAACTTGTTGGTTCTGTCTGCATTGTTTCATACCGGTGCGGTGTGCTTGTTTTACCAATGAAGGCTATAGAAAGTCGCCGGCGCGCCTTTTTGTGGTCTGGTTCTGTAACGAAGACCAAAAAAAAAATGCAAAAGTAAAGTGGCTATTAGACGTTTGCTTGACAAAGGAGGAGGGAGGTTTGGGACCAAAGCATATCCGCCAATGGAATCTCATACGACTGTTGCTTTCCGATGCTGCTCCTTGGTGGATTGCTTTGGTAAAAGCTTGCATTTCAAAATGGAAGAGCTTTTGTCAAATTCTTTCCTTTAGTTCTTCTCCACAAGGGAGAAATTATCAAAAAAGTTATAAACAAATTGCACTTAAACCAATTCAATCATAAATCTTTTAATTTAATCCTAATATTTTGAGAATTTGTCAATTGAATTATTCCAACCAATTGTAATTGGAAATCACAAAATCACTAACATAAATGTCGATCATCCTAATTTTTTTTTCTATTTTTTTTTTTTTGAATTTTCCTATTTTTTTTATTTTTTATTTTAATTGCCCAACCATAGCAAGGCTTGAAGGGGCCTTGCTAGCGGCCGACAAGGCTCATAGCGGCCAAGCAAGGCTCGGCCTCACCAAATCTGGGTGAGGTTGTGCCTTGCCCAGCCACGGTGAGGCTCGTGGGAGCCTCTGTAGCCACGATGAGGCTTAAGGGGCCTCATCGATGACCGGCAAGCTTGAAGCAACCTTTCTGAGGGCATGCGAGGCTCTGACGAGGTTGTCGGGCCTCGTTTGGCCAGTGACTGGCCAATGTCGAGGTGGTGATCGGCTAGGGGAAGAAGAGAGGAAGAGAAAAGAAAAAAGAAAAAAGAAAGAAAAGAAAAGGAAAAAAAAAGCTTGATTCTTGATTCTTGTTTCTTGAGTTATTCCTAGGAACAAGAAACAACTTTTTTTTTGTTTCTTATTTCTATTCTAAATATGTTCCCATGAACAAAAGACTTGCCCAACACATGTCTGTTCCATTTTGCTCCCGAGAATAAAAGAACATAAATACCTATTTCCGAGAGCGTTACCAAACGCAACCCTATTTGATGATGAAATTTCATTTTATTTATTTATTTCTACAACAAATTTTTACTCCAGAATTAAGTTTGGAAATTAGAAGTAATATTTTTTACTTTGTTATTTCTAGAACAAAAAATGAATAAAAACTCTTCTTTTCGCGTGCTCTTGCTACTAGTCCCCGCCGTCACTCATCGACTGTTTTAGGGAAAAAAAAAAAAAATTTGTGTTGTTATCAAAGGAAAAATTTATTTTGATAATATAAATTTTGTGTCGTTATTAAATTTGCTTTTTGCTTAGAAGCTTGTCCATAAAATAAAAATAGAAAAATCAATTTCTGATTAGAAATTGATTTATGAAAGAGAATGGTTATCATTCACGCCCCTAAGAAATTAAGGACGGATCACATGAAACACTAGAGAGAAAAAGAGGGAACCTCTTCCTCGTCAGAATTTGGAGGCATGGAGACTGGAAGTTGAGAAGGCGAAGCAGCATTGGAGCAGAACGATGAAATGAAAACACGTCCGCTCCCTCTCCCTCACTTGTAATTAGCAACGGTGAAAGATAAAAAGGCCTTCATTTGTACTGTACTTTTGCCTTTTTCAAAGGGTCGTTCCATATAGTTAAGGAAATACAAACAAAATTTCAGCAGGTCCACTTTTTCCCAAAGTAACTTCCAAAGTGGTGATTATCTTTCGTCCAAAAAACAAAGTGGTGATTATTGCAAAAAGAAAAAGATTATGAATTAGGGACTTTGTCTCGATTGACCCTCTAGCTCATCAATGATACAGGTCTTTCGCCGGACAATTACCATCCTCGTGCGCGCGCGCTAGGTGCCATTATTTGTACCATAGGCGCATTTTCGTCCAAAGTTATTCAAATTCAATTTCAAAATTTTCGAATTTTAATCATAATTCTTTAAACTAAAATTCGGATCCCCGCAATTCTCAAACTTCCTCAAACTGCGTGTGAGGTTTGGCTCTCAAGTCTGAGAGTCTTTGAGGATGCAAATGAAAAGCGTGACGGGATTTTGTTTGTACGATTGATTCGATTGCTTTGTGAAGAAGAAAGAGAGAGAGGGGCGAATGGAGAAATTACCTTCTCCTTTTGCTTCTTGCTGTGTCACTGCTTTTGCTGCTTTGGAGGGTCAAATCATCTGAGCACACATTTTTTTTTGCTGGGCAGTTTTATTGATCAAATGTACAAAGCAGAGTTAAATCTGCTAGAAGAGGAACCAAAATGCAGCAACAAGCCTCACTTTACAATCAACCTCCAAGCGCCACACGTCAAAGAGAGTCGAATATGGTGCCGTTCGGCTGGCGTACACACCTGCACCTTATGAAGAAGCTTGTACTTCACTTTCTTGACCGTGCTAGTCTCCCAAACCTAACGTAGTCATAAAGAGAGTCGAATTCGCCTGAATGCCATAACTTGCCAGGTCAAGGTCATCAGCCAAACTTTCTCCCACATAAAAAATTCCGAGCTTTTCGGCTGGCACAAGCTCACGCAGCTTAGGAAGAAGCTTGTTCTTCACTTCCTTGACCGTGTCAGACATGCAAACCTGAAGAACAAAAGTCTCACCACTACCACTAAAGCACTTGACAGATATCTGAAATGGAGCATCAGGAGACACCAATTGTAAGACAGAGCCATCCGCAATGCTGTAACAAGCTAATGTCTTTTGATCCTCAAGAAGCTTTCCCTCATAGAGCATATGCAAAGTCATGACCTGCGCAGACATCAATGCTCCAGCCATGACTTTGACATCACGCACAGTGTACCAAGATTTAGCGCCTAATGTAACTCTGCGACTGGACATGTCAACAATAATGGACACATCATTTTTGGGATGGAAAACCAAATGAAATGTGGGCTCTGGCAGCAAGTCGAGCGAGGCAAGGGTCCTATCCTCCGCAATCACCTTTCCACCAAATACCAAAGCGAACTCATCAGACCGTATCCCTTCCTTGGTTTGGATCATCAATTTAACATTTCGAATGGTATCCAGTCGCCTTGCTTCGACCGGCAAGTTTTTCTGGGTCAACGAGATCTCAACATTTACTATAATCCTACTCGAGTCCTGAAGGATGAGATGGAGCGTGGAGTCACCGTGGATGCCATAATCAACTAGTCTTTTTCTATCTTCGAGATGATCTCCTCCAAAAAAAAAAGCAGCTGACTATGTTCATCGATTTGTTCCTTGTCTTGAATTGATGCTTTGATATGCTTCACGGTCGAATCTCTCCTAACTTTCAAGGCTGTTGTCTTGATGATCTTCAAGTGCAGATTCACCTTAGCAACAAAAAAAAGGCAAATGGGTTCCGAAGATGGCGACAAACTAAAAATCGAATCAACATCCATAGAATGAACAAAGTTGAAAAAATCTGAGAGTATCTGTTCTGAACAGCAAGTCGATCACAAAGCCCCTGCCTTGAAATTAATTAGCCACTGCCTTGAAATTAGAAATTCAGCAAGCAAAATCTCAAATGGAACGGTAACATAAAAAAAAAAAAAAAAATACTGACCGCACTGATTTTCCTGTTTCAACAAGGCATCACTTAAAAATGGTTCTTTTCCACTACATGTTCTTGCCTTCTCTAGCTTACCTCGTTCGATCCGATCAAGTTCAGAAAATATGGGAAAACACGACATAAGAACCCAGAGAGAGAAAGAACCTCTTCTTCGTCAGAATTCGTAGGCGCAGAGTGTGGAAGTTGAGAAGGTGAATTAGCCATCGGAGCAGAAAGATGAAAACACGTCCACTCCCTCTCCTCACTTGTGAGTAGTAACGGTGAAAGATAATAAGCCTTTATTTATACTGTATTTTTTCCTAATTCTCTAAAAATACCCTAAACTTTAAGTCCACTTTCAATTTTGTCTCGAACTTTTCTTTTTTAGCTACCCTAAATTTTGTTTTGTCTAAAAAACATCACCAACTTTTAATCTATTCTCAAATTCACTCTGTGGTTCAATCCCGACTTGATGTGGCATTTCCACATCAATAACAAATTTACATCGAAGAAAAATTATCTTCAAAATAAAATTGTTCTAGAATATATAAATTGGCGACGACTGCTAATAGGGGTAGATTTAAGATTGGAGTAAAAAATAGTGATTTTTCTTTTCAACAAAAAAAGTTTGGGGTAGATTTGATATTAGACCTAAAGTTTGTGATTTTTTTTTTAAAGACAAAAAAAAGGTTCACAACAAAATTAAGACTAGATCTAAAGTTTGGCCCTTCTTTTAGGGAATTAGGCCTTTGCCTTTCCCAGGACATTTACCACATGCGTGTCAGCCTGTCAGGTGCCAATCTTCACACCATGGACAGGGGCATTTTCGTCCAAAATCATTCACACTCAATTTCTAAATTTTGGAAAATTTAATTGTAATTCTCAAAATCTTTAAACTAGAATCCGGTTCCCTGCAGTTCTCAAACTTCTTCGGCTTTTAAGTTCGAGAGCCTTCGAGGATGCAAATGGTAGGCGTGATGGGTTTTTGCTTGTACGATCGGTTCGATTACTTCGTGAAGAAGATAGAGAGGGAGGGCGCGAATGGAGAAGTCGCCTACTCCTTTTGCTTCTTGCTTTGTCACTGCTTTTGCCGCTTTGGAGGGCCAGATCATCCGACCACAAAAAAGGAAAAAGGAGAAAAAAAAAAAAAAAAAGAGAGCTAAAAAGAGACTTTGCTGGGCACTTTTATTGATCGGATGTACAAAGCAGAGTTAAATCTGTTAGAAGGGTAACCAAAATGCAACAACAAGCCTCACTAATCTTCAAGTCTCTTAGCCCATACAGAACATTAAGATGGATCTTAGAGAAAATAGTATTGCGACAAAACACAAAGCTACTGCCATGCAATACATCAAGTCATTAGTTTAAACATCATATTTGAGATGGATTTGCCTGTCCAAGTACTACGTGCCCATTTCGACTCCGAGTCCCAGCTGAAACCAACTCGAGTAACTCCACACTGGGCATCAACTTTTAGCAACGGCGCATTCCATGAACAGATGATTTCTGGATTCGAGATAGGCATACTTCCTCTGTTGAGAGTTCATCCAATATATCAAGCTAACAGATGAAACTATGCTTTGGAATGTTTGGAGTAGGCCACATTAATTTGTGCCATGCCTTTTACCTGACAATTTCTTTGAAGAAGCTGCCTTCCAAACCACCTCATCAGCCTACCATAGATGAGAATAGACAGCACCACATAGGGCAGATTGGATCACTGCCAAATCCTCTGATCTTGGAATTGGCCATAGCAGTCTCCATCTTTGGCTTGCAGAGAAACCATCTAGCGGGAAACTTTTTCAGAAATGGCCCCATAAAGATGTAGTGGATCAAACCAGGAGAAGATGCTCTTACCATCACAAATAGCATACCAAGGGCTTTATCTCTGCGGAAAAATTACCAAAAAATCATAAACCTATTTCAACTTACCCAATTTAATCTTTAACTTTTGACAATTTGCCAATAGAGTCATTTTGCCCAATTTTAACCGGAAATTATTAATGTAAATACTTTTCGTCCCATGTGGTATGGCTGGCACTGACGTGAACATTATTTATAATTTCTTTAAATAAAAAAAATTGATTTTTTATTTTCATTTTTGATCTCCCATACCGAACTTGTTTAGCGATACTCAGAATGGCGTTCTGCCGATCTGGCCAGGCAATGGCAAGTTGGCCGAGCTTCTATTCCCGACTGATTGTTTGACAGTAGCTGGATCGCCTTGGTGTTTTCTCGACATAATCGTACATGTGAGTTTGGCGTGACAGAATTTTCTGAGTTTCTTCTTGTTTGGAACCAACCTTCTTAACGCTTCCCCCTCTATACATAACTGAAGCTCCGAAGCCATCCTAGAACAACTGCCCGTTCTCAGAGGGAATGCCGACGAAAGTGAAGGGCCTCCTCAAAGGCCTGAGATATATTTCGCATATATTTGGTGCGTGCTGACTCCGTTTCCCTTTCCATTTCGAGTCGGTGAATATGAGTTAAGTAGTATGTCGACGCCAACCATGTTAGCAGTAGAGCAAGCCGTATCTAATCCAATCCCCCTCCATCTGAAGTCGCATAATGAGAGAATTACTATCGCATGAATTGCGAGGGAACTCAATGTTTTTAGAGACATTTAGTGGAAAAAAACACCGGTTATCATGCTTGTTAAGCACTCGACAACCGATGATACGTAGACACCAAAACTGATAAAGAGTTTGGCATGTTGAATCGGTGCAGACAACAAAAAGGAGCAAGAATTGCAGATCGGGTTTCCCACGGATGTAAAGCACGTCGCTCACATCGGATGGGAAGGCCCCTCCGCCAACGCCCATAGTTGGGTACAGTCACTGCTCAACCTCCCCTTTGCGCGCCTCCATTTTTCCGGGCATCGCAGAGTCGAATGGTCAGATGATCAGTTCGAGAATATGCGAAGGGTCATTAGGCAATCATATGCAGATTAACTTACGGAGACTCGAATGCATGATGCATTCTAATGATATCCCAAAAGCAGCTTCCATTTCGCACCGTATCGCTTCTTGACGATTCACCGAGAGGAAGAAGGACGATCCGTCAAATAAGGAGGACATTGAAAGAAATAGCATTGAGATCACTTTCTGTTAGACAAAATAATTCATATGCGGAAGCCAGGATCATTTGTAGACAAACCTCCAGCCATAATTCTTGTTCTCGTTCGTCTGAAAAACCTGAAAATGCAAAGAAATTGGGCACACGCTACTAACCCAATTCACTCTTGTACTTATAGTGTATTCCAAATGAGAGAGTTTGAGTTAGACCTTGTGATTACCCGTTAGAATGAACGATCGTTCCTTTATAAACCATCTTCCATCAAGGCGGTTACCAAATGGGCGGTTGTCACGAAAAGGTACGTATGTGGAAAAACTGCATGTTGAATAACCGCTACTTTAAGAGAAAATGTAGGTCTATAAATGTGGGATCATAAAAATAAATAACATTCTCCCACTTGATCCCATCATTTCCATCATACGGATTATCCAACTAATTCCACGAAAACTTTATGCTTAAAGAAAAGAAACAAAATACATGGATCATGGCGACATGTCCTCTAAGAGCGAGTAATATCTTCCATGTATCACAATGTATCTTATTTCTTTAATGTTAGCCTATATGTGACAACACATCTTAATGAATAAACCCTATGTTTATTCCAGAACCAAGGTTAAATGTTATTCTCATAAACAACATAATGTGTACACCAAAATTGAGAATCAACATTACAACTGAATAAGAGTTTCATACAATAGAAATCGTCCATATGACAACAAATTACATTATGGGACCTACTCCCATACTAGTCACATGATCCTTATACTTCATTGGTGGCATGCCTTTAGTTAAAGGATCGGCTATCATCAATTTAGTGCTAACGTGTTCAATGACCACTTTATTCTCCTTAACACGTTCCCTTATGGCTAAATACTTAATGTCGATATACTTACTTCGACTGCCACTTTTGGCATTTTTAGCCATAAAAACCGCAGCTGAATTGTCACAATATATTCTTAATGGCCTAGAAATTGAATCAACAATTCTAAGCCCAGCAATGAAACTCTTCAACCATACACCATGTGAGGTAACCTCAAAACAAGAAACGAACTCAGCCTCCATAGTAGAAGTAGCAGGTCAAAGTCTGCTTGGCACTTCTCATGACACGGCTTCGCCGCTAACATAAAAAATGTATCCAGATGTTGATTTTCGTGAATCAACGCAGCCCGCGAAGTCCGCATCCAAATAACCGACTACTTCCAGGTTGTCAGTTCGTCTATACATAAGCATGTAGTCTTTGGTACCTTGAAGGTATCTCATGACTTTCTTTGCAGCTCTCCAGTGGTCTATACCTAGATTACTCTGATATCTTCCCAACATTCCCACAGCAAAAGCGATGTCAGGTCGAGTGCAAACCTGAGCATACATCAAGCTTCCGACAGCAGAAGCATATGGGATGTTGTGCATTTGTTCCCTTTCTAGATCGTTCTTCGGGCATTGGTTCAAATTGAACCTATCACCCTTCACGATGGGTGCTATACTTTGTGAACAATCTTTCATCTGAAATCTCTCTAAGACCTTATTGATATAGGTTTCTTGAGATAGTCCTAAAATTCCTCGAGGTCTATCTCTTTGAATCTTAATGCCAATGACATAAGATGCCTTACCCATATCCTTCATATCAAAACTCTTAGAGAGAAATTGTTTCACCTCATGTAGCAACCCCTTATCATTGGTTGCAAGTAGTATGTCATCCACATATAGCACAAGGAAACAAATTTTGCTCCTACTGACTTTCTGGTATATACATTGATCCATGACATTCTCTACAAAACCGAATGAAGAGATGACATCATGGAACCTTAAGTACCATTGGTGGGAGGCTTGTTTCAGGCCATATATAGATTTCTTAAGCTTGCACACCAAATGCTCACCTTTATTAGAGGGGAATCCTTCAGGTTGTTTCATGTAAACCTCCTCCTCTAGTTCTCCATTGAGGAACGCCGTTTTCACAGATGTAATTCCATATCAAAATGGGCAACCAATGCCAAAACAACACGAAGAGAATCTTTCTTAGATACAGGAGAAAAAGTCTCCATGTAATCGATTCCTTCATTTTAAGTGAATCCTTTGGCAACGAGTCTAGCTTTATATCTTTCAATGTTACCCAATGAATCCTTCTTAGTTTTGAAGACCCATTTACAACCAATGGCCTTCGCACCATCAAGTAACTCAACCAAATCCTAGACTTCGTTAGATGCCATAGAACTCATCTCTTCCTTCATGGCATTGTACCACAAATTGGATTTATCACTATCCATGGCTTCTGAAAACGTTTCGGGATCATTCTCAGCTTCAATAGTGTAGTCAGACTTTTGTAAATACACAATATAATCACTAGGAATTGCCGATTTCCTTATTCTAGCAGATCTTCTCAATGTTGAATCAACATTCTCTTGAGGAGCATGTTGTTCAACTGGTTGTTCAACAGTTTCTGGTAATTGCTGAACAACTGGATCTACTAGCTCAATATCAGTAGGTTGTGGAACTTCAACGATTGGTTGTTCAATAGCCGGTTGAACTGAAGGGGCATTATGAGCAACAACCAACCTTAAACTTGAGATGGAAGGTTGAGTATCTGTATGATCTTTCTTAGGATCAAGGTCCTTCGATTGATCGCTCCCACTAATAAAGTCATTTTCAAGAAATTTAGCGTTTCTTGATTCCACAATCCTAGTGGTGTGAGATGGACAATAAAACCTGTATCCCTTAGACCTTTCGGCATATCCAATGAAATACCCACTTATGGTCCTTGGGTCCAACTTCTTTTCTTGTGGATTGTAAACTCTCACTTCAGACGGGCATCCCCAAACGCGTACATGTTGCAAACTCGGTTTCCAACCTTTAAATAACTCAAAAGGTGTCTTTGGGACAGCCTTGGTCAGAACTCGGTTTAATATGTACACTGCCGTCTTAAGTGCTTCAGTCCACAAGGACTTAGGAAGTTTGGAGTTACTAAGCATACTTCGCACCATGTCCAATAAAGTTCGGTTTCTTCTTTCCGCTACACCGTTTTGGTCCGGAGAACCAGGCATAGTATATTAGGCAACTATCCCATGCTCTTGAAGAAACTTCGCAAATGGACCAGGTGCTTGTCCATCTTCAGTGTATCTACCATAGAATTATCCACCTCTATATGATCTCACAATCTTAATTTGCTTACCGCATTGTTTCTCTACTTCCGCCTTAAATACCTTAAAGGCATCTAATGCTTCATACTTATTATGAATCAAGTAGAGATACATGTAACGTGAGTAATCATCTATGAAAGAGATGAAGTATTTCTGACCACATGAGTTCGTATCCGGACCACATATATCCGTATGTATGATTTCTAATATTTCTGTACTCCTCTTGGCACATTTCTTCGACTTGTTGGTCTGCTTTCCCTTTATGCAATCCACACAAATATCACAATCAGTAAAATCTAAAGTACCGAGTACTCCATCATTTACCAATCGCTTAATTCTTTCTATGGAGATATGTCCCAATCTCCGGTGCCACAACATAGAGGAATGTTCTTTCACAACACATCGTTTTAAACCAGCATTATCATGAACATGCATCGCATCATAATAGGCATTGTCTTGCAAATTAATTCGAAAAAGACCATCAGACAAAGTACCACTCCCAACAATTTCAGATTTAAACGATAAATAGAATGTCAAATATGAAAAGTTAAAAGAGTAACCCAAAGGTACAAGTTTTGAAACTGAAATTAAGTTTCTAGAGAAACTAGGAACATAAAAGGTCATTTCCAAATTCAAAATAAAGCCACTATTAAGAACTAGTCTATATGTCCCAATAGCTTCCACATGCGAACGCATCTTATTTCCTGAATAGATGCTTTGTTCACTTTCCACTGGCTTCCTGTAGTTTTGGAAAACTCTGCAAGGAATTCGAAATGTGGATTGTAGATCCGGAATCAATCCACCAAGTGTTGTGACTTACATCAGCCATATTAGATTCATAGCAAACACAAGAGATTGGATTACCTTTCTTCTCAAGCTAGGCCTTAAATCTGACACAATCCTTCTTAATACGCCCCTTCCTTTTACAGAAGAAACATTTGGATTCTTTCTTAATGTCAGCTTGGGGAGGTATTTTACCTTTTCCCTTATACTTGCCATGACTCTTATTCTTTCCTTGTGTTGCCAAATGAGCACTTTCTCCCAATTCCATAATCAGTCTTTCCTCCTCTTGAACACACATGGTCATGAGTTCATTAATTGACCATGTATTCTTATGTGTGTTGTAAGAGATCTTGAAAGGTGCATACTGTTGCGGGAGAGTGTTCAGAACATAATACATAAGAAATGATTCAGATATCTCAACCTCAAGGTTCTTAAGCTAAGCTGCAATATCCCTCATTTGCATGATGTGCTTGTCACGCCCCAATCCTCCGAGCGCGCGCACATCCCTCTACGGTCGATAGAAATTATGCGACTTCCCAGGACACGTCGCCGACCCATTCATTTTTATTGCACATGCGGAAGCGAAACAAATCCCCGACAACATTTAACTTGGGATAGAAAAGCAGGCAATCAATTACAACCAAACAAGCCTTCTTATAAACACATAGGTTTATATACAACACTTGATTGTCTACAAAATGGACAGGCTCAACAAAAAGGAACGGCCTCGACCACTAGTCGACACGTTCGGCGATTCTTCGATCTCTACCTCCACAAATGTCCATGGCTTCGAGTCCTCCATGACCGCCATCTAAGGACCTGAAATATTTTCCCCAAACCGGGATGAGACAATGTCTCGGCGAGTCCCTACCCTCTAAGACCCAATTAGGAAGAAAATACGCCTCGGGCGTTCTAGCCACACAAAGAGGACAGAGGACTTACCTCGCCTCGGTCCATTCCTACACGTCGCACAATTCAAATAACCATCCAATCATTTCAATCAAACACTTCATCCAATCGATCGAACCATCAATCAATCGACTCGCCGATTACATGTCAACGAGACCATTCCCGGTCATCTCAATCAATACTACCTATAAGTCCGATCAACCCAGGACTGCTTATTATAAGCTGATAATAGGTAGTATAGCTCACTAGAAGCTGCCGCAATTATAATCATATAGTATACTATAGCTCACCAGAAGCTGCCGCAATTATACTCATATAGTATACTATAGCTCACCAGAAGCTGTAACTGATATAGATAATATACTAGCTCGCCAAAAGCTGCAATATATAGATAATAGCTCACCAGAAGCTGTAGCTGATAGATAATATAATAGCTCGCCAAAAGCTGCAATATATAGATAATAGCTCACCAGAAGCTGTAGCTGATAGATAATATAATAGCTCGACAAATATATATATATATAGCTCACCGAAAATGTATATATATAGATAAACCAATGCTCGCCAAAGCTATCATTCAATAATAAACCATAGAACTGGATATTCAAATCCAATAACAACCAACGATTCAAACTAGTCATACAAAGCAATTACGGTCTTCAAAGCCAACACCGGGTATTTTCAAGTTAAATACCACAACTTCATCAATATCACTCAATTCCACACTTTTGGAATTATTAACCATAATCATCAATCACTCAATTTCTCAATTTAAACATACAATAAGCACAAACCGACCGCAGACTTCGTCGCGATCGGCACGAAATTCTAACGACCAGGCCATCCCGGCAAAATTTTCGAAATTATTAAATAATTAAATTTAATTCCGAAAATTAAATAATTAAATATTATATTATAATAATAT
Organism: Eucalyptus marginata; assembly: GCA_014182565.1. Classification (NCBI taxonomy): domain Eukaryota; kingdom Viridiplantae; phylum Streptophyta; class Magnoliopsida; order Myrtales; family Myrtaceae; genus Eucalyptus; species Eucalyptus marginata. The sequence goes on along the minus strand of CM024592.1, from coordinate 34,830,161 downwards.
AATTTAATAAAATAATATTTATAAATTCAGAAATAATTAATTAATTAAAAATAATTAATTAGGGCTTAAACAAGATTCACTAATTTAATCATACAATCGGCCCTAATTAAACATCCATTAAACTAATCATGCAACTAATCTAATTTACATTAAAATAATCTAATCTAACCACCTAAGCCAAATTAGACTAATCTAAACATCCCTTAAGTGTCATTAACTTACTAGCGGGGATTAGAGGATAAACTCACCGGATTAACGTTCCGGCGAGTCTACGGCGGCGACGCCAAGGCGGGCGAGCAGCCTCAAGGCGGCGACACCAACCAAGGCCGGGAAGGGCTTGAAAACGGGCCACGACGAAAACCCTTGCTGGTTTTCTCGCCGTTCGGGCCGCTGAGAGAAGAAACCAGCAACTTCAACAGCAAAACGGCCGATCGGAGCTCCGGCGAGCGGGTGGTTAACAACCGGCGGCTCCCGGGGGTTAAGGAAATCTTATTAGAGGTTGGGATGGGCAAAGAAAGGGGGTCGGAAAGGGGCGAAACACAAGAAAACGCGAAACAGGCGGAACCAGGGCGAGTCCAGGGCGGTCCGGCGGGCCGTTCCTTCGCGCCCAATTTCGGGAGGCTACAGGGCTCTTTTCGGGGAACCGTCAAGTCCTCCTGAACGGTTTGGATGTGCTCTTCGTGATGGTGGGTGGAGCGTTGGCTGATTCTCACGGAAAGATAACTTTTAACTCTAATCTTTGGCGAAAGGTCGGCTGGAGCAGAAACTGGAACGAGGGAAAACAGAGAGGAGAAAAACGACGGCTTGGCTGGTCCGGTGGGTGTGCGACGGTGGGGCTGGCTCAGCTGGTTTCCTCTGGTTCTCTTGAGCTTCTAAACTCTCTCAACCATGGAGAAAGCCATGAAATAAGGGAGAAGAAGGTCTGCTGAAGAGGGGGCTCCCCTTGGGCTCACAAGCCTTCAACACTTGTCCAACTCTCCTCACTCATGCCCCAACCACTCTTGGCCCTCACCCTCAGCCATTTTCCTCACCTTAGCTTCCTCAAGAAGCTTGCCAAATGGTCCAACAAGTTGTGTACCATGGGGGCTACAATTTTGGACATTTCTCCCTCAAATCCTCTTCAATTCCAATCAATTCTCAATCAATTCAAATCAATTGAAGCTCAATTAAATCCACCCATGTGTCCTTCTCTCTCTTTACGACTTTTCCCATCAAATGATCCAACTTGCATTCCAAAGATTCGATTAAAAACGGCCCTTTGACAATCCCGAACAAAAACGGCCTTACTTTGCTTTTTCGCCAAAAATCTCGGTTTGTAGAAAAATCTTATGAAGATGAGTCGACGTTCCTAAAATGAATTGTGACATGGCAGAACTTTCAATTTCTGAATTCGGGTTTAAAATCACGGTTAATTTCAATCCGGCGCGATTTAAGCGCGTCCTAATCTACCGGGTAGCTTTTAGAAATTTTCGGTGCAATTGACCCGTGGTTGATTAATTTCAAGCCACGATATAAATCTTCGACACATTGGCGACTCTCGATTGTCGTGAAAATCTCGAGGTTTCAAATACGGACACGGGGTACCCAAAAACGAGAATAATCGGTTCGATGCCGGTCGACGAGGATATTGCAATCGGGTGGAATCACCCACGCTCTAATCACATATCTCGGTCGAATCAACCTATTACCGATCTGCTCGATTCGACGGTGTCGTAATGATCCTTGCGGACACACGGTCGGCGGCCGATTCATGGTCGATTCTCAAGCCTATGCATTTAAATTCTTAACGGCTTCACCGATAGACTAGTTATCTCGTGAGTGGCCAACTCAGAGAAGAGAGCTATAGGTGCACAGATGAAATACCCGACTTATTCAATTGAAAACAGAATTGGAAAATCGGGATGTCACAGTGCTCATGCACACCTTTAACACTAGTGAGCTTCAATGATGAAAATTTCATAATCAGGGTCATGGCATGCGCCTTCTCAGAACTCTCAAACTGCGCATCTATGGCCTCCAATAAGGCCTTAGCATTGCTATGCTGAGCAACCGAACCATGAATACTAGGAGATATCTTAGCCCTTATAAACATAACACAAACGCGGTTGGACCGCTCCCATTGATTATAAAGGGCTATCTCAGCTGTAGTGCTCGAATTAATAGGATCAGGTGGTTCGTCTTTCCTTATAGCATAGTCAATGTCCATCCACCCTAATTGAAGAAGAACTGACTCCTTCCAAACTTTATAGTTCTCACCATTCAGTATGGGAACATCAAATTTAAATTCAGAGAAATTCATAGGTTGTAAAGCTACATATCATAAAATCATGCTTATGTCACAAATTTGAGACAAAGATACATAAATCATGTTTTACCAATGTAAACATGTTACAAATATGAATCACATAACATAAAAATTGCCTGTGGGCTAAGTTTTTAATTTAAATAAATTCATAATTACATCATGAAGAAACTACCATATTATATACATTTTCTTAATCCCTGTGGGTAAATTAAGAAAATAATATGATATTTCGTCCTAATTAATCATATTAATACAATGAAAATTCCCGTGGGATAAAATTCATCATATTAATATAATTAATTACAATCAATGTCCATTTCTAAATATGATCCGAAGGCTCTTAATATATAATTTAATTAATTAAAGATGCTGTGGCCACTCTCTAATTAATTAAATATATGGACCATTGGACATTTAATTTCATGCATAAAATATTCATAAAAATGCATGAAATGACATAATAATTAATAAATGTACCGAGGGCAGAACAGTAAATAAATAGACCAAGACAGGATTGTAAAATTGTCCAAAAGAAATGGCAAAAAGAGAAAAAGGGCTGCGGGGCGTCAGGCGCGTGCTCGGCACGCACCTACATCCGCCGCGGGCGCTTGCCCCACACGCGCTCGATCAACGCACGGGCGCGTACGTTGCACGCGCTCGGCAACTGCAGCGGGCAGTCCGCGCGCGTGGGCCCCATGCGCCAGCGGTTGGCGCGCGCGGATCCCACACGCGCAGCGGTTGCGCGCGCGTGAGGGCGCATGGCGCATGGGTTCCACGCGCCTACAACTACAGCGCGCGCATAAGGCCCACGCGCCTTCTCCTTCGCGCACAGAAGCCATTTTCCGCCGGTTTTCACCATTTTCAGCCACAAATTGGCCGCCGTTTCTTATTCGGCAGCCCATCCTAGACCCAAATAAATAATGGGTTTTGAAGAGCATGCCGGCACGACTACATGAGTCCAAGTTACGGCGAAAATGACCAAGAAATTGGCCTCAAACTAAACGAAAAAACTCCAAAAACGCAAATCTTCAACCACCATGACTTCCCCCGCCCGATTAGCCTCCAGTGAACACCGATATACTGGAAAAACTCATGGCTAATGATCCTCATGGCGGTGTGACCATATGGGTCCGAAATCAAGAGGTGGGTCGCCGGATTTTGCCCGGAATTTGCGAGTTTCTCTCTTCGCGTCAAAACTCCGAATTACTGTTCATGTTCTAAAAGCCCGAAAATACGCCAAAAATTCAACAAAAACAAGGCAGAGGCACTAAACATGCTCTGATACCAAATGTTAGACAAAATAATTCATATGCGGAAGCCAGGATTGTTTGTAGACAAACCTCCAGCCATAGTTCTTGTTCTCGTTCGTCTGAAAAACCTGAAAATGCAAAGAAATTGGGCACACGCTACTAACCCAATTCACTCTCGTACTAATGGTGTATTCCGAATGAGAGAGTTTGAGTTAGACCTTTTGATTACCCGTTAGAATGAACGATCGTTCCTTTATAAACCGTCTTCCATCAAGGCGGTTACCAAATGGGCGGTTGTCATGAAAATGTACGTATGTGGAAAAACTGCATGTTGAATAACACTTTCCTGAAGTCCTTGTCATAATGATCGTTTCTAACGCATGATCGTGAAAATAAGCATATGGCAGAAGCTAATACTCTGAATCCTAATGCAGATGCACAAGTTCGATTCGACTCCGCAGCTCACGTTGCAGCCGGTCGATCCTCTGGAAGACGCCATAGACCCTTCCGTCCAATCACCATCGGAAGGTTGGTTCCCATTTTCCGTCCTACAAAATGCATCTAGAATCACCGAAAGATTATTCATCGTCAACACATTTAGCGTGATAACAATGATTTTGTTCTCTATGTGCAAACTTGTCGTTGCAGCGGATATGAAGCAAACCGGGGCAGGAAGCCCGGACACGCACTTGCGAAGCATTAAGGATGCACAGGACTCACCGAGACGCCTACTATCTAAAGGCTTTGGCTCACCTCAGAGCTCACCTTCCAAGCGTGCCTCTAGTGCGACGAGGCATCTGAGGCGGCACCGCAAATCAGCCTCATCCACTGATGGCCCGACTCAAGAATCATCGCGCACCGCCCGACATTCTAGAAGAAACCAGAATTTGGGTCTTGGAGTAGAGTCCTCACACGATGCCGCCATGGTGTTGAAGCAATCGCGGAGGAGGAAATCAAAGGGTTCATCTGGCGGTGGGTCGACGAGGACGTTGCGATCAAAAGGGCAAAGTCCTTCGAACGATGCATCCTCGTTGACAGAGCATGGGTCAGGATCTGAACATGGACAAGGACTAAAGAAGATTCAGAGTCATCTCAGCACAGTTACGGAAGTGTCCGAAGAAGGGAAAGGGTGAGAAGTGATTAGTGGTTAGTGTATATGTAAATTGTAAAGACTTGAACAAAATCTTCCGAAACCAGGTTGTCTCTCTTGTTGAGTTTCTTGTCCTAAGGACATTTTTCTGCTAAAAAATTTGGGTCAGTGGAAGATGGGCACTTTGGTAGTGTCACAAAGACCACAAGACCGCTTGATGGTTCACTTAATGAAAGACTTCTAGACTCAGACTTGCATCAGGCAGGTAAACTAGTAAACCCAAAGAGTTGCTTTCAAAATAGGTCGCGGTTTACAGAGCCGAAAAGGTGTCAGTGTATACAAACGATAATCGCAAAAGACTTCCTGACTCATCGTCTTACCACTTCTGTCGTGGGTATATCTTTCCGGATAATGATATGCGAAATCATATACAAGAAAACCATCATGTGCTCAAACGTTTGCTCGCATAGATCGACTCCAGAAATTCTTAGCAACCCCGGAACAACTACTAAATTGAAAAATCAGACCTCCCTCCGAGTTCCCTCTGGTGCTGCTGATCAAAAGCAGAAGTGTTCCAGGGTGCTTCTACTGAGATAGGCAGGTCTAAGATCAAGCTTTCACCAAACAACATTCATTAAACAGGATAACCAGCAATATAATGTACTGCTGTGATTCTACGATGTCCAGATATTCAATGCAAGGAAGCAGAGATATACACTGGACCTTCATCGCATATGATTTACTTACGACATACCAAGAAAATTAGCATCTGTTGCATTAATGTCGGACACTAATTTCCCGCTTTCTCTTCAAAATTCCTTCTAATTCAGCAAGCAAGTTAAAATATGATGCTGATCACTGAGTAGTTACAACTCTAGGCATTCCAATTCCTGAGATAATCTCAAGAAGAGTCGAATTCTCCTTGACGCTGTAACTCACCAGGTCAAGGTCATCAGCCAGCATTTTTCCCACATAAGAAATATGGTGCCATTCGGCTGGCACAGGCAACTGCAGCTTATGACGAAGCTTGTTCTTCACTTCCTTGGCCGTGTCAGACCTGTAAACCTGAAGAACAACAGTCTTACCATTACGGCTCTTGACAATACCTGAAATGGAGCATAGGGAGACACCATTTGTAAGAAAAAGCCATCCACAATGTTGTAACAAGTAAGGTCCTTAAGAAGCTTTCCATGACCTACGCAGACATCAATGCTCCAACTATGGCTTAGACATCACGCAGAGTGTCCCAAGATTTAGCGGGTAATGTGACTCTCGATCCTACATATTGACAGCAACTGACACATATCTTTGGGATGGAAAACCAAATGAAATGTGGGCTCTGGCAGCAAGTCGAGTTCCTATCAACTGCAAGCACCTTTCCACCGAATACCAGAGCGAACTTATCAGGTCGTATACCTTCCTTGGCTTGAATCATCAATTTAACATTTCGGACGGTACCCAGACGCCTGCTTCGACCAGCAAGTTTTCTGGGTCAATGAGATCTCCACATCTACTGTAATCCTAGTCGAGATGAGATGGAGCGTGGAGTCACCAGCCATAATCAACTTGGTCTTTTTCCTGATCGCCTCAAAAAAAAGAGCAGCTGACTATGTTCATTGATTTGTTTTGTGTCCTGAATGATGCTTTGATATGCTTCACGGTCGAATCTCTCCTAGCTTTCAGGGCCGCTGTCTTGGTGATCAAGTACAGATTCACCTAAGCAACAGAAAAAACAGATGGGATTCAGCGACAAACTGAGAATCGAATCAACATCTGTAGATTGAACAAAGTTGAAAATCCCGACAGAGCCGAGAAAGAACGAACCGGGCATCTGTTTTAAACGGCAAGTCAATCGCAAAGCCTCTGAAACTTTTATCCAAGTATTAACTTAGCCACTGCCTTGAAACTAGAACTTCACCAAGCAAGATCTCAATGGGACGGCAATACCAAAAAAGTAAAATGTAAAAATTTCCTGATCGCACTGATTTTTTAGTTTGAACAAGGCGTTTCACCAAAAAGATCGGTCTGACCAAGTTCAGAAAATATGGAAAAAACATGACATAAATCCTCCCATTTCCTCTAAAAGCAAGAAATTATTGAAGCCCCCATGAAATTATTATGGGTACGCACAATAACCATTCGGCTTTTTTTTTTTTTTTTATTTTATGTTCTCGTGAATAGGTTTGGAATAGAAATATAGGGCACGTTTGGTAATGTTTTTGTTCTGGGGAATAACTTTTTTTCAGAAACATTTTTTTCTCTTTCTATTTCTGAGAACAATTTATAAGCATTTGAATGTATTTGGTAACTATACAAAATTCTTGTTCTCCGAGAGAAATGCATTTGGTATGACCCCATATATTTTTATGACTTACAATTTCTTTTAATTTATTAATAATTTTATTAATAATTTTATTAATTTCTTTTTCTTCTCATTCCTCCGGCCGGCGACTGGCGAGGTCACCTTGAGCCTTGCCTTGATTGGGTGAGGCGACCTTGCCCTGCCACTGGTGAGGTCGAGCCTTGCTGTGGTTGGGCGAGACTCAGCCTCACCCGACCTCACCTTGGTCGGGTGAGGCTCGGCCTCTGCCAAATTTGGGCGAGGTCGAGCCTCGCCCAACCACAAGCAAAGTTTGAAGGGACCTCGCTAGTGGCGATGAGGCTCTCGGTGGCTAGGCAAGGTTCGGCCTCGCTAGTGGTGACGAGGCTCGTAGTGGCTGGGCGAGGTTCGGCCTCGCCAAATTTGGGTGAGGTCGTGTCTCGCCCGGCCAAGGCGAGGCTCGTGGGAGCCTCCCTAGCCACAATGAGGCTCAAGGGGCCTCGCCAATGGCTGGTGAGCTTGGAGCAACCTTGCCGAGGGCATGTGAGGCTCTAACGAGGTTGTCGGGCCTCGTTTGGCTAGTCATTGGCCGACGTGAAGGCGGGCGACCGGCTAGGGAAGAAGAGAAGAAGAGAAAAGAAAAGGAAAAAAAAAACTTGATTCTTGATTCTTGTTTCTTGAGTTATTCCCAGGAACAAAAAATAACTTTTTTTTTTTCTTGTTTCTATTCTAAATCTGTTCCTTTTAAATAAAAGACTTGCCAAACGCGTTTACCACCATTTTGCTCAGGGAATAAAAGAATGAAAACTCTTATTTCCAAGAGTGTTACCAAACCTATTTGATAATGAAATTTCATTTTTTTAAAATTTCTAGAACAAATTTTTATTCTAGAATTAAGTTTGGAAATTAGAAGTATTTTTTTTACTTTGTTATTTCTAGAACAAAAATGAATAAAAACTCTTCTTTTTGCATGCTCTTGCTACTAGCCCCCGCCATTGCCGCCGCTGTTTCATTCTGAGAATACAAATTTTGTGTCGTTATTAAATTTGTATTTTTGCTTAGAAGCTTGTCCATAAAATAAAAATAGAAAAATCAGTTTCGATCATAAATTGACTTATGAAGGAGAATGATTATCATTTGCGCCCTAAGAAATTAAGGATGGATCACATGAAACACTTGAGAGGAAAAGAGAGAACCTCTTCCTCGTCAGAATTTGGCGGCATGGAGACTGGAAGTTGAGAAGAAGAAGCAGCATTGGAGCAGAACGATGAAAACACGTCCGCTCCCTCTCCCTCACTTGTAAGTAGCAATGGTGAAAGATAAAAAGGCCTTCATTTGTACTGTACTTTTGCCTTTTTCAAAGGGTCGTTCCATGTAGCTAAGGAAATACAAAGAAAATCTCAGCAGGTCCACTTTTTCCCAAAGTAACTTCCAAAGTGGTGATTATCTTTCGCCCAAAAAACAAAGTGGTGATTATTGCAAAAAGAAAAAGATTATGAATTAGTGACTTTGTTTCGATTGACCCTCTAGCACCATGCTCGTGTGTGTGCGCCAGGTGCCATTATTTGTACCATAGGCACATTTTCGTCCAAAGTTATTCAAATTCAATTTCAAAATTTTCGAATTTTAATCATAATTCTTTAAACTAAAATCAGGATCCTCGCAATTCTCAAACTTTCTCAAACTGCGTGAGGTTTGGCTCTCAAGTCTGAGAGCCTTTGAGGATGCAAATGAAAGGCGTGACGGGATTTTGCTTGTACGATCGGTTCCATTGCTTTGTGAAGAAGAAAGAGAGAGAGAGGGGCGAATGGAGAAATTATCTTCTCCTTTTGCTTGTTGCTCTGTCACTGCTTTTGCTGCTTTGGAGGGTCAAATCATCTGAACACACATTTTTTTTTTTTTTGCTGGGCAGTTTTATTGATCAAATGTACAAAGCAGAGTTAAATCTACTAGAAGAGGAACCAAAATGCAGCAACAAGCCTCACTTTACAATCAACCTCCAGGCGCCACACGTCAAAGAGAGTCGAATTCGCCGGGCTGGTCATCAGCCAGCCTTTTTCCCACATAAGAATTATGGTGCCGTTCGGCTGGCGTACACACCTGCTCCTTATGAACTTTCTAGTCTCCCAAACCAGTCATAAAGAGAGTCGAATTCGCCTGGATGCCATAACTTGCCAGGTCAAGATCATCAGCCAAACTTTTTCCCACATAAAAAAATCTGAGCTTTTCGGCTGGCACACGCTTCTGCAGCTTATGACGAAGGTTGTCCTTCACTTCCTTAACCGTGTCAGACCTGCAAACCTGAAGAACAAAAGTCTCACCACGGGGAGCCTCGGCCCCGCGCACTGCCTTCTTGACAAATATCTGAAATGGAGCATAAGGAGACACCAATTGTAAGACAGAGCCATCCGCAATACTATGACAAGCTAATGTCTTGGGATCCTCAAGAAGCTTTCCCTGATAGAACATATGCGAATGCGAAGTCACGAGCTGCTCAGACATCAATGCTCCAGCTATGGCTTTCACATCACACACAGTGTACCAAGATTTAGCGCCTAATGTGAATTTGCGACTGGACATGTCAATAATAACAGACACATCATCTTTGGGATGGAAAACCAAATGAAATGTGGGCTCTGGCAGCAAGTTGAGAGAGGCGAGGGTCCTATCCTCAGCAAGCACCTTTCCACCAAATATCAGAGCGAACTCATCAGACCGTATCCCTTCCTTGGTTTGAATCATCAATTTAACATTTCGAATGGTATCCAGTCGCCTCGCTTCGACCGGCAAGTTTTTCTGGGTCAACGAGATCTCAATATTTACCATAATCCTACTCGAGTCCTGAAGGATGAGATGGAGCGTGGAATCACTGTGGATGCCATAATCAACTAGTCTTTTTCCATCTTCGAGATGATCTCCTCTGAAAAAAAGCAGCTGACTATGTTCATCGATTTGTTCCTTGTCTTGAATCGATGCTTTGATATGCTTCACGGTCGAATCTCTCCTAACTTTCAAGGCTGTTGTCTTGATGATCTTCAAGTACAGATTCACCTAAGCAACAAAAAAAAGGCAAATGGGTTCCGAAGATGGCGACAAACTAAAAATCGAATCAACATCCATAGAATGAACAAAGTTGAAAAAATCTGAGAGAGTATCTGTTCTGAACAGCAAGTCGATCACAAAGCCCCTGCCTTGAAATTAGAAATTCAGCAAGCCAAATCTCAAATGGAACGGTAACATTAAAATATATATATATACTAACCGCACTGATTTTCCTGTTTCAACAAGGCATCACTTAAGAATGGTTCTTTTCCACTACATGTTCTTGCCTTCTCTAGCTTACCTCGTTCGATCCGACCAAGTTCAGAAAATATGGGAAAAACACGACATAAGAACCCAGAGAGAGAAAGAACCTCTTCTTCGTCAGAATTCGTAGGCGCAGAGTGTGGAAGTTGAGAAGGTGAATTAGCCATCGGCGCAGAAAGATGAAAACACGTCCACTCCCTCTCCCTCACTTGTGAGTAGTAACGGTGAAAGATAATAAGCCTTTATTTATACTGTATTTTTTCCTAATTCTCTAAAAATACCCTAAACTTTAAGTCCACTTTCAATTTTGTCTCGAACTTTTCTTTACTGAAATTTTAAGTTTAGCTACCCTAAATTTTGTTTTGTCTAAAAAACATCTCTAACTTTTAATCTATTCTCAAATTTACTCCATGATCCAATCCCAACTTGACGTGGCATTTCCACATCAATAACAAATTTACATCGATATTAATATATAAATTGGCGACGACTACTAATAGGGGTAGATTTAAGATTAGAGTAAAAAATGGTGATTTTTCTTTTCAACAAAAAAAGTTTGGGGTAGATTTGATATTAGACCTAAAATTTGTGATTTTTTTAAAGACAAAAAAGTTCAGGACAAAATTAAGACTAGATCTAAAGTTTGGGCCTTCTTTTAGGGAATTAGGTCTTTGCCTTTTTCAAAGGGTCGTTTCATAAAACTAAGAAAATACAAAGAAAATTTCAGCAAGTCCACTTTTTCACTTTGAAAATGGTGATTCTCTTTTTTTAAGAAAAAAAGAAAGGTGGTGACTAGCGCAAAAAGGAAAAAAATTCTGAATTAGTGACTTCCAAAGTAACTTTTATGGTGTTTTATACCTCCACGAATATACCAGCCTTTCCCAGGACAATTACCACGTGTGTGTCAGCCTGTCAGCCTGTCAGGTGCCCTTCTTCACCACCATGGACAGGAGCATTTTCGTCCAAAATCATTCACACTCAATTTCTAAATTTTAGAAATTTAATCATAATTCTCAAAATCTTTAAACTAAAATCCGGATCCCTGCAGTTCTCAAACTTCTTCGGCTTTTAAGTCCGAGAGCCTTTGAGGATGCAAACGGAAGGCGTGATGGGTTTTTGCTTGTACGATCGGTTCGATTACTTCATGAAGAAGATAGAGAGGGAGGGCGCGAATGGAGAAGTCGCCTACTCCTTTTGCTTCTTGCTTTGTCACTGCTTTTGCTGCTTTGGAGGGCCAGATCATCCCAACACAAAAAAGGAAAAAGGAGAAAAAAAAAAAAAAAGAGCTAAAAAGAGACTTTGCTGGGCACTTTTATTGATCCGATGTACAAAGCAGAGTTGATATCTGTTAGAAGGGTAACCAAAATGCAACAACAAGCCTCACTAATCTTCAAGTCTCTTAGCCCATACAGAACATTAAGATGGATCTTAGAGAAAATAGTATTGCTAGAAAACAAAAAGCTACTGCCATGCAACACATCAAGTCACTAGTTTAAACCTCATATTTGAGATGGATTTGCCTTTCCAAGTGCTACGTGCCCATTTCGACTCCGAGTCCCAGCTGAAACCAACTCGAGTAACTCCACACTTGGCATAAACTTTTAGCAACGGCGCATTCCATGGACAGATGATTTCTGGATTCGAGATAGGCATACCTCCTTTGTTGAGAGTTCATTTAATATGGCAAGCTAACAGATGAAACTATGCTTTGGAATGTTTGCAGTAGGCCACATTAATTTGTGCCATGCCTTTTACCTTGCTGAAGTTCTTATGTTGCTCCATATGTACCATTACCTGACAATTTCTTTGAAGAAGCTGCCTTCCAAACCACCTCATCAGCCGGCCATGGATGAGAATAGACAGCTTCACATAGGGCAGATTGGATCACTGCCAAATCCTTTGATCTTGGAATTGGCCATACCCAGTCTCCATCTTTGGCTTGCAGTGAAACCCGGAAAACATTTTCAGAAATGGCCCCATAAAAGATGTAGTGGATCAAACCAGGAGAAGATGCTCTTACCATCACAAATAGCATACCAAGGGCTTTATCTCTGCGGGAAAATTACCAAAAATCATAAACCTATTTCAATTTATCTAATTTAGTCTTAAACTTTTGACAATTTGTCAATGTAGTCATTTTGGCTAACTTTAACCAAAAATTGTTAATGTAAATACTTTTCGTCCCACGTGGTACTGCTGGCATCGACGTGAACATTATTTTTAATTTCTTTAAATAGAAAAATTGATTTTTATTTTCATTTTTGATCTCCCATACCGAACTTGTTTAGCGATACTCATAATGGCGTTCTGCTGGTCGGGCCAGGCAATGGCAAGTTGGCCGAGCTTCTATTCCCGACTGATTGTTCGACAGTAGCTGGATCGCCTTGGTGTTTTCTCGACATAATCATACATGTGAGTTTGGCGTGACAGAATTTTCTGAGTTTCTTCTTGTTTGGAATGGTTAACCAACCTTCTTAACGCTTCCCCCTCTATACATAACTGAAGCTCCGAAGCCATCCTAGAACAACTGCCCGTTCTCAGAGGGAATGCCGACGAAAGTATCGCTTCTTGATGATTTACCGAGAGAAACAAGGACGATCCGTCAAATAAGGAGGACATTGAAAGAAATAGCATTGAGATCACTTTCCTGAAGTCCTTGCCATAATGATAGTTTCATACACATGATCGCGAAAATAAGCATAGGGCAGGAGCTAATACTCTGAATCCTAATGCAGATGGGCGAGTTCGATTCGACTCCGCAGCTCACGTTGCAGCCAGTTGATCCTCTGGAAGACGCCACAGACCCTTCCATCCAATCGCCATCAGAAGATTGGTTCCCACTTTCCGTCCTACAAAATGCATCTAGAGTCACCGAAAGATCATTCGCTGTCAACACATTTAGCGCGATAACAATGATCTTGTTCTCCACGTGCAAACTTCTTGTTGCAGCAGATATGAAGCAAACTGGATGCACAGGACTCACCGAGACGCCTACTATCTAAAGGCTTTGGCTCACCTCAGAGCTCACCTCCGGAGCGTGCCTCTAGTGCAACGAAGCATCTGAGGCGGCACCGCAAATCAGCCTCGTCCACTGATGGCCCGACTCAAGAATCATCACGCACCACCCGACATTCTAGAAGAAACCAGAATTTGGGTCTTGGGGTAGAGACACCCTCACATGATGCCGCCATGGTGTCGAAGCAATCGGGGAGGAGGAAATCAAAGGGTTCATCTGGTGGTGGGTCAACGAGGACATTGCGATCAAAAGGGCAAAGTCCTTCGAATGATGCATCCTCATTGACGGAGCATGGATCAGGGTCCGAACATGGACAAGGACTAAAGAAGATTCAGAGTCATCTCAGCACGAAAAGAGAATAGTGATTAGTGCATATGCAAATTGTGAAGACTTGAACAAAATCTTTCGAAACCAGGTTGTCTTCCTTGTTGAATTTCTTGTTCGAAGGATATTTTCTGCTAAATTTTGGGTCAGTTGAAGATGGATTCTTCGGTAGGGTTACAAAGACCCCAAGACTTGCATCAAGATATGCGGATCAACTTGAGGGTGCCATGTTTCAGCCATTGACAAGAATTAAATGTAAACCCTATCATTAAGCGACATTCGCAACTCCTATCAACAAGTCAGGCAGGTAAACTAGTAAACCCAAAGAGTCGCTTTCTAAATAGATAGCACTTATACAGACACGAAAAGGTGTCCAAACACATAACGCCAGTGAATACAAACAATAACCGACCATCTGCCTGCAAAAGATTTCCTGACTCATCATCTTACCACTTTTGTCGTGGGTACATTTCTTTCCAAATGATGATATGCCAAATCATATACAAGAAAACCATCATGTGCTTAAACTTTTGCTCGCATGGATGGATTCTGGAAATTCTTAGCAACCACGGAACAACTACTAAATTGAAAAATCAAACCTCCCTCCGAGTTCTCTCTGGTGCTGCTGATCAAAAGAATTATTCCAGGGTGCTTCTACCGAAATAGGTAGGTCTAAGTTCAAGCTTTCAGCAAACAACATTCATTAAACAGAATAAGCGGCAATATTATGTACTGCTGTGATTCTACGATGTCCAGATATTCAAAGTAAGGAAGCAGAGATATTCACCGGACCTTCATTGCACATAAAGTACTAATGACATACCAAGAAAATTAGCATCTGTTGCCAGACACTAATTTCCAGCTTTCTGTTCAAAATTCCTTCTAATTCAGTAAGCAAAATCAGAACTATGATTCTGTTCACTCAGTACTTACAAACTCAAGGCATTTTATTTAGCACGCGAGATAATCTCAAAGAGAGTCGAATTCTCCTGGATGCCATAACTTGCCAGGTCAAGGTCATCAGCCAGCCTTTTCCCCACATAAGAGATATGGTGCCGTTCGGCTGGCACACTCACCTGCAGCTTTTCAAGAAGCTTGTTCTTCACTTCCTTGACCGTGTCCAAAAGAATAAGATTCATTTAATGCCAGATTGTTTGAGCAAGTATCGGAATTCATAACCGTCTCAATGTTATTTTTATTTTTTTATTTTTATTGTCTGAATATTCAGGAACTAAGACCATTCCAATGCTCCTTTTCGCCATGCATAAACTAAACCAACAATTAGGATAAGCACAGGTTCAGATCGAAACTCATTGCCCATGGATGTCCAAACTAGGGCCAAATCTGAAGACACCATTGGTTCTATTGAATCAAGACAGAGCCATCTGAGGATGCAATTTTAAGATTCTGTAATGACAAGCTAAGGTCTTGTGATCCTCAAGCCCCTTCCCTTGATAGACCATACACAAGCTCATCACCTCTGCCGACATCATCGCTCCGACTATGGCTTTGACATCATGCACAGTGTACCAAAATTTAGCGCTTAATGTGACTCTACGACTGTACATGTCAACAATAACTGACACATCACTCTTGCAGAAAGTCAAGCGAGGCGAGGGTGCAGTCCTCTGCAAGCAACTTTCCCCTGAATACCAGATCGAAATTATCCGGCGGAATCCCTTCCTTGGCTTGAATCATCAATTTAACATTTTGGACGGTATCCCATTTCCATGCTTCGACCAGCGAGTTTTTCTGAGTCAATGAGATCTCGACATTTACCATAATCCTAGTTGAGTCCTGAAGGATGAGATGGAGCGTGGAGTCACCATGGATGCCATAATCAACTAGTCTTTTTCCATCTTCAAGATGATCGCCTCTGAAAAATAGCAGCTGACTATGTTCACCGATTTGTTCCTTGTCCTGAATCAATGCTTTGATATGTTTCATGGTCGAATCTCTCCTAGTTTTCACGGCCACTGTCTTGATGATCTTCAAGTACAGATTCACCTAATCAATCAAAAAAAAAAAAAAAAAAAAACGAATGGGTTCCGAATCAACATCCATAAATTGAACAAAGTCGAAAAAATCTGAGAGAGTATCTGTTCTGAATGGCAAGTTTTCCACTACACTGTCTTTCTCCAGTTTACCTCCTTCGATCTGACCAAGTTCAGAAATTATGGGAAAAACATGACATAAATCCTCACTTTTCCTCAAAAAGCAAGAAATCTCGAAGCCCCTCATGAAATTACTAAGGAACAAATACAGAGTGAGAGAAAGAGAGAACCTCTTCTTCGTCAGAATTTGGAGACACGGAGCGTGGAAGTTGAGAAGGCGAAGTAGCCATGGGAGCAGAATCATGAAAACACGTCCACTCCCTCTCCCTCCCCTCTCCTATAAGTAGCAACGGTGGAATATAAAAAGCCTTCATTTGTACCGTAATTTTGCCTAATTCCCTAAAAAAACCCCAACTTTAGGTTTAGTATTAATTTTGTCCCAAATTTTTTTTAATCCAAACTTTAAATTTAGCCACATGTGTACCCCGAATTTTTATTTTTATTTTTGTCAATTTTTAATATGCTCTCAAATCTACTATATGTTCAATTCCAACTTGACGTGACATTTCCACATCAATAATATTATTTTCAAAATAAAAATGTTCTAGAATATAAAAATTAAGGATGAATTGCAACTTAGGACAAATTTAGGACAATGGTAAAAAAAGTTTGGGGTATGACCTAAGTTTGAGATTTTTTTTTAAGATAAAAAATGTTTAAAATAAAATTAGAACTAAATCTAAAATTTGGCCTTTTTTAGGAAATTAGGCCTTTGCCTTTTTCAAAGGGTCCTTTCATAAAACTAAGAAAATACAAAGAAAATGTCACTCACTTTTCCCTGAGGTAATTTTCCAAAGTGGTGATTATCTTCAGTAAAAAAAGGAAAAGGAAAAGTGGTAATCATCGCAAAAAGAAAAAAAAAATGGTGACTTCCAAAGTTTTATACTTTTCTAGAATACATTCGCCGGACAATTACCACGCGTGTATCCTTCACAGTGTTCACACCATGACAGGGCATTTTCGTCCAGAATCATTCCAACTCAATTTCCGAATTTTCGAAATTTAATCATAATTCCCACAATCGAGAAGTTTTGTTTTTTTGACTGCTTTTTGTTTTTTTTTACTGCTTTTCCTGCTTTGGAGGGTCAAATCATCCGAACACAAAAAAGAAAAAGAGAACAAAAATAAAAGATCTAAAAGGAAATCTCTTTTCTAGCTTTTTTTGGCCGGGCAGTTTTACTGATCCGATATTCAAAGCAGAGTAAATCTGCTAGAAGAGGAACCAAAATGCAGCAACAAGCCACAACTTACAATCAACCTGGTTTCACTAATCTTCAAATCTCTTAGCTCATACAAAACATCAAGATAGATCTTAGAGAAAATATTATTGCTAGAAAACACAAAGCTATTGCCATGTAACACATCTAAGTCACTAGTTGAAACATCATGTCTGAAATGGATTTGCCTTTCTAAATACTATATGCCCACTTCGACTCCGAGTCCCAGCTGAACCCAACTCAGGTAACTCCACACTTGGCATAAACTTTTTGCTCCGAACCTCCTTAGCGACGGTGCATTCCATGAACAGATGATTTCTGGATTCGACCTTTGTTGAGATTTCATCCAATAAAGCAATCTAACAGATGAAACTATGCTTTGAAATGTTTGGAGTAAACCGTATTAATTTGTGCCATGCCTTTTGCCTTGCTGAAGTTCTTATGCTGCTCCATGCACTATTGCCTGACCATCTCTTTGAAGAGTCTGCCTTCCAAATCACCCGATCAGCCTGCCATGGATGAGAATAGGCAGCACCCCATAGGGCAGATTGAATCACGGCCAATTCCTCTGATCTTGCAATTGGCCAGACCCTGTTTCCATCTTTATCTTGCAATGGAAGCCCTAAATCATAAACCATCTAGCGGAAGAATTTTCCACATGGCCCCATAAGGATGCAGTGGATCAAACCATAAAAAGATACTTTTACCATCACAAATAGCATACTAAACAAGGGGTTTTATCTTGAGAAAAATTATTTAAAAAGTCCTAAATCTATTGCATTTGTACAATTCAATCATAAACTTTTCTAATTTGGCCAATTTTTTTTTTGTCTAGTCCTATCTTATTCTATACCTATTTTACAAGCCCAATGTGTATTTTTGTGCCATACACAAGTTGCAAGACTCTATTCCATCATTCATGTGTCCCCACCCTTGCCCCTTGAGAAGGTGAGGAATCGCACTCCCCACCTTCACCTTCCCAAGTAGGAAGGGTGGTCATTAGGGCAAACACTACTCGTTAATTTGGGCAATTTAGTCTTAAAACTTTTAACAATTTGCCATTAGAGTCATTCTGGCTAATTTTAATAAAAATTGCTGACATGGACCTATATAACATGGTTGGCATTAATGTTAATTATTTTTATTATTTTTATTATTTATTTTAGTTTTTTCTTTGTGGCCATTGGTGAAGCTCTCATTGGTTGTAAAGGGCCTGGGCGAAGGCGGGAATTTGGGCGAGGGCCTTCATGGCCCCACTAGCCGTCAGTGAGGCGGCCCACGCATAGATCTAGCGAGTGATGTGTGGTTGGCGGGGTCGTTAACACAATGATAAAAAAAAGTTAAAAGAGAAAAAGGAAAAGAAAATAGGAAAATTCAAAAAATAAATAATAATTTTAGAAAAAAAAGGATAAGTAGTGATTTTGTGATTTCCAATTAAAATTGGTTGGAATAATTCAATTGGCAAATTATCAAAATAATTAGGATTAAAATAAAAGTTTATGATTGAATTGATTTAAGTGCAATTTGTTTATGACTTTTTTGATAATTTCTCCCCGACGGAGGAAGAACTAAAGGAAAGAATTTGCCAAAAGCTCTTCCATTTTGAAATGTAAGCTTTCACCAAAGCAATCCACCAAGGAGCAGCATCGGAAAGCAACAGTCGTATGAGATTCCATTGGTAAATATGCTTTAGTCCCAAAACCTCCCTCCTCCTTTGTCAAGCAAACGTCTAGCCACTTTACTTTTGCACTTTTTTTTTCGTCTTCGTTACAGAACCAGACCACAAAAAGGCGCTCCAGCGACTTTCTATAGCCTTCATTGGTAAAACAAGCACACCGCACCAGTATGAAACAATGCAGACAGAACCAACAAGTTATAACTTGCAATCAAAGGATCAGGGACGCAGTCTCTTGGACAAGCTCGTGCTCGAGGAGCTTGGTCTTGAGCTGCGACTTGCGCTAGCAGAGGTCCTCGACGAGGTGGAGGAGCTCCAAGAAGTCCGGTGGGCGGGGCTGGACCTGGCGGAGGACTTTGGGCATATCTGGTTGTTATTCGAAGTTGTTTTACCAAATTAATTGGAGTCATATTAATGGTTCTGATTGACTGGCAAAGGAAAAAACTGAAGCAACAAGCGCGTCCCAACCTGATTGTTTCTGCAACATGTCGATCCATGTTCGTCATTGATGTAAAAAAGTCATAAGATCTCATCTCATAACCATCTTTCCTTGTACATCCTAACGAAAAAAATCATGGGCTGATCTGAGCATACGAGTGCGCACATTCAGAGCGCGCCATTTTCATACTAATTGGTCCTTCTCAATTGTCTTTAGGGCAATTCTCTGCATAATCCTACATGTGAGTTTGGTGTCTAAAATGGTTAACCAGCCTTCCTAACGCTTCCTCCTCTAATCACAGCTGAAGCTTGGGAGCCATCCTAGAACGACCACTGCTGCTCAGAGGAAATGCCGACGAAAATGAAGGGCCTCCTCAAAGGCCTGAGATGTATTTCGCATATATTCGGTGCATTTTGACTCTGTTTCCTTTGCATTTGGAGTTTGCGAGTTTGAGTTAAGTAGTATGTCAATGCCAACGATAAGTTTCATTCGATTCCACATTGAGATTGAAAGAAATGGCATTGACATCACTTTCATGGAGTCTTTGTCATAAATAATCATGATCGTGAAAATAAGCATAGGGCAGCAGCTAATTCGCTGCATTCTGATGCAGATGAGCAAGTTTCATTCGACTCCGCAACTCATGTTGCAGCCAGTTGATCCTCTGGGAGATACCACAGACCCTCCCATACAATTGGCATCTGAATACTGGTTCCGCATTTTCTCCTAAAAGTGCATCTAGAAAGATCAGATGATATTCAAAGAACAAGAATCTTGTTCACTATGTGCAAACTTGTCGTTGCAAGTTGCAACAGATATGGAGCAAAGTGGGGCAGCAAGCCAGGACTTGCTAGGACTCACCGAGACACCTACTATCCACCAGCTTTGGTTCACCTCAGAGCTCACCCTCCGAATGGGGCTCTGGTGCAATGAAGCATGTGAGGCAGCACCGCAAATCAGCAGCTTCTGCTGATGCCCCACCACAAAAATCATTGCGCTCCACCTGACATTCTAGAGGAAACCAGAATTTGGGTCTTGGGGCAGAGTCACCCTAACGTGATGCCACCTTGGTGTTGAAGCAACCACACAGCAGGAAATCAAAGGGTTCATCTGGTGGTGGGTGGATAAGAAATTGAGATCTAAAGGGCAAAGTCTTTCCAGTGATGCATCCTTATTGACAGAGCATGGATCAGGGTCGGAGCATGGACAAGGACTAAAGAAGATTCAGAGTCATCTCAGAGCAGTAGCTGAAAGTGACCGGAGAAGGGAAAGGGCAAAAGGTGATTAGTGTATACGCAAATTGTAAAGACTTGAACAAAATCTTCCAAAACCAGGTGTCTGTCTTGTTGAGTTTCTTGGCATCGGTGGAAGATACATACTTTGGTAGGCTCCCAGAGAACACAAGAACGCACGAAGGCTCAGATAATGAAAGACTTCTAGACTCAGAGTTGCATCAAGACATGTAGCTCAACTTGAGGGTGCCATGTTTTGACCATTGACAAAAACTAAATGCGTGCTTAAGATTGCCCGAGTCCAAATACAAATCCCGGGGTTAAAAACAGGCTTCGGCAACATTTGCAATTCCCATCAACAAGTCAGGAAGGTAAACTAGCAAGCCTATATTTCATGGGAAAAGAACTGATGAAGTAACTTAAAAATTTTCAACTTTAAAAAGAGTTGCTTTCTTATAAATCCTAGTTTGCAGACAAGAAGAGGTGTCTAAATACATACTGCCAGTGAATACGAACAATGAATGACCATTTGCCCACAAAAGATTTCTTGACTCATCGTTTTGCCATTTTTGTCGTGGCTACATTTCTTTCCAAATGATGAGTACGTGCAATCAAATCAGATACAAGAAAACCATCATGTGCTCCAACATTTGCTCACACAAATTGATTCCAGAAATCACGAAACAACTACTAAATGAAAAAATCAGACCATCCTCCGAGTTCTCTCTGTTGCTGCTAATGAAAAGTGGAAGTTTTCCAGGGTGCATCTACTGAAATTGGTAGGTCTAAGATCAAGCTTTCAGCAAACAACATTGATTAAACAGAATAACCCACAAAATCATGTACTGCTGAGATTCTACAAATTCCTGATATTTAATGTAAGGAAACAGAGACATACACTGGTCCTTCATTGCACATGATGTACTAATGACATATCAAGAAAATTAGCATCAGATGCATAAATGTCAGATACTAATTTCCAGCTTTCTGTTCACAATTCCTTCTAATTCAAAAGCCAAATCAGAAATATGATGCTCTTCACTCAGCATTTACAAACTCTAAGGCATTTCATTTACTACGAGGTGAGACAATCTCAAAGAGAGTTGAATTCTCCTGGATGCCATAGCTTGCCAGGTCGTGGTCATCGGCAAGCCTTTTTCCCACATAAGCAATATCACGCAATTTGGCCAGCACACTCAACTGCAGCTTATGAAGAAGCTTGTTCTTCACTTCCTTGACTGTGTCAGACCTGCAAACCTGAAGAGCAAGTGTCTTACCATTCCTGCACTTGACAAATATCTGGAATGGAGCATGGGGAGACACCAATTGTAAGATAGAGCCATCCGCAATGTCGTAACAAGCTAAAGCCTTGTGATCCTCAAGCTGCTTCCCCTGATAGACCATGTGCAAGCTCATCACCTCTGCCGACATCATCGCTCCGACTATGGCTTTGACATCACGCACAGTGTACCAAAATTTAGCGCCTAATGTGACTCTGCGACTGGACATGTCAACAAAAACTGACACATCATCTTTGGGATGGAAAACCAAATGAAATGTGGGCTCTTGCAGCAAGTCGAGTGAGGCAAGGGTCCTGTCCTCTGCAAGCACCTTTCCCCCGAATACCAGATCGAACTCATCCGGTGGAATCCCTTCCTTGGCTTGAATCATGAATTTAACATCTCGAACAGTATCCTGATTTCTCGCTTCGACCTGCAAGTTTTTCTGAGTTGACAAGATTTGGACATTTACTATCATCGTAGCCGAGTCTTGAAGGATGACTTGGAGCGTGGGGCGACCGTGGATTCCATAATCAACCAGTGTTTTTCCATCTTCAAGACGATTGCCTCCCAAAAAGAGCTGCTGACCATGTCCATCGATTTGTTCCTTGTCCTGAATAAATGATTTGATATCCTCCACAGTCGAATTTTTCCTAACTTTCAGGGCCACTGTCTTGGTGATCTTCAAGTATAGATTCACCTATGGCACCAAAAAAAACATAGGATTCCACAGATGACAAATCAAATCGACATCTATATTATAAACAAAATCGAAAAAACCTAGAGATCCAAGAAAGAACTGGAATCTGTTTTGAACAGCAAATCTCAAATCTAGACATTCACAAGTCCACCACATAGCCTCTGAACTTTTTTCCAGATAAATTTACCCAATGGCTTAAAACTTTCACCAAGCAATATCTCAATCAGAAGAAAAAAAAAATCCTTTCAACAAGGAGTTTATGGTTCTTTTCAACTAAATTGTCTTCTTTTCTCTAGCTTTCCTCCTTCAGGATAGCCCAGTTCAGAAAATAGGGGGAAAACGTGACGTGTCCTCACTTTTCGTCAAAAACAAGGAAACTCGAAGCACTAAGAAATCAAGAATCAGAAAAAACGATGAAACGAACGTGAGACCCTGGAGAGAGAACCTCTTCTTCGTCTGAACTTAGAGCCACGCAGGCTGAAAGTTGAGAAGCCGACGCATCATGTACAGCTTCGACCGCAGCCGCAGCATCTTCGTGATCATTCCTGATCAGAAGCTCCTTCAGTTTCTCGCGCGCATGAGACGGAAGCTTCGCCACACGCTCGTTGAAAGAGCTGCGACCCGGATGATCCTCGTTGATACCGCCATCATTACAAGAACCTTGAGCGTCGGACAATCGAAAACTATAGTCGGTGAAGATCGTCATGGATTGACTCGGAGTTTCCAAGGACGTGGCAGTGGAGTTGAGACTATTTTCGTCGAAGAAGAAGATGCGTTGGATCCTGGGAGACATGTTCGAAGATGGGTCGAGAGCAGATGACTCGCTGCAAGCACAATGATGGTGCTGGTGCAGGCAGAAAGAGACGACGCGTCCTGGACAAGTAACCATGAAGGAAATTGTGCAGAGGTTCTTGGCTGGACGTTGACTCGGTGGAGAAGTCGTTCTTTATTCTTCTAACTCAGCCAGATATAGTTCCCTCCCCCCTTCGAGGATGGTGACAAAGTCTCCTTCACTTTCATTTTCCTTTGCCTTAATTCTTTTAAATTTAAATGTTAATAGGAAATTCATTCCTTACTTATCTCATTAACTGATATTTCTTTTATTTAGCTCACCTTTTATCTTCTGATGAGTTCCCCTAGTCAGAAACAGTGGAAACATCTATTCCAATTTCTACCAGCTTTTCTGGCAATCTTTTATCAGCATGGCAGCTGATTTGAACACTTTGTTTAACGACAACCACTAATTGTGAGGCTCGGGTTTCGCTGGTTCCATGACAGGCAGGCGCAAGATAGCGGAAAGGATGGAGAAGACCGGCAACCACTAAGGCAGAAGCTGCTTCCTGCTATATATATAAGGGATACACAAAAGAATGCAACATTTTATCACCACATCAATTATCCAGCAAGAGTACACATGCACATATACTCCCAAGTTCCTCCAATTCCAACAGTAGATTACACATCCGGAATATGCCTACTCTAGTACCATATCATCATCATCATGAGATCAACCTGGAGTGAGGCATGACCATGGGAGAAGAACCGAGCCTTTGTACTGACTTTGGCGATGAAACACCCCCGCCTCTTTGTGTCAAGAGGGTATTTGGATCAAGTGGTAGTTTGTTCTCAAGTGGAGCTAGAGGGAGATGGTTCAAGCATTGGATGCTTTTGGCCGGTCTCAAGCATGCAAGATGGTAGCGTAGCTGGTTGTTCCACATGGGAAGCTTGTTTGCCAGTACCGTTCCTTCCTTTTCCTTTGGAACTGGGGCGCCGGTTGGATCCTGCATAATTCGAATAAAAGTTAGAACTTTTCTAAAATCCGAAAGTTTGCCATACATAAGCTTGTGATATTCGATGTCTTGCAGTTGATGTTTCAATGCCATTAAAACTCCGACACACCGACCAATTAATTGGCTACTTAGTCCGTCATCCATAGATATAAGTCAAATCTCCTAACTATTTTCAAGATCATTAATTAAAGTGAAATGTTAAAGGGGCAAAAAAAAGAAGAAGAAAAGAGGTACAGGTGAAAACTACTG
This sequence comes from Eucalyptus marginata, assembly GCA_014182565.1. Taxonomy (NCBI): domain Eukaryota; kingdom Viridiplantae; phylum Streptophyta; class Magnoliopsida; order Myrtales; family Myrtaceae; genus Eucalyptus; species Eucalyptus marginata. The sequence continues at coordinate 34,805,854 of CM024592.1, read as the reverse complement.
CTATCGGTCTCAGGAATTCCAGTCTAAATTATGAAAGATAACAAGCCAGAATCTTAACTAGGTTTTTCATGGGCTTTTTCATGGGCACATAAAAGACATGGTCAAGCAAAGCAGAAATGATAGAAGAGCAATCAGAGCAAAAATCAATTAAAAGGATGATTAAACACCAAAGTGCTGTTGAATTAGACTTATCCTTTGAGTCATTATGTCCAGCCAAACCAGATAAGCATCCACTAATTATGTTCCCCATAGTTCAGCTCTAAATATATTGGCGTACTTGATAAATCTACCAAACTAATTTTCATAAAACCAGAAGAATGTAGGGAAGACTGTATGACATACCCCAAGCCCAAGGAAAGTGAAAGACTGATTATCTGCTCCAAGATAGATCTCTATGAGCTTCCTTAAATCTGCCAGGGTAGCGTCCTTCACGACCTTAAGCGTGGTGATAACGTTCCCAGTATTTTCCTTCGATGCTTCCCACTTCACACAGACCTCTATTTGTTCATCAGATCTGTCGCTAGAAGGATCACTATTCTCCTTTAAATCCAGTGCTAGGTCATTAGGTGTCCGGCTTTTGGTCACCTGGAATTCTGCCACTTTCATCTCTTTTGGCTCGGTCGAAAGCGCCGGGCTTTTAGTTTGTGACATGGATTTTTTGTTCACCTCTGAGAGGATTTGATCACCAACTGTAGACTCTTTGGTAAGACTCTTCCCAAGCAGGTCTTCTTTAACCATCATGATGGGAGTTGTTTGGGGATCCACATTCTCTGACCCTCTTTTCTCTGTTAGTGGTGCTCCAATTTGATGGGAAAGCTCCCTATAGTTCCCACACAGAGTGAATATATTTTGAATCCTTAACCGTCTCGAAGAGGCCACATCTTTCTCGTTCGATGGTTCCACTGTATCACTTGAAAGTGCTTGGGGGGGAACAGTTATCGAGCACACCCTCTTTTCCTCTATCACTTCTTTCTCTACTTCTTCATCCATGGCCTCTTTATGTCCCTCTTCCTCTTCGACTTCTTCTTCTTCCTCGAAAACTGTGCTCAAGCAGACTCTATCGCTGAACATTGGCCCATAAACATCATATGCAGCTACCTCAGCCGAAGTGCTTGTATTTGAATAATTAGGAAGGTCCGAGAGGTTACTGCTTCTGTCCAACCGGTTGACTCTGTTGTCTACATATTTCACTTCTCGTGCATAACAGTCTTGATCACCCATGTCCAAATCCATCGATTTCACCATTCCAGGGTCCTCATCCCCAATTGTTCCCAGCAACCTCTTAGCAAAGCCACTCCATTCCCCATCCGTAGGTCCATTCTCATTGCCATTTCCGTTCCTCAACTGAGACTCTATTTCCTCTAACCGTCTTCTCAGCATTTCAAGTTCCTCTTGCTGTTGCAGTATCCTCTCCTCCATTCTCCTCCTCTCCAATTCTACAAACTCATCAGCCATTCTCTGACATTCAGCTAATTTCTTTTCCAGCTCAGTTTTAAGAACATGTATCCGCTCATTCACCTTCATGTTGATCTCCTCCTCGCTTGCGCCAGATACTTTCCCTTCCACTAGCTGGAGTTTCGTTCTCAGGGATGCGACCTCCTGTTCCTTCTTGAGGAGCTCTTTGTGTGCTTCATTGCGCTCTTTTTCTCGGAGCTTGTTCTCCATTTGCAGCTTGCAGATGAACTGGTCCATTGCTGCAATCCTCGAACCCAACATTTCTGCAGCCAAAGAATCTTCAGCTCCAAGTTTGTCCTTGACTGGTGTATGTGGGCCTCGGACAATACATTTTGCTTTGGCTCCATACTCTAGCGTGGAAATTGTCTTGTGTATCTCCTTTGGGTCTGGGCTTGCACATAGTATCATAAGAATCTTCGATTTGTCGTCCTCAAAAGAATCCTAAAAAAAGGAATAATTCATAATCCATCATATCTATAAGACATAAGAAAGAAAACAATCATACTATCACTCAACCACGACAATTCACTTACCTGTAGAAGCATTGTTAATTTGCTGTCTCTGAAGGGCACATGTGAATCACCATTAGCAATAGATTCAACCACTCTCTTCAGTGCTACATTACCATGGTTGATCTTTGCAGTCTAAAATCAAGAGGAAGGATTCTTAAGTAACTTACAGATACTAGACTTAAAGTTCAAGCAGGAGAGTAAAATTTCGTGGGCATTCCCTAATAAAATGTAGTCCTCACCTGCATTTTGGCCTCAAATCCAACTTGGCCAGCTTGCTCAATGTTTTCAGAACCAGCCATATCGACAAGCATTAGCCGTCCCCCAACAGTAGGCACATCCAAAATAATCTGAACAAAATTCAATGAGTAAGTTCACTTTCAACTGTCTCCTGACTCTTATTTCACTGATGATTCATGTTTGGTAAGATTCATACCATGCAGTGGCTTCGAGAACTTCTCTCGTTGCAGAGCGTGCTCTTGACAATCCTCCGCTTCTCCACTTTCTGAATCTCTTTTGAAATCTTCCCAGCTTCAGTACCTGAGATAAATGCTGCATTTTTCGCCTTTTTACCCATCACTTCGAGTCTTACCTGAAGTTGCCAAAAGATAAATTGCTAAGCCAGGACAGAATATGCCGTTGTTAAATCTCATACATTGTCATGACCGAGTCAATCCATCATGACAATTTATAATCCTACTTCCAAACTATCAGAAGGACAAAGTCAAGTGATTTTACCACAACCATAAATACATTTGGAAGTGAACAGGGGCACCCTTGTTACATTTCATAAGTTAAACTTTTTACTTAAGAATCCCAGATACTTCTTAGTTCTTATAGAAGTCACAAGCAACAGAAAATGGTCTCGTTTGCAATCTCTCTGCAATTTAAGCTAAATACACCAATTATACTAAATTACCAAACAGCAGGCAGCTCAGAAGCACACGGATAGCTGAATGTCTTAACCTTCAAAACACACGAATTCCTCAAATCACGCGGAGAAGAGATACCAAACTCAGAAATGTAAATCCATCAAACATCGAAACTTACCTTCGACGAACCCCCCTTGGGCCACCCGAGCCCGAACCCTCCTCCGTTGCTTGACAACAGATCATAAATCTCCTCATTATAGATCTCCAAAACAGTAACTTGCACGAAGGTGCCGACCCCCAATTGCCCCCCGTTCGCCTCCCCTTCCTCCCCATTCTCTCCCAAGATGTCCTTCAACGACCGGTACACGATCCCCGGCTGCTTCGAGCACCCGAACATCGTGTGGCTCTTGCCCGACCCCGTGGGCCCGTACATCATCACCGTGCATTTCGCCCCCAGCTTCACCCCGTTGATCCTCGACTGCACGAACTTCTTGTAGAACGAGTCGAGGTCCTCCTCCTCGGACAGGGAGACCCCGTCGAGGCTGAAGTCGCGGTACCCGAACTCGGCGCGGACCCGGACGGTCTGCCGGTCCGGGTTGATCTGCAGCACGGAGGCGGGCTTCTCCTTGCGGTCCGGGCAGTCGCGGATCCGGCCGACGACCTCGACCGGGTGCTCCCCGGCGGGGGCTGGCTTCCCTGTGGGCCGAGCTGGGGGTCGGGGAGGGGTGCCCGGATCTGGGTCCATTGAAGTGGAGGCGGTGCTTGGACTGGGGGGTCTTTAAGGCGGCGTGCGGCTGACTGGACTTGGAGGAGGAGGAGGAGGAGGGCGTGGGCGCCATTTAAGAGGAAACCCAAGAAGAGAAAGAGGAAAAGATCGTTGAATTCGGAGGCGGTGGCGTTCTTGCTTTGAATGAATCGTTCCAGGTTACGATCGAAGCACAGAGAGAGAGAAAGAGAGAGAGGATGGAGAAGATGGAAATGGAAAGAATCGGAGGAGAGAGAGACGGGGTTGCAGGCTTCGGGGGCGCGTTCAAAGTGAGGGAGAAAATATAGCCGTTACGATTCCTAACGTCTCTTTTTTCCCCAGGCCACGAGCAAAGAGAGCCTTTTTCAAGTTTGGATCTTCTTTGCTCCAAGAAAGGGCAAAAAAAGAAAAAAAAAAAGTAAAGATAAAAAGAAAATGAGGTAAACAGAGAATGGCGCTTGGTCGGCACTCGGCAGATATTAAAAGATTCAATTCTTGTTTTGATCATCAGTTCACTTCAATTTAGATCGATTGTGAAACAACTCGTATTGTTTGGACATTAAATTGAATTGAATGACTCTTTTTTTTTTCTTGCTGCCAAAATCCAGGCTCGAATTGTATTAATTTAAATAATAACGACATTATCAATTCAAGATTACTTCGACATGAGCAATTACATCTGAAGTTGAATTTTGGTTGTTAAAATATGTCTCGAGTTTGAGTCCGGTGTGAAATTCAGAATATTCCGAATTGAATATGTTACGGACGTTCGAAATTGAGTAAAGAAGATCTTAAGATCAACTTCCCAAAGCTTGAATCTGTATTGGAGAATTCGGCCGCTGAAATAGGAAATTTCAACTTTGATTTGGATTTGGATTTTGTTTAAAATATATAGAGATATGTTTTGGATAAAATCGTTTTAGATAGGAAACAGAATCAAGTTGGCATAATAATAAGGGTTTTACTTATATATAGACTTGTGACCGTGGGTGGTAGATGTGGATCACAAATTATCTTGAAGCGCCACGTGAGTGCATGGTGTTCCGCCGTTGATCATGAAGAGTTGGTCTTGAAGTACCGTCTAGTCGTCAAGTGCTTGGGAGGGATTTTTCTTTGTCGTTCTTGTCCATGAATTACATCTAAGAAGATTTAGTGTTCAAGCCGATTAAATCTGGTGGTAAGATTTGCGTGTAATTTCTTCGTGAGATTGAGTGATTATTTCTTGAAGAATTTTGAGGCTAAACACTGAGTGTGTTATTGGGTGTAATTGGGGTTTGGGAAACACCAAGAGAGTGTTTGAGTGACTTGAATGTAATCTCCTTGTATCGCTTGATCTATAGTGAAATTCGCTGCTGCTCTCCCCGTAGACGTAGGTCTTTACGATTGAATCACGTAAATCTGATGTCCAATTTATTTTCTTCTTCTGTCTATATTATTGTTCGATCGCTCGCCTTAATCGCAACATTGGGCATGAAGAAAATTGCAACTACTAGATTCAAAGGGGATATTGATGGTCTTACATTTGGTTCTCTTGACTATCAAAAGAATCGATCTCTTTGATATCATGCTTAAAGTTGACATTCGTATCAAAATACTATTTCAAAATCCCCATCTCTCCCCCTTCTCTCCCTTCCCCCACAACCTTCTTTCTCTCTTGTTCGCTCCTAGCCACGTTGCTTACCACCCCATCCCACCCCTACAACACGGCCACATCCGCTACCGATGTTGTGTTATCCCCGATGCTACAGCCAATGCCGGGCGGACAGTGGCAAGAACAAAGGAATGAGGAGAGAGAGAGAAGGGGTGCCACATAGAGAACAATGGGATCAACGAAGATGGTGGCTCGGCTTGGGATGGTGGGTGGCCACAGTGTAACGATCGTAAATGGCGTCAAGGATGAGGGCCATGCTCGGTTAAGGTTTTAGGTTAGGTAACTCGGGAATGATGAAAGGAGTAACTTGAAAAGGAAATTGACAGATCCTTAAGCAGGATTGCAATGTAAATGCAACTTGAAATGACCTCCCAAAATTGATGAAATTTTCATAAGTTTCAAAAATCAAAGATTGTATATTTGATGTCTGCGTGCAAAAATGGGAATTTTTTTTTTTTTGAAATTTTCCCTATATATTCTAAAAACATAGAAAGCAAACCAAAGCAGTGTTCACTCCCTTTCACTACGTAAGTGACAAAAACTTAGAATAGGCAAGGTGGGGACAACAAAAGAAAGGGAGCCGTTGATATTAATGATGGAATTGCTGCCAAGATCTGGGAGGCTCCAGATCGCCATATGAATGTCATCATTCAAGCTTTATATTCGAACCCTGCTTGAGCAAATTGCTTATTTGATCCCATCTTGAATGATTGCAGGAGATTTGATGTTCTCTTGCCAAGATGGGCAAGAATTTGTGGCTGGGTTTTGCCCTCTTCAGGCGATGGAGCCATTTACATTTTTTGCTCACAGAAGTTTCAAATCATATCATATTTTCATGCTCGCATTACATTATCATTGGGAAAATTACCCAATTATTCATAAATGTATTGTATAGATGGTAATTTAGTCCTAAATTTTTCACTTCTATCAATTTAACCTTAAACTTTTGTACAAAATTCCAATTTACTCCTTCCAGTTAATTTTCGTTGAAAACTGCTGACATGGTGGTCCTTCAGTCATCATTAATCGACTTATATCACACACTGCCACATTAGTAATTTCTCTCGAAAATTGGTCAGAAGAACCACGTTGGAATTTCACATAAAGATTTTTGACTACATTGATAAAATTAAAAAGTTTAAAACTAAATTGATATCCATACAATATGTTTAGGATTGATTAGACAATTTTCCTCATTTTTACCCCTCCTTATCTTCCCAAAAAGATTATAAAATTCGGTAATTTTGCAACTTAATCCTCAATCTCTAAACATTAAAAATAATAAAATAATAAAATTCAAAATTCAAAAATATTAAAATATTATTAAAAGTTGTGATTTTGGTAAGCCACGTTACTCGTTGGTGAAAGATCAATTTTGGTGAAATGAAATCGGTTAACATAAAAAGGTTTAGGACTTGCACAAAACGAAAGGTTTAGACTTTTTTTGACACTTCTTCCATAACATACTAATCAATATTGAAAAGAATCTGTTAAACATTTTTGCTGTTTAGTCTTGTGCAAGTATTGTAATGTTATATACAAGCATTAGCAAACTATAATACCACAAAATTCAGGATCCTACAATTGAATTAAATCACAGTATAATTTCTTAAAATTCAAACAATTTAGAATGAAAACCACTTTGAAATTAGGCCAAATGTAAGAATGGTGATCCAAGTTCAACCAAAATGAACGTGAAAGATGATATAAACACGAGATTCTCCGCGTAAAATCCCCCATTTTCAATTATTTTTGTTTCTTTTTCAAGCATTTAAACTCTTTTTCTCTACTTTCTTCCATGAAAGCATTTAATCTGTTGAGTGGATTTATAGCTTGCACCCTTTTCTTCATAGCTTGGACTTTATAGATTGTGATACGACCAATTTCTGTTGTTTAAAGAAGTTAAAAGAGGTTCAAAACTCACAAGATATTTAGAGTTTAATTGCCATACACAATATAAAATATCTAGCGTAATTGCTAGTTTCGACCAAGGATAAGTTTGAGAATGCTTTTGACTATGAGAATTTGCGTCTACAAAAGGGGCCTCCATCTAAAAATATTCTTGTGGAAAGCAAGGAGTGTTCGATATTCAGTTTCTAAAATGAAGCAACTTCTTCTTCTTCATTTTTATTGTTTGGCAAAATTGCATTTCAAAGTATTTGGATGTTAAGTTATTTAGTACTATCTTTCTTCCAAATGATGGACTAAACTCAGTTTTTCGTTTGGCATAATTGTAGCAGAACTGCAATCGTGTCGTGTTGTGACCGTGCTGTGAAGTGCAGTGACTCAAATGTTTGATCATTTGTGTTTTAAAGTAACAATACTTCAAAGGTATGTAAGCTGGCTTCCCAAAAGCTGCTATGAACAATTGTGACTTTGGAAGTCCTGCAGTTGTCGAGGTGTTGGCCAACACCTTTAAAAGCCGCAACACCCATTTTATGACCAAAGCTGCCGCGAGAAAGTTGTAGAAAAAAAAAACCTTATTAGTACTATAAATGGCATAATTCAGAATAAAAGGATTCTAAAAATGAGACCTAAAAAGTAAAATCTACAAAAGAAAAAGGAGAAGCACCAACAGTCAGAAAGGTAAGGAGCAATTCTTAGGATACGTTTGATTCGGTATTCCCAAGGGGTTTTTGGCTTCCAAAGCCCCTTAAAGAAATGCTAGACCGTCTATCAATCATTTTAAAGTAGCTTTCAATTAAAAGTCAATATTGGAAAAGTTAAAAGCCTAATGTTAGTAAGGATTAGTTTTGACTTTCAGCATTTGGCTAAATGCTGAAACTCATTTTTTCCTTCCAAAACTACCCTCATCCAATTTTCAAATTTTCATTTTTGCTCTTGTTATTATTTTTAAAAATGCTAAAAAAAAAAAAATATATATATAAATGCTAAAAAAATCAAACAAAAGAAAAAAAAAAGACCAACCCTTCGTTGGTTCGACAAAGGGTTATGATTGCTGGTGAGCTAGATTTGGCGCCGATGACTATCGATCAAGGTCACCCAATTGTCAAGGGTCGCATGACCTAGGTGATCACCGCCTACGTCTTGCGGGAGGGTCGCTTGACCTCGGGCGACCTTGACCAATAGTCGTTGATGCCAGATTTGGCTCGTTGGCGGTTGTAGCCCTTTAGCCGGACCGGTGAAAGGTTTGTTTGTTTGTTTTTTTTTAATGGGATAAGTGTATTATAAGTCCTAAAACTTATCATAAAAATGTAATTGAGTCCTAAAACTTTCAAAAAGTGCAATTAAGTCTTAAAACTTGTTACGAAAGTTCAATCAAGTCCTAAAACTTTCAAAATGTTCAATAAAGTCCTAAAACTTGTCTTGAAAGTGCAACCGAGTCCTAAAATTTTCAAAAAATGCAATCAATGGAAGGACTTAGATTGAACCACTTTGATAAGTTTTAGGACTTGATTGTGCTTTTTGAAAGTTTTAAAACTTAATTATACTTTGTGACAATTTTTAGAATTTAATTGCACTTTTTAAAAGTTTCAGGACTTAATTGCATTTTTATGACAAATTTTAGGACTTCCAATGCACTTATCCATTTTTTAATTATATATACATTTGATTCTTTTAGCATTATTGTCAAATTTTATATTTAAAAAGTTGCTTATATATATTTTTCAATTTAAAACAAATAAAAATTAAAAATACTAATATTACTCATCCAAATGGCTTTTTAAATGTGTTTTTTATGAAACAATTTTCTCTTAAAATTACTTCTCAAAACACAATTTACCAAATGGTCTTTAAATTTACCCAAAATCTTTTAGACTAAACTGTTTTGCACTTTTTAAATGGGCTTTCAAAATACTAAACCAAACGCACCCTTAGGCTTTGTAAAGACAACTTTGGGAATATGTCTCATGATAGTTTTTACTGTGAAAAAAATGCAACACACCTCTTTTTCTCTTTGACATGTTAATAATTAGCCATGGCAACTTAAAACATGTATTACCGGAGACATAAGTTACAAAATTTAAAGTACAATTGCAACATGAGACAATGCAACTCATATTTATCGTATGTTGGGTAGGCACAAAATTACTAAATAATTTGATTTGGTTATTGATCTCACAAAAATGGGGAAAGGCATCTCATTTGCATATACCAAGTATCTCGCAACTATGTTGTTCCTGAAAAATGTGGTTAGATTTAGGCATAGCGCTGCATTCATGAAAGATCGCTTTGATTGCAAACGTCATGCGGAGGCACTTCGACTTATTTACACATCCTAATTTGGTAACTCAGTTAATTCCCATGAATTAATTATACCCGACGCTTAAATACACGAGCAAATCTAATAATGCTAATTAATTTTGACTCGGAAATTAATTCAGAAAGTCACAAACACGCCAACTCAGAAAAGTGTGATCACGGGGAAGTAAAAACATCCAAGTGAAAATTACAATGTTATCAAATCTGCTCTTTTATTTTAGTACTTGTATTCTCCAATTTCAACCAATAGAAAACCCAGGAGATTACCTGTACGAGGCTTTTTACCAGCTGTCAGCTAAAAAAAGAAAAAAAAAAAATAGAAATCTCGGCCCATAGAAAAATCCCCAGGCCCTTCTTCTGTTTTTATTTGCACTTTCGGCCCAACATATTTTCTCCTTGGTCCTCAGACTACCACGAAATTACTCAAAAGCCCAAACCGAAGACCCCTGTCTCATTCCACCTCACCACATATTTCAAAAATCGAAAACTCGCCCTTTCCCGCCCAAACACCAAAAAAATTTAAAAAAAAAATTGAAAATAAAAAATCTTGAAAATCTGCATCATTTCTCATCTTCTTCGGGAACCTCCAAACCCAAACCTTAAACTTTCCGTCTCTCTCTCTCTCTCTACGTTCTGCATCAGCTGAAAGGAAGATCCCCGATGTCCGCGCCGTCGGTTCGCCGGATCAAGGACCGCGGCGGCGCCGGAGCCAAGGTCGCGGCTCCGAGACCGGGTAAGCCCCTGACCCCGCTCTCCAACGCCAAATCCGTCCCGGGGAAGGAGAATTCCGGCTCCAAGCCGAATGCGCAGAAGCCCGCGCTGCGCGCCGTGCCGCGCATCTCGAGCGACGGCGCCCGGTGGTCGTCCGCGGTGCCGAGGGGGCGGAGCCCCAGCCCCTTCGGCGGGCGGGCCGGCTCGGACGGGAAGAAAGACAGGGCTTTGCCTAGGGTTTCGCTGGAGGGGCGGGAGGCGGAGAAGAAGGAGAGGAGAGGGATTAGGGAGGTCGGGGTGAAATCGAGGGACGAGAGCGGCGGTGGTGGCGGCGGGGGCGGGGGGTTGAGGATTTTGAGGGATTTGAAGGATAAGGTGAAGAAGGGCGGCGATTGTGAGCAATCGTCAGTTGGGAAAGTGGGAGTAAAGGGAAGGAATGTACATAAAGTGAATGGAGAAGTGTGTGCTGATTCTGAAAGTTTGGGCAAGTCGAGCAAGGTCGATACTCAGTTAGATTCGAAGGGTCGCGTTGAAGAGGTGAGGGCTGAAGAGGTTAGTGTTGATCTAAGTGGTCACCCTTTGCATGAACTGTTGGTAGATAAGAAATCAGAAGAGGGAGCAAATGCTAATTTGGCATCCTCATCTGGTGTTGCCAGTGAAATGAGTGGAAATGCGAGTGCGAAATGTTTGAGCAGTTCAGGGGTGGAGAAGGGGATGAGCTCTGAAGCTGTCAATGGTCAAGTGGGTAAAAAGCATCCGAGTAGGCTACATGAAAAGCTCGCTTTTTTAGAAGGTAAGGTTAAGAGGATCGCTTCTGATATTAAGAGGACTAAGGAGATACTGGATTTGAATAACCCAGATGAGTCGAAAGTCGTACTTTCAGATATCCAGGAAAAGATTTCAGGAATTGAAAAGGCGATTGGTCATGCAATAGGTGATTCTGATGGTAAGATGGCTGCAGTAAAGAACACTGCAAATGCTGTCCTTGAGAGTGACAAATCAGTTGGGGAGACTCAGGTTGAGAAAAGGAGTAGTTCGAAATGTTCGGTTAAAGTTTTGAATAGTGAGGAATTAGAAGCTCGACTTTTTCCTCATCACAAGCTGCTCAAAAATCGAACCTCTGTGAAGGCATCAATAGCAAGCACACAGTCATCAAGCAAAGAGGGAGTGCATGAGATGAATATTTCTGAGGCTAATTCTATGTCAAAGGTGGAAGATGACAATGCGATAGCTTTGGAGTTTTTGGCTTCATTGGATGAGGAGCAATCTAAGATCACCATCAGGGATCAGAAGTCTTGCATGGAGATCTGTGAGGTTCAAGAAATGGATGGTGTTGCAACTTCAGCAGTAGAAGATAAATTTGTTGACGGGAAGGCTGAGCCGGAGATAATGCTCACAACTGATGAAAAGCTTGAAGAATTTGACGATCAGGAGAACATTCAGAGGCTTATAATTGGAGAGGAGAATGAAGACTCTTATGCTCATCAACTGCATGAGATCGGCAGCAAGACCTCCACTGGAGGTTGGTTTGTGTCAGAGGGAGAGGCAGTACTCCTTGCTCATGATGATGGCTCATGTTCCTACTATGATATTGCCAATTCGGAGGTACGTGATTTGCTTTGCTCTCATGATAGTTTAGCTGAGAGTATAAACCTCATTGCCACAATGTCCTCAGGAGCGTATTCACTTGCATTTCAGATGTTAGATGTGGGGATTACATCCACTCCAGAGAAGTGTATGTTGCTAAGTGAGCTTTTGTCAATGTGCATTCACTACTACTTGCGTGTCAAACCTTGCCAATTGACTAATAAAATCTTTTACAGTTAGTTTGCTTTTGCATATTTAGTGATAAAATACTGTACTCATACCTTTGAATTTACTTATAGGCAAGGTGACTGTTTCTCTTTAAGTAAGTTCCATGTACTTGAATTTACTTATAGAGCAAGGTGACTGTTGAGTGAATTTCTTCGAAAGTTTGCATTGGTTTGTTTCACTGGGTCTTTGGTTGGTCATTCTTGAATAACAGGTGATTGCTCTTTCATGATGTCTATAGTTCACTGGTAGTTTGTCAACCGCGCATGTATATCATTCCTTGAGGAAAAAAAAATGAAATTGATGTTGCCTGCACTTAATCAGTGATTAAGATAGTGCCACAATAAGCAACCATGACTACCAGGAACTTCCTCATTTGAGGATTAACTACGTCAACAGATGTCCAGCTGTTTTATTTTACTTTGTTTACTGAAATAAATGAAGATTTTACAATAGGTTGTGAAGATTTCTTTATCATTACAGATCTTTTTTTTTTTTTTTGTGAAAATTGCATGTTCAATCCCTTAATCTGGCAAAAGAGGCTCATTCATCCATGATAATCATCATTGTTGACAAGTGTCAACCGCAGGACATAAGTGAGGTCTGGTTGAAAGAAAAAAGAAATAGATCTAATGTGCCTCTAATGGTTTGGGATTGTGCAGGAGAAAGCTGTATACAAGCCCTCCACGGTGATCTCAACTAACATATGGAGGGATTGTTGGATTATCCGTGCTGCTGGTGCAGATGGGTGTTCAGGAAGGTATGTTGTTGCAGCATCTGCTGGAAATACGATGGATGCAGGGTTTTGTTCCTGGGATTTCTACACCAAAGATGTTCAAGTTTGCCATATTGAGGAAGGCGGTGCTGTAACTTCTTCAAGAACAGTACTTGGCCCTTTACCCAGTAACACTTTGTATAGAAGAAGTGCTCTGTCTAGTATTATGGTCCCAGAAAATCAGCTATGGTGGTATAAGCCATGTGGACCTCTAATTATCTCAACAGCCACCTGCCAGAAGGGTGTCCGAGTCTATGATATCCGGGATGGGGAGCAAGTTATGAAATGGGAAGTGCAGAAGCCTGTGTTAGCAATGGACTATTCGAGTCCTTTGCAATGGAGAAACAGAGGGAAAGTTGTCATAGCTGAAGCTGAGGCAATCTCTCTATGGGATGTGAACTCTCTTAATGCACAACCATTACTTTCCGTGCCTTCCACTGGACGAAAAATATCAGCCCTTCACATTAACAATACTGATGCTGAAATTGGTGGAGGGGTTCGACAAAGGTAAATGCTCTTAGACAATTTAAGTCTCTATCCTTGTCAACAATATCCTAAATGTAGTTCTTCGTGTGCAAGGCGACTGGATTTTCGTATCATCTACATTGGCACCTGTTCATATTGACTACATCACATCTCTGTTTCTGATTGTTGAGTTGCTTTTATGCTATAAATGCAGTATTTGTTTGAAGCATGCATGATTCTATCTATCGGTCTCCATTTGAAGGTTTTCATCCCATAGTCTCTTACGACTTTCATGTTGAGTGCAGAGTCAGTTCATCGGAAGCTGAAGGCAATGATGGCATATTCTGCAGTGGTGATTCAATTAATATCATGGACTTCCGCCATCCATCTGGTGTGGGACTCAAGATACAAAAGCTTGGGATCAGCGTGCAGTCAGTCTTCTCTCGTGGTGATTCTATTTTTCTGGGCTGCACAAGCCTAAAATCGGTAGGAAAGAAACTGAGTTGCACGCAGGTGCAACAGTTCTCCTTGCGCAAACAAGGCCTATTCAGCACTTACGCTTTGCCGGAGTCAAACTTACACTCCGACCATGCAGCGATAACTCAAGTTTGGGGCAACTCGAACCTGGTCATGGGGGTGAGTGGGCAAGGACTGTTTGTGTTTGATGCCACAAAGAATGAAGCATTGCACTCTCTTGGGTGTGGAAGCACACAAAATGTCAGAGAAGTCATTGGTCCAGATGACTTGTACTCGCCTTCTTTTGACCATCTGTCCTCACGTGCTCTCCTTATATCGAGAGATCGCCCGGCATTGTGGAGGCACTTGTCTTAGACATGACAAAACGGTTCGTGCCTTGGTGGTTCAGTTTCAGAAAGAACTGTATGTATGGAGGATCTCATCTTTTTCCTTGTTCTCACCAATGGAGGTGAAGGGCTGTCTTAGTACTATGATCTGCCCATATGGTGCTCTTCATTTTCTGCGTCTGGATATGAAGGTCTGTTATGACTCAATGTAATGTTCTTATTTATCATAAGAGGAACCTGTCCTGTAGACAACTACAAATAGAATTTTGGTTATTACAGCAGAAGATGAGGTTGGAGATGCACTTTTAACTGGTAATTTTAAATCAAATACAATGTCAGCCCAGGCACAAGAAAAGCAAATAGGAACACATAGATACAGGGTCAGTCCAGAGACACATCACTGTTACATGGAGCTTATGTCCTGTTTAAGCCAACATGAGGTTTTAGATCATTCCATGATCCAATGGGTATGGTGTACTCATCGTCTCGCTTTCATTCGCTGAAAACTAGAGCGAGGTGGTAATACATGTATATAGCTGATGATTTTGCCCATCAAAGAATGAAATAAAGACGAACATTTAGGGGTCCGTTCGTTTTGCGGAAAATAATTTCTGGGAAAACGTTTTCCGGATTTTTCGACGTTTGTTTTAAGGAAAATGTTTTCCATTAAAAAAAAAAAGTATTTTAAAATAGGGGAAAATGTTTTGCACTTTTGAAAAGTGAAAAACATTTTTTTCACTTGATCTCTTTATCTCACATCTCTACAAATCCCGACTCCTCCTCCTCTTTATTTTTATTCTTTTCTTTTTCTGTTCGAACTATTTTTTAATTTTCTTTTTCTTTTTTTAATTCGAATTATTTTTAATTTCCTTTTTTTTTTTTTTGCTTCCCATTTTTTTTTTTTGGCTAGTCGTCGACCAAAGTGAACCTCAAGCTCGTCGATCTCAAACTCGCGCTCGTCGATTTGGCGAGCCTTGAGCTGATGCTCGCGCTACCAATCTAGTGAGCGGAAAATATTTTCCTTATCGAACACCGGAAAATATTTTCCGAAACATTTTTTTTTTTTAGCGAACATCGAAAAATATTGTCATTTTCTGGAAAAATGATTTCTAGAAAATATTTTTCGAAAATGGTTCATTTTTCGCGAAACGAACGACCCTAATTAAATGATGAAATCCAAAAGTAGGTAAGCAAGAGATGCTGTTTCAATTAGTTAGCTGTCAATTTTCTTCTTCTATCGCCGATTTTGTTTGATTCATCCGTACACGAAACTCATCTCTTCAGAGCCACTGATTGCATGTTTACGTGGTGACAATCTTGTCTCTGCTTTTGGACTTGATGCATCTGTCGGTTACCTTGGCTTCCGATTGATCTTGCACTATGTAAGGAAATAACTTGAGAAAATTTCGGGCACTTAGTTTAATTGATGAAGTTGAAAAGCTTAATTGCTTGGTCATTACCCCTATCATGTATACTTTGTCCTAACCGTTTTGTCTAATTAGCAAGTCTTAATAATCGTCTGAGAATCGAACATAGCTTAACGAAATTGCAAATCAACCTTTGAATAAAGAGCCAACATGGTGCAAGTGCAATCAAAGTATCCCTAAATCGAAGTAGCAATATTTTGTGAAAAAAAAAAGTGGGACAACTTGCTAGAAATGGTACGATCTTTCCGATCGTCAAAGTTGAAAAGGGAAAGATAATGGCAGGTACTTGAATTCTTTAACTAAACGACACTCTTAACGAAGGAAGATGGAGGACTAAGACGCTCTTCTTCCTTGACAAGGACTTTGGATAAGGCCTCGGTGGTTACTGATTAGACCCATGACAATCACGACCATGACAAGATGATGCCAAGGACGTGCACCTTTCGCATGCTTCTCGTTAATCTCCAAATTAAATATGCTTGTTGGTATGTCAGTGTTGAACGGGAGTTAGTTATTTCGAGCATACACTTGATGTCTTCCGTCATCAATCCGAATGAGTCCTCTCTCTGGACCGCAATGCCTTGATGATCATTTTCAATTCTAAAGTAAGGTGGTGGTCCATCCTTTCGCTTCACCGATCAATTCAAAATGCAGGCCCCGGTTATGAATCATCTGGCACTACTCATTTAATGTTGTGGATGCAAACCGTGGGATCTCATTTCGCCCCCGCGTACTCTTCCTCTATCTTTACGGTATTCATTTCACGTCATTTAAGTTAACCATCGCTGTACACATTGCTCGATCGTATTGCACTTCGAACGAAGCTGAAAGGCACCCCGAGGGCATCCATGAAGATAGATGAAATGAGGGTTTTGGGGTAGGGGATGCGTCACTCTCGCCGTCCCTCCTTTCGTTGTCTTCTTCATTGCACATTAATAATAAGAATTTGTCAATAGAATTGGAAGTTACATTTTGCACTGCTCACATCTATGTTTATTTCCATCTGCTTTGTAAAATATTGACATTTCTTTTCCTTAATAATGGAGTTTTCTAGAAAAGGTTGTTTGAATTTATTTCGATTTTCACCATTCATGTAGTTCTGCTACTCTCTTTCAAGTGTGTTTTCTCGAGTTTATCAAACCAAAAATTTACTTAGCATAGGGGAGAATATAATTAAATGTTGAAATATTGTAGGGGATTCAAAATGCATTACATATTATTAGTTAGTTGTCTTCTAAAATATGAAGTGTTCAATACAAAATAAGAATTCAAGACCCTGCATATGACTCATTCGTACTTTAGGAATTAAATAACGAATTAATTTACAACAAAATGTGTTGTACTGAAAAGCTGTAATGAGATTTCTCTTCCTCACGTGTAATCAATCGTTCAAGCTCTAAACTATAGATTTAGAGGCATCTTTGCTTTTAACTTGATAAAATTATCTAAAAAGTCCTAAACTTTTTGCACTTTTACTCATTCAATCTTAAAATTTTCAATTTGTCAATTGAGTCCATCCGGTCAAATTTGGTTAGAAATCATGAGTTGATGTAAATAATTTTTAATGATATTTTAATATATTTTTAAAAACTATTTTTCTGATTTTTTTTCCCTTCTTCCGTTTGCCCGTGGCCGGCCACTTGCCATTATTGGTTTAGTTGGTCTCGCCTAGACTAGGGCGCACCTTAGGAAGGCTCATCTTTGCCAAACAAAGGCTAGATTTGGCGAGGCTGCCTTAGCCTAGGTGAGGGTCAACCTCACTTGGCCTAGGCAAGCGCTCCCCACCCTTGGGCCTTGCCTATGGCAGGAAGGTTGCCCCGCCTAGCCAAAAATATTAAAATATCATCAAAACTTATTCACATCAGCATTGGTTGTGTCACGTATGAAGACTGGTGTCTACGTTAGCAAATTCCAGCCAAATTTTTTTATATGAACTCAATTGACAAAATACGAAAATGTTTAGGATTAAATTAGTAAATTAAAAATTTAGGATTAAATTGGAAAAAGTGTAATAGATTTAGGATTTTTTGGACAATTTTTCCAATATAACTTTCATTGCAACATGAGTGATTTGGTGACTTGCTATTAGTACCACTAGGACTATATCTCTTATCAACTTAGTTATTAGCCATTTTTTTCTTTTTCATTTCTCCACTATTCTTCATCATATAAATTTATTTCCCTAATTTTTTTTTCAAATATATTAAATTGGTATTCTCATCGTGTGCTTTCATGGGAGAATTATCAAAAAAAGTCCTAAATTTATTGTAATTGTGTCAATTCAGTTCTAAATTTTTTCACGCTTTGCCAATTGAATATGTCCGGTCAATTTTAACTAGAAATTGATGATGTGGATGCCGGCTGCCCCACATGGCACGGTCGGTGCTGAGGTAAATATTTTGAATAATATTTAATAATTTTTAAAATGTGTGATTTTTTAAATCTTTTTTCTTTACTTTTTTTTCCCTGGACTTAGGGCCGGGATTAGTGAAGAACAGAAAATACCAGAAGAGCTCAAGTCCCAGGGGCTTCCTGGTTCCCGAATCATCACGTGTTAGGTTTGATTTTTATTCATTTGTAGGTTGGTTGCTGATGACACTTTCCCCCTCGTTTTCCTTCACTCTTGGGCGTTACCCGTTTTTGGGATTTATATTCGTGAGAGGTGGTCACTCCGTGCCGTACTTATTCACGGCTCATTGGTCCAAAGTAGATGAGCCCTATTACCTTAATTCTTGTATTTTTTATTTTGGTCTAAAACCGTAACCTTTGTTGAAATGTACGTATAAGTTGCTTTAGAAAAAAATTCACATCAAAGAGTTAGTGTGGTGGGTCAAATTAGATATGTTGATGAATTCAAACTTGAGCTCCCTTTTGATGATCTTCTCAGATAAAGATATTGAATTTTTGCTACGCACTTCTAATATCTCACGAAGTGGCTAGAGGAAAACCGCTTTGATGTTATACATATGTATATGGGAAAAAGTATAAAAAAAAAGTCTTTAACATATTACACTTAAGACAATTCAGTCTTAAACTTTTTGATTATGCCAATTTAGTTATAAACATTTTCACAATTTGCTAACTAAGTCATTCCGATCAATTTTGGTTGGAAATCATTAATCATCTTACGTGGTAAGCTCAGCACTAACGTAGACATTTTTAAATGATTTTAATAGGTTTAAGACTCAATTGATAAAATGTAAAAGATTTTATGACTAAATTGGTATAATTGAAATGTTTAAAATTGAATTAACACAAATTCAATGGGACAATTGTCCAAAAAGTCCTAAACCTATTGCATTTTTGCCAATTCAGTCTTAAACCTTTTAACTTTGCCAATTGAGTCCTAAACCTTTTCACTTCTTGCCGATTCAGTCCATCCGGCCAATTTTGGCCGGAAAATGCTGACGTGGACGCCAGGCGGTGCCACGTAGGACTACCATCTTGGTGTGGACAATTTTTAATAATATTTTTTATTTTTTTTTTGAATTTGAATTTGAATTTTTATTTTTTATATTTTTTTATATTTTTTTTTGGCTGTTGTGCGATAGGAGAATGGAAACCATCGAAACTTTCACTCCCGATCGCCATTAACGCCCACCTTTGTTCGCCTTTGTGGAACCCCCCCTTGCTGCCTCACCTCCGCCGCCTTCGTCGTCCTCCGCCGCTGTCATCCGCCTCTGGCGTGCTCGTGTCGCGCCGTGCGATTGCATTGTGCGTCCAATCTCCCCCTCGTCCCCCCCTGCTTCCGATGACCTGATCATGGGCCTTGCCACCGCTTCTCGCCGTAGCAGCATCATCGGGCCTCCAGGTCAGAGGCTTCTTCTTCTTCGAGCCAAGCCGCGCCGAGGGGAGGGTGGGGGCGTTGTTCTTTGGTTGGCGGGGGGAGAAATGGAGGCGCTGATTGAGCTCTGCGACCTCATCGCACAAAATCCGGCACAATTCACCGATAAGTTGGCATGGATTTGCGGCAGATGCCCCCAATCCGAGTTTGTCTTCGCTGGATCTCGTAGGGTGGTCTCGCATTTGCACCTCAATGCGGTTCTCGCCGTCGTCTTCTTCTTCTCCTCGTTGTTCGTGATCGGCGTTGTCGCCCTCCTCGTCAATGCAAAATCATCACCGTTGCCCGGCCAAGGGCGAGGGCGGCCTCGCCAGATCTGGTTTGGGGCGAGGGCTCCTCGCTCGCCGAGGGCAAGCCTGGCGAGGCCCCCTCGCCCCGCCTCGCCCGAGCCAAGGCGGCCTCGCCCGGCGTCACCATCGCCGGGGCTCCTCCTCGCCCGGCGGGGCCTTGCCCGTGGTGGGTGAGGCCAACCGGTTGGCCGTGGCTGGCCATCGGAAAAGGCCAAGAAAGCCAAAAAAAAAAAAAAAAAAAAAGGAAAAACAGAAAATAAAAATAATAAAAATTCAAAAAAATATTAAAATATTAAAAATTGTCCATGTCATCGCCGGCAATCCTACGTGGCATCGGCTGGCGTCCACGTCAGCATTTTCCGACCAAAATTGGCCGGATGGACTGAATTGGCAAGAAGTGAAAATGTTTAGGACTTAATTGGCAAAGTTAAAAGGTTTATGACTGAATTGGCAAAAGTGCAATAGGTTTAGGACTTTTTGGACAATTTTCCCCAAATTCAATAGGTGGCACGCCCAATTTTGGCTGGAAATCATTAACCATCTTATGTGGCATGGCCGACATTGACGTGAACATTTTTAAATAATTTTAATATGTTTAAGACTCAATTGATAAAATGTAAAAAAAAGAAGAAGTTATGATTAAATTAGTATAATTGAAATGTTTAAAACTAAATTGACGGATAATGTTTCAGAGATTTTGTTTAACATCAAAGCACTTTTCCTCTAGCCACTTGGTTGAAACATTAGAAGTGCGCAGTAGAAATCCGATACTTTCATTTGAGGAGATTGTTAAGAGAGAGCTCATGTCAAAACTTATCAATATATCTAGTTAGGGATCACCACATCAACTCTCTAATATTTAACTTTTCCTAACATAACTCACACGTGTATCGTAATAAGGGTTTTGGTGTCGGTGATAAGGCTCGCCTTACAATACGACACCAGAGTGACAACCTCTCTCGCGTAGGGGTGAGCATGGTCCAGGTTGGTCCGGGCTGGTCCGGGCCACCCTCTAACCCTAAAACCAACTCGTACAGTGTCGGTCCTCAATATTTAGGACTAAGGACCAACCTTATTGAGCATGGGACCAAGGACCGGACCGACCCAATGGATTCGGTCTGGTTCCAGGGTCAACCCGGGACCGATAGATAATTTTTTTCATCTTGTTTTTTATACTTCCTAAAAAAGTTTAGAGAGTTTGCCGGTGCATATCTAAAAGGACACAAAGCCCAGAAAGAAAAAGTGGGCAGTTCGTTCTGAAATTTAATTATTATTCAGATTAAACTATAGCTACGTAGCATCCACAGTTACTCGATAATGATGAGTTCACAAAGTTTAGAGAGTTTGCCGGTGCATATCTATAATAAAATGATTTGTACCTTGCCACACAACTCCCAAGTCAAGTGAATTTGGCCTGATTCTTGTGCCAAATTAAGTCGATTCTCTGGGAAGGTCGTTAGCACTACAATGATGGAGCCTGCAACCAATAAAAAGCCAATTTCTCAGAAAATCCACAAGAAAATTTGAACCCATACTTGCAGGAAATTCTTATATCATCCCAAAATGCTGCAATTCTTTTTTAGCATTACCAATTGTATGCTCATTGTCACATTGATATCCTCAGCAGGAATCCATCTGGAAATAAAGAAGAACTAGTCATTAGAAACCCATTCAAGAGAAACTCATGTACAAATCATTCATCAATAATGAGCAAGATGAATAGCTGCTTGAGTATCTTCTTTACTATATGCAAGCACACTTGTATCCTGAGAACCTCTAGTCTTAAAGTCGGTCTTTTGCTCATATGCACCTCCTAAAGTCATTATATGACTATACCCACTGAATTTTGAATTAACAAGCAAATTGCAATCAACAAAAGTGACATTTTACCATCTTATCTCACCTTTATTGTGTGATCTAGCAAATTATTTGTGGCATGCTAGCCAGTGAACACAACATTAGTAATATTAGGGGACTTCTCTTTGATTGCTGCTTTGATCCCCAAATCCAATGGACTTAGGTCCCACATACTTTACAAGGCAGTCTCTAGTCTCAACAAACAACACCTCAACACTTCCACCATAATTTGCAATAGCTAGTCTTAAATTAAAAGACACATATTCAAAGCGACAGCAACTAGAATTGGGGAAATCACCAAAATTTCCTTTCTTTTCCCAGCAAAACTTTGGCATTTTTTTACCTAATTTCAGCTCATAAATTACAAGCTCGTGTCTTTATCGAGCTTGTTGTTCCAACATGCAACGATCTAGATTTTAAAAACATGACATCAATACGGTTCGATTGCTACTTCAGTTAAAATCACGATGGATGATGAGCACGATTCGGTTCTCCAATCAAAGCTAAAACCCATCTCCAAAAAAGGAAAGAAAAGCCCAAAAAGAACACATCGGATGCAATCACCCCCGTCAATCGAGGGTCCAAAAGGGGAGGTCACAGGGACTAATACCCAGCCAAACTGATCACGTACACAAGCAAATGTGGAAAAATAAAAATTCAACACAAATCAAGAGCATACATGAGGTTGAAGATCTCAAATGAAGCACAAAGTAGAACTCACTAGCCAAGTTGTGTTCGGAAAGCAAGGGCGAGCCAAGCGTTAGGGTTTCTAATTAGGGCTCTTTTTTTACCTTTCGATTTACTCGGCGATAAGTGAGGCGACTGGCGCGAGTGGGGAGCGGCAAGCGTTGAGCGTTGAGTGGGGCAAGCGTCAACTGGCGAGCGGCAAGCGTTGAGCGAGGCCAGCGGCGAGCGTTGAGCGAGGCTAGCGGTGAGTGGCGAGTGGCGAGCGTTGAGTGAGGCCAACAACGACAGCAAAGGGCGAGTGGCAAGCAGCGAGCGGCGTGAGTGGTGCGCACGGTCAGAGGTGAGTGGCGCGGGCAACCAGAGGCGAGCGGGGATGTTGCTACTTTTGATTTTGGCAAATTGAAGAACAAAGAAGACAGAATGGAAGAGAACGTACTTTGGGGAAGGAAGTCGTGAGGAGATTTACAGTGTAAACTTCGCGCCGTTTTGGATGTTGTGAGTCCGTGACTGTGAGGACTCCTTGGTCCTCACGGTGAAGAACATAATCTGGACTGTGGAGGAGGACGCCGTGAAGACCTTTACGGCGTAAACTTTGCACCCTTTTGGATGCCGTATGTCTATGACTGTGAGCTTGAGGAGTCAACAGCTTTAGCATCATTTTACTTAGGTTTGAATATATAAAATAATTATAAATAATATAATATAATATAATATAATATAATATACAGGGTTGGTCCGGGTTAGACCGACCAAAAACTCTCAGGACTAAGAATCAACCTGCACAGTATTAGTCCTGAAATTTCAGGACCAAGAACCGATTCAATCCTCTTGGGAACCGAACCAGAATTGGTAGGATTGGGCCGGTCCAGAGTCGGTCCAGGGTCGATCCTAGACCGTTGCTCACCCCTACTCTCGCATAGGTAAATCCCAACAGTTCTAATCGTCCAAGAGGGAAACGAGGTGGAAAGTGCCGTGCGCGACCGACAAATGGTATAAATATCAAACCTAACACGATGATGATTCGGGAACTCTGGAGCTCCCCGGGATTCGAGCTCCTGTGGTCTTACCCTTTTCCTGTTCGCCGCAATGAATGACGACGTGATTGGTAGGTAGCTTATGTAACGCCTTCGTACCGCCGTGTTCAATCGTTGATGATACGTCCACGTTGCCTTTCTGTATCGAAAGCTCTTAAGCTCGAGCTCTACCCCCCGGCTGGGAAACCAAATGGGGTCCTCCGTGAACCAATTCTCTCTCTCTCTCTCTCTCTCTCTCTCTCTCTCTCGAGAAAACTGTGTGTGGGAAAGTGAAAGGAACTTGTATCCTAAAGCGGGCGTTTTCATTGATTGGCGAAGAGAACAACGAAGTCGGTGGTTATGAAAATTTATGGGTGAGAAAAGTAGAAATTCCCTTCTCTCGTGGGGCATTTGCACGAGTGGTTGTTGCGCTTGTGACGTACCCAGTTCCCTATTTTGAGGATGGATAGCAAAAACCAAAATAATAATAATAACAATAAGTGGGTGGGGGTGTTAAATATTCCGTTTAAAGTAGCTCATATTACTTTATAAGATTAATTTCAAGAAAAACCTTGAATTTGTACATTTGTGATAAATTTATTCTAATTTAACTTTTTTGACCACCAAAAACACCAAACTGGTTATTTGTTGCAAATTTAATTTTAATTAATTTCCGTTAAATTTGATTAATATCACGAAAAATTACAAATTGGTACAATAGTGGCAAACGAAGGGTAAAACTCCAAACTAATATACCTGTTCACTGTCACCTATCATTCAACTCAGTAATTTGAAGGTAAAATTTAATAAAAACTAATGAAGGGTAAATTTATCATAGGTTTATCCATTTAGGATTTTTGGTGGCCAAAAAATTATTTTTGGGTAAATTTATCACAGGTATATCAATTTTAGATTTTTTATTATATTAACCCTACCTTACATCATAATTGGGTTCAAATCCGATTTATTTGCACGTGTTGCACCCCATTCATCGCGTTCCACCTACTGTTCCTGACTGGATGCGTATGCACTTTATATTTACAGATGCGGTCTTTTTCTATCTATCAATTCAAACCATTGGATTGAACATTCTAACATATTCTTTTTTCTGTGTAAAAATCAAGGGTATAAATCAAGTCTCAATCTATCGACAAAGTGACATTGAGCGGCAAAAAGAATACCGACGATTTTGAATTGTTTTATTTTGTGGATGAAGGTTATTGTGATCTTGAATTATTTTTATTTTGTGTAACAATGATGCCATGAAAAAATACTCACAGAGATCCATAACGTGGGATGTCCGCACTGTACTCGCTATCACCGTTAAGAAGAGAGAGATTATAGCTCTGGGAAGCAGAGAGTACTTTTTGAACCAGTCCTAACTCACAACAATAAGTTTCAATAACTCTAATGGCAACATCGAGCGGGACGTGTGTCGGCAAACTTTAGTAGAAGCTAAAAGGAGTTGAGTAAGGTCCCAAATAAGGAGAAACATTTAGAAAGCGGGTCCT
The DNA here is from genome assembly GCA_014182565.1 of Eucalyptus marginata. Taxonomy (NCBI): domain Eukaryota; kingdom Viridiplantae; phylum Streptophyta; class Magnoliopsida; order Myrtales; family Myrtaceae; genus Eucalyptus; species Eucalyptus marginata. The sequence goes on along the minus strand of CM024592.1, from coordinate 34,781,206 downwards.
ATTACACCTCCTCTTAATCCCAAATTAAATGAAACAACGAAGGATTGTCACCACTCACCGGTGAAAGAGGATAGAAAAAAGGATCAATTGAGGGAAGACATTCATATGTAAACATAGTATCTATTTCGATACGCTCGAATGACCCCTTCTCATAATGAGAATGTATAGAACCCTATTCCGGGCCGGTCCGGTATGGAATGAACTTATAATCATGGAATCGACTCGATCATCAGATTATAGATTATAAGTTCATAACCCTGGCCCGTGTATTGCATCATCATGTTATGATACCGAAATACACAAATAGCTTGTCAATTTTGAGAGCAAGAGCACATGGAGAAGGTACTAAATAGACCCGGTGTCTAGGCAAATCGTTATAGTTGTTGATCAGGTTGTGAGATTTTGTGAGACCACTGCCAACTGTTTTAAAAGCTTAAGCTGTTAGATGAAAGCGTGGTTTATTATTTAAATATTCTAATACGGTGTCTAGGCAAATCGTTATAGTTGTTGATCAGGCTGTGAGATTTTGTGGGACCACTGCTAGATTTTGTGGGATCACTACCAACTGTTCTAAAAGTTTAAGCTGTTAGATGAAAGCGTGGTTTATTATTTAAATATTCTAATACGGTGTCTAGGCAAATCGTTATAGTTGTTGATCGTTTGTGAGATTTTGTGGGACCACCGCTAGAGATTTTGTGGGATCACTACCAACTTGTCTAAAAGTTTAAGTTTGTTAGATGAAAGCGTGGTTTATTATTTAAATATTCTAATACGGTGTCTAGGCAAATCGTTATAGTTGTTGATCGTGTTTGTGAGATTTTGTGGGACCACCGCTAGATTTTGTGGGATCACTACCAACCTGTTCTAAAAGTTTAAGCTGTTAGATGAAAGCGTGGTTTATTATTTAAATATTCTAATACGGTGTCTAGGCAAATCGTTATAGTTGATACCATAATGGAACTAGACTTAGAACCAGGGAAGGAAGAGATAACTTTCGCAAGTATGCCTTCCCACAAAGGGGGCGAACAACCCGTTCAAGCCCTTCGGGATTGCCTTTTAGCAGAAAATTACTCGCCCTTTAGTTCAGAGCCTAGGGACACCATGAGAACCAGGATGGAAACGCTTCTAATCTACCCGAGCTGCATTTCCTAGCGGATTCTAACCAGGCTAGAGAAGAAGAAGAGTTTAGAAAGCCATGGAGGTTTTTACAAAACACTCACTTTACTTCAGGGGACTCTGCCCAACACAATACACCCTCCTTGCCTTTTATAGACAATAAGAGGTCACAAACAAACAAGGACCAAGCTCACGGGTCCGGGAACAAACAGGGCACCCGAAACATTCGGGAGGGAATTATTCGCACGATATGAACAAGAATCGTATGCGTGAACAAGTACTTTCCCTAGCCTACTGCTACAGTAAAAGTGAACAGTGCGTGAACAGTGCCGGCGCGGGTTTTCAGCGGTCTCGTCCGTCATGAGCATTGTAGTCATAGTCCGAGTCATCTGAGCTGTGTGCTGTTGCTAGAAGATGCGCCTCATACTTTTGTTCAAGGGCTTCAAGATCTTCTGGTGAGAGGATCTGTTTCAGTTGATGTGATGAGGATGCTTCTTCATGAGCATGGTGGGATGCTTCTTCTTGAGCCCGCTTTGTATTGTCATCTTCTCGTAGTGTCGGCAAGAATGCTTGGTTGGGGCCAATGAGATGGTGTGCATAATAGGAAGTGTCTATTTGAGATAAGGACAAGGGTCCTTGGCTGTAGGGATCTTGAGAAAGAGGACCTCCCAACGGTCATAAGGGTCCTGGGTGGATTGGACAAAGTGTCATGTGCGCTTGTCATTTCATCATCTTGGGATGATTCTCGCTTGTCTCGAATTGCCTCGAGTGCCTCTTTAGCCTCTCGGAACTAGGTCATAATGATCCCATGCAGTAGGTTCATTATAGTTCCACACATTTTCAGGAATGGTTTTGTTCTCTTGGCACAAAATTCGCTGGAGTTCTCGGTATTGGAGTTGACAGGATCGGATAGACATTGGATAGGATTTGTGAATCCGGGCCTCTTTGTTATCCGAATGGGGTTTGTAGGATGTGGTTCCGATTTCCAGGGGAACATCAATGATGTTGCCATTATTTCGGCAAAAATGCCATGGACGTCTAAAGAACAGGATGGTATGGACTTCAGGATTTGGTGTTGTGGTTCTTAGTTCCTTTTCTAAAAGATGTTTCCAAAGTGAGTGGGAGGGTAGAACCAATTGAGAAAGTCTAAAAGATTTTGATCACTTTCTCTTTCAATATTTCTTCCAAGTAAGAATATCCCGGTGAGGTTGGCAATGAATCTTCTGTTTGGAATTTCAAACGCTATTAAGTACTTATTGGTTAAGTACCACAATAGTGTTTTGAGCCGATCGTGGAAATCATCTTCTTTCCGAGATAAGAGGATGTATGAATGGATAATCTGGATTTAATCCGCAAGGATAAAGAATCGAACCCGCATTAAATCTCGAACAGATCTCGTGTGGCATTGCCACATGAGGTTTCCCGCATTTTCAAGTGAGATTGTCATTTTGGATTTGCTCAATAATCTCCTGGGGTATTTCCAAATTGGCAAGTCTTTGATCTTTTCAATCTTGTATTTCACACCATGGTTGAGCATATGAAAAGCGTGTCTTTTGATGTACATGTTGATTTCAAATGGTGCTTTTGGTCTTGACAAGAAATCAGCAAGAACATTTTTCTTTGCTTTGGAATGTGTTTGGTTTCAAAAGAGTATTTTGAAAACCATTCAGCCCATCGAAGCAGATTGAGAATTCGAGATGTGTTTTTGTTTAAACTTGGTCATCCGGGAAAGGATGCCATGTCTAATTCTACCAGGAAGTGATGGCCGATGAGATGGAATTCAAATTTTTTGATTCCATTTTTTACTGCTAAGATTTCTTTAAAAGTGGAATGGTAATGCATTTCGGATTGAGAAAACTTTCCACTTTTGTGAGCACAAAGGTGTCTCTTACCATCAATTTCTTCAAGGAGAATGGCTGCCCGGTATTCATCACCGGCACGCTTGAAGAATTCTTTTACCCGTTGATTGTATTTTCAATGGTGGGAGATTCCCGCATAATCTCCTTTAGTTCAAGAATCGCTTTTGTCTGAATTTTTCCCCAAGGTGGAGGATTCTTCTTCAGCATGGTTTGCAAAGGGATCAAGAGTTTTGCAATATTTGGGACAAAATCCCTGAGATAATTAATTATCCCAAGAAATTGCTGAACTTCCTTTTTTGTGAGATTTTCTTCAAGAAATTTTAGCAGTTCCTGAGCAATATGCGGCCCGGGTAGTATGTACCTTTGTTGAGGTGCATACCAAGAAATTCGATTTCCGTCTGGGCAATATTCATCTTTCGTTGAGAAAGCATGATGCCATGCTTTCTGACAATTTCTGCAAACTGTTCAAGGAGTTGGCAAAGTGTGGATCAAGCTCATCGGGATCAGAGCAGATATCATCAATGTATACTGCAGCACTTGAGAGAATTGGTTGGAAGATACGACACATGGCCTTTTGAAAAAGGGATGGTGCTACCTTTAGGCCAAAAGGAAGAACTTTCCACTGGAAGTGCTGGTTCGGAATACAAAATCCTGTTTTTGATCTGTCTTCGGGATGGATGCCCAATTGCCAAAATCCGGCTTTGAGGTCGAATTTGGAATAGATATGGGCCTTTGTTAATCCAAGAAAGAGAGAAACTCGGATGGTAAAGGGAATTTGTCATCCCGGAGGAAAAGATTGAGAGGTTGATAGTTGATTACCAATCTCATTTTTCCTCTCGTTTTGCTCAAAGACGCTTATTGACATAAAAGGCTTCACAAGCCCATTGAGAGTTGGAAATTTCAATAAGGCCTTGTTGCAGTAATTCTGAGCATTCCCTTTGGGCTAAAGCCAAATGTTCTGGCTTCATTCCCATGTGGCTCGCCTTGGTTGGATTTATATCTTCATTCTTTTTAAAAGGAAGGCGAACAAAGAATTCTGGATTTTCCCATAAAGGATGGGAACACTTTTTGGCAAATTCCGAGTGGGATTCTGAACAAGATTCTAACAGCTTTTGCATTATTGGATCCAGTAAGCTCATCTGAATGGAAAAGAGTCTCTGGATATTGACAAATTTAGAGAATTGGTCCTTGTACCTAAGACCTTTTCCAGGAATAATACGAAGCTGTGAGATCTGAGTCATGACATCCCAACCAATGATTAAGTCTTTGTTGGGAAGATTGGATCCAAAGATTTTCGTGGTTACTGAGCATTGGGGAAAGAACTGGACAGTTACTGAAGTAGTTCTTACATTTGTGGAGAAAGTATCTCCTGAGGCAGAGTTGAAGTATCGGACATAAGGAGTCCAATATTCATCGTGGAAGAACTTTGGTATCCAAAATTGAACAACTTGCTCCCCGTATCAATAAGGGCAATAACAAAGATAGGCTTAGCAAACTTTGAGGTGAGGATTTTGACCGGAAAATGAGGACAAAGTGAGTTTGACTTGAGAATATGTCAAGGCTTTGTTCTCAGATGTGGGTGATATATGGAAAATATCTTCGCATTCCGAGTCCGAATCTTCGCCGGTGTGATAACAAGGAATGATACAAAGGGTTTGTTCGTTGTTCTTCATCGCCAGAGAATAATGATTCAACATCATCATTTTCAAGAGAAATACCTGTTTCGTTTTCAATTTGATGTATCAAATGATGCTGACCTTTTTGGCTTGGGGACGCTTTTTGGCAAAATGTCCTTTCTTGTTGCGACGTAGCAACGGTTTGATTTTTATGGCCTGTGCGATCCTTTCTTTTCGTAGGTATCGCCATTTCCTCTTTCGGAAGTTCTTGTGGCCATATTTGGACTTCTTCATCGAGAACTTCTTGAAGTGTTTCTTCTTTTGAGAATACTTTCCGCAAGTACCATCACGCCTTGTTTGGAGCATTTGATCTTCGCTTTTGGCGAGAGCAGGCTGTCTCGAGGCCTTTATCCTTGTTGATGTAGGATTGGACCATTCGGCGCTTTAGACATATTTCTTCAAGACATAGATGGATCTCTTGTTGTATTTCTCCCAGGGGAATATCCTGTACTCTCTTTTGTCTTGCCTTGGAGTTTGATGAATAAGCTGGCGGATGGAGCGGATGGGTGAGAATGATGAGTTGGGTTTAGCAAAAGCAGAGTACGGGTTCATGAGAGGGAGCTGGGTTTCAGAGATCTTGGTTTCATCATATTTTCTGAGGTCCTGTTGCACAATTCCTATCTTGGAATCAATTGCTTTGAAAGCATTGTTTTGTGCCGGAGTCTCGATTGCCGCTTTAATACGGCTTCAAGCGAGAGAGGTCTTTTTCTGTCTCCCATGTTCATCCACATCAGTGGGGGTAGGTATTTTAGGAACATGGCGGTATCTGCCTTGTGGGTCAATGAATTCCTCTGGGTTGGGGAATGAGAGTTTAGAACCTTCTCTGACCAGAGGGGGAAAATCAGAGTCTTGAAACATGGCAATAGAGGAAATAGGTGGTGTTGGTGGAGGTGATTTTGGTGGATCTGGTGAAGCTTGGGGTGTAGTGCGAACAGCTTAAGATGTTAGATGAAAACGTGGTTTATTATTTAAATATTCTAATACGGTGTCTAGGCAAATCGTTATAGTTGTTAATCGGGCTGTGAGATTTTGTGGGACCACCGCGCATTTTGTGGGATCATCGCTATTGTTAAAAAGTGTGGTTTATTATTTAAATATTCTAATACGGTGTCTAGGCAAATCGTTATAGTTATTGATCGACCGTGAGATTTTGTGGGGACCATCGCCAACCGCTTCTAAAAGCTTAAAATTTGTTAGATAAAAGCGTGGTTTATTATTTAAATATTCTAATACTCCCCTCACGCTTTGTCCTGGTCTTTTGCCTAGTACTGAGCGTGGAAATTTAATTGGGGAGGCAAACTAAGCGTGGAAATTTAATTGGGGAGGCAAATAGAGGCTTGGAAGATTCGAACTCGGGGATCTCCTGGGCTTCCGATACGTCTGTGTGAGATTTTGTGGACCACTACCAACTATTCAAAAGCTTAAGCTGTTAGATGAAAACGTGGTTTATTATTTAAATATTCTAACACAGGCGTGTCACATTGTGAGGCACATCCATGCTATGGCTATGATGGTGTCGGTCTATATAGACCGAGTCCCTACATGGGTGGTGGGGCCAACGTGATACAAGCTAATTGCGCAATATTCATGTCGAACTTCAACTATAAAAGGAATCCACGTCCAGACAGACGCGCATATCACTGCTAACAAAAGGTTCATATCCATTCATCGCCACCGGCGGAGAGAAAGATGGGGAGAGAGTGCCATCCCGCGTTGAAGGGCATAATCAGAGGGGAGAGAGAGAAGAAGCTGTTCGGGGGCAGCTTCTCCTCGCGAGAGATGGAAGCTCTCGCCGCCATCTGCGAGACGGTGTTCCCTCCGCTGAGCGGGGCGGCGGTGGCGGGGGCGGTGGGAGGCGAGTTCGAGGGACGGATGGACAGAGAAGACGAAGCGGTGCGCTTCTTTTAAATCGTCTGGCTCTCAAGCTCCAGTGCCTCAAGAGGTAACCAAATTCCACGTCCTCTCTCTCTCCATTCGAAAGATGTTACCTTGAATTACAGGAGAAACCATCAAAGTCAGACAACTTTTTGCCATGTTTGTGATTTTGAGTTCTTATGAAATCAATTACTGTTCTCGCTAAACGGATAATTATATAATCATGGATCATCACGGTACGCTGCAGCTGGTAAAATTCATGATTTGGTTCATGTTCACATGAACTTTCACTCCCCTCCATTTGGATTTTTGAGAAGTAAGACCGCTTCCATGCAAAAGCGTATATACCCGAGCGTAATCGAAAAGCTCAGCAGCGATTAAGAGCTTGAATCAGGTGCGATAGTGCTTAAGCCGAGTCGACATAGGGTTACGGGAACTTGTTTCCGTAGAGTGGCAAGGCCTTTAATAGATTGGTCCTGCTCTTAACAACATTTCATAGCTTCTTAACGCCCCCACTTGGCACGACGTCATGGGGATCTTGTATCTCGAGAAGCAAGTCGGCCCTGACACCGACATGACGAAGAAGAAGAAGAAGAAGAAGAAGAAGAAGAAGAAGAAGAAGAAGAAGAAGAAGTAAAAACTCGAGAAACATGTGATGAAGAATGCGTGGATTGTGTTGCAGGTGGCGGAGCTTCTGTGGAGGAGGGGACTTCTGGCAGCGGTGATCCTGGTGCGAGTGGTCCTGTTGATGCTGTCGACGAGGCTCGGCACGCTGCTGCTGTGCGGTTCGCTCTGCGTGGGCGGGCGGTGGCCCTACGTGAACACGTTCTCGAGCATGGGCTCCGACCAGCGAGAGAAGGTGCTGCAGGGATGGCTCAAGCATCGGTTCCTCACGCCCATCCGGCTGGCCTTCGTGTATCTCAAAGTCCTGTGCCTTTACGTCCTCCTCTCTCGGGTATATTTCTTTCACGCTTTCTTGAGCAAAATACCAACTCCTTTTCATATGATAACGGCAGGTTAGCATTAAATCTAACCCTCCACATGTTATAATTAGTCGTTAAACGGCGGGATTAATCTCGGCTTATTATAATTTACAAGTTAAGCAAATTTATATGGTTAGTGGAAAATTGGAGACTAGTCAAAAAAACCATAATTCAGATGAAATGATGAATTCTTAGCATTTGCCTTGACAACGACACCACATCAATATAATAGATCAAGTGGTCGGTTGTTGTGATTTGTACTCAATTGTATTTTCTGTAGTCACCAGCTCACGATTCATGAAAGATGCATTGACTAACTTATTAATCACTATATAAATAGCTCAAGATGAAGTGTTAATGAGCATATAAATCCATAGTTAAGATTATTAGTGATGGTGACTTGTATAAAAACCATTAATTTAACACTAGCCTAGAATAAAATCGGGAAAGTATCTAAAATTTTTATACTTATTGTATTGGTACCAATTTGCCCTAACTTGGATAAGAATCAACCTCATCCACATTATAATTTTCCAGCCTAAATTTGCCAAATAGGCTCGATTAACAATACATAAAAATGTTTAGGATTAAATAGGTTCAAATGAAAAGTTTAGGACTGATTGGTATCAATGCAATTCGATTTTTTGGTACTTTTCCTCTCCCCACTTTCAAATAATCACAAACACAAAAAAGAAAAAAAAAGGAAAACAAAGATAATTTAAGATGGTTCTTAGACATTGAATTTGAATTCAAATCTTAATTTAAATTATTCTTTTGGGAAAATTTGAATGCTGGCTGATCTGTCGTCACGAATTTTGAGACGCATCAACAATTTCTATCTCAAAATAAGTGATGAGAGAGAGAGAGAGAGCCAGCAAGGAAAGTGATCTTTTCCAGCTTCTCATGAACCCTCTTCTCTGCAAGATTCATGGCTCAAAATGCGCGTTCAATAACAGCCATTGAACGTGGAAAGAGTCAATTCAGGTTGGAATCGGTCTGTCGACACGATGATTCAAATCCCTCTTCGGTTGACGCCAGCAAATTAATCAATGACACCAACCCAAGATGCTCCAACGTTATGTCTGAATACTAAGCTGAAAATGCCCCGTTTCGATGTCTACTTTCTCTTGTTCGGTGAAAATCTTCTATATAAAAGTTAGGGATAATCCTCCGAATTTCTGGGTGTGGTACATCTTTGTCGAGAACTAAGTGCTAGGCGATATCCTCTAACATTGCATTTCGTTAAAACTGTTTACTCTAATGTTATATTTTTTTTTTATTTGCATGTACAATGCACATTTTTTCCCGGTGAAATCGCCTTTTTTTACCCTTAATTGCTGTAAAAGAAATGAAAATATAGAATATAGGAGAAAATTAAATTGACTTAATTACTAATAAGCGAAAAATGGATATCGACAGTAATATTGGACAGGTGAAGTTTGAGTAGTATAGCCGCTTTGATAGAGCTAAATAAAATATTTTAAGAAAAAAGAATAAACGCAGGTTAAACACAAAAAAGGTCAAATGACGAAATATTTTTATCATTATGTATATTTAAATTAATTAAAGTTAAAAGTGAATGATTAAAAATATATAAATTTAAAAGGAAATGATGCTCTCAGCTCATGAAATAAAATGATTAATCGAAATCTAAGTCAAATGGTCCTTTCTTGGGGATAGGGGGAACCCTCACGATTTTAAATATTATAAATTTTTAATTGATGATCTTTTTTGCATTAGTTCACCATTTGAAATTACATCTCGAGCATTTGATTTTTGTTATTTTACCTTTTGGATATTGATGTCCTTTTCCTTTTTACTCAATCACATTTCTTTTTCTTAAAATACCTTGCTAGTTCCATTAATAATTCATCAACTCCAACAATCTTACTATGTAATAATACTGCCGCTATCTATTTTTTTATCCGATATTTAAAGTTTTCGTCAATTTGTATTTCCTACTTTCTTTGTCCGTTCATTTCTTTACTGAAATGGAGAGTGAAAAATAAATTTCTATGAAAAAAATTTTTAGATGAAATTACATATTTACCACTTAAAAGCCATGCATTGCAAAAGCGAACGGAAATTATAATAGAGGGTTAATATTTTGAAGTTCGATAGAAACATAAAGTGTATAAATTCAATGGTTGGATACTCTCTTGGTAGGTTGTAACTTAGAAATGTGGTTGTGAGATTGTCAAACTACGCTTTGCAAGTGACAATGAAAGGAAAATCTTTTCAGAGGCAAGACTTTCGTCTTCAGAATAATCTCTTCTTTTTTAATTTAGGCAGGACACGTGTGGAGAATTATTCTATCTAAGGAAATGTTTCTCTTACACTGCCAATTATTGTCCAACATAATCTTTACACTATATTATACAAAAAGAGAAAATGAAATATATTCATAACTTAGGTAGAGCCCACTTGTTTGTAGAGGTCCATGAACATATATGACCCATATTATTTATGAGACCAAATTGTACTCAACTACCCACACCCCGATTGATTGCACACACGTCCATGTATAGGGACTGCTAAACATTTGTGAGTAACCTTTTTCATGTGTAACTCGTTTCTGGATTCTGTATCTAGACGAAAGGATGGAACCCACAATTCGATCTTGAATACTTTCGCGAGATATAAAGGTTGATTTATAAAATTGGATCACAACGAAATGTAATAAACCTTTATCGGATGCTTGAACATTACTTGTTCATGTAAAATTTTAGTTACTTTACTTACGATTTGTCTCAAAACATCGTCGTTTTGATTTGTAAAAACCAATTTTCCTTACAGAAAAAAAATTCAGTGAGTTTTATGTAACAAGGCATCTGTTACTATGGCAAATCACTACGGATTTTCCTTATGAATGTTATTTATGTAAGATGAATGGAATTGGAGCGATGTTAGTGGATACAAAGAGGCTGTGTTATTCCAAAAATTAATAAGCTTTCAATACCAAGTACACGATGCGCATCAAATAATAAAAAATGTAAGGTGTCTTATATCGATCTAGATAGTGCTAGTTTAGCAGGACAATTACCAAAAAAAAAAATATATATGTGTTTGCATCATTTCAATCATAAACCGTTAATTTTGGTCAATTTATTTCTAAATCTTTCAACGATTTGTCAATTAGTCATTCTCGTCAAATCGTTGATATGGATACCAACAGTATCATGCAAGACAGCCAATGTTAACATTGATATTTTTTATGAATTTTTTATTTTTTAAGATTTTTTGAACATTTTATTAACTTTATTTTATTATATTTATTTTTCTTTCTTTCTTTTTTTCTACAGAGTTAATCAAGATCAAACGACCCATCAGTGATTTCCATTTAAAATTCATCAAAATAACTAAATTAATAAATCGTCTAAAGATTTAAAATTAAATTGATGAAATTACAAAATTTAAGAATGAATAGTAATAGACATACTTTTCTAACAATTTCCCACTAAGTTTAGCTTTGCCATAGGGAAGTTCAATTATTGCCTTTTTTTTTGGTCGAAAGAGAGGATAATTTCATTCAATTATTGCCTTTGCTGACCCGAAAAACAAACTCTCAAGCTTTCTCAGTTCATTGGGTCTCAATTGGCATAGTGTAAGACAGCTCATATAGATGATTTTTTTTTTTTGGGGGGTCGTGCATACAGATGGTTGAAAGCATGCAAAAATGGAGGACAGGTAAAAATCACTCTCAACATCAGTCCTTATTTACCAGCTTTAATCTATAGTTCTGTCAGTTTCTGTCCCAAAACTAGTCAAAATGACTACTTCCGCATCCCATGCGTTGGCATCTTTCGAACACCCTTTGTCCAATCTTTTCACGCCAAGTCTCACCAGGCTTGATGCTTGCGAAAATTCGACGATCGTTTTGGATGGAAAGAGACACTTGACCAAATTTTGCCATTCTTTCCTGGTCATGTCTCATCAAATTATTAATTTATTGAACATCCTTCTTGTGCCAACTTTGGCTTGGTAATGGTAACTTCGCCGACAAGTTCGGGAATATTAAGAACGTCTAGGTTGTCTATTTGGCCCTTTTATTTTTTTTATAACATTTTCCCCTAATTCTTGCGCTTCTCATGTGAATTAAGTTAGGGAGAGAGTAATAATAATGTCAAGGCACTAATTTTGGTGAGAGGAGAAGAAGCTGTGCATGTTGAAGTCATGGTCTAATTCTGATTACTGCTCGAGTGATGATTTTGAGTATACTTGTTGTGAGTATTACAATCAGAATGCTGACAGATGCTGAGTAAAATCTACAACAATGAGGTACTAAAGTAAAGCTAATAGCAACGTTCGTGATGTCTTAAATTTTCGCAGAAGATGGACAAGAATAGAATGATTCCGAAAGAACCAAAGCACAAATTTGGCACAGAATTAGTTGGTCGATGTTAACCGATACTTTGATCGACAGCCTTTTTTATCTAGTTGAACTCGACCTATTGTTTTGTTTGCTGCATCTGTCCTAGGAGAGGAGGGAAAAAAAGAGCCACCTAATAGCAGATGCTAGCTGAAGTATCCTGAGGTCAATTTCAAGATTCACCCTTCAGGGATTTATCCTTTGTGATTGCAAGATGCAGTGATTCTTGAGGATTAGCTGGAGAATTTTCCAACGTTTATTTCGCGATATTGCAGGTAGATGAGAAAGGCGAAAATCCGTTATGGAAAGCGATTGGGTATCAAGTAGACGAGGAGCCGGAAATGTCGAAACCCGACCAGGGAAGGCCGCTTGAGAAGGGAATCATCGAAACCATTTACTCTACAGATCTAGGCCTCCTCCAATCTCTCAAGCAAAAAGGCCTGGAAGTCACGCAGGATTCCAAAAACAAGATTTACAGAATCAAGTGCGATGCTGTCGTCGTGGGCTCCGGCTGTGGCGGTGGGGTTGCGGCAGCAGTCCTGGCAGGTTCCGGTTACAAGGTGGTGGTCCTAGAGAAAGGGGAACTACTACACCCACAAGGACTACTCTTCCCTGGAAGGCCCCTCCATGGACCAACTCTATGAATCAGGAGGCATACTAGCATCTAGCACTGCGAACGTGCTGGTTCTAGCAGGGTCCACGGTTGGAGGCGGGTCTGCCGTCAACTGGTCTGCGTCCATCAGGACGCCCGACGCTGTCCTCCAAGAATGGGCTGAGAAGCACGGGATGGAGCTCTTTGGGAGCAAAGAGTATGCCTCCGCCATGGACGTCGTGTGCAAGAGGATTGGGGTGACGGATCGGTGCGTGGAACAGAGCTTTCAGAATAAGGTTCTTCAGGAGGGATGTGAGAAGCTCGGCCTTGAGATCAATGCCGTGCCACGGAATTCCTCGGAGGGACACTATTGCGGCTCTTGTGGCTACGGCTGCAGGAGGGGAGACAAGCAAGGTACCGACTGCACCTGGCTGGTGGATGCGGTGAATTGCGGTGCCGTGATCCTATCAGGATGCAAAGCTGAGCGGCTCGTCTTTGAGATGAACGCTCCTGGCAGAGCGCGAGGAAAGAAATGCATCGGAGTGAAGGGCGAAATCAATGAACAGCGCTATTGAAAATGTCCTGCAGTTTGAGGCCAAGGTCACGGTTTCGGCGTGCGGGGCCCTCCTGACACCGCCTCTCCTGATCTCAAGTGGACTGAAGAACAAGCATATTGGCCGGAACCTCCATCTCCACCCTGTGGCAATGGCCTGGGGGCATTTCCCTCAGGACTCGAGCTCGCAGTTCAGCGGCACATCCTACCAGGGTGGGATAATCACATTGATCCACAAGGTCGTTGAGGGAAATTCAAATCCAAATGTGCAGGCCATCATCGAGACGCCCTTAATTGGGCCCGCAACATTTTCGGTGTTATGCCCCTGGGAGTCGGGCCTCGACATAAAGGACCGGTTGGCCAAGTACGCGAGGACTGCTCACTTACTCACCATAGTCCGGGACAGGGGGCATGGGGAAGTGACAAGGGAGGGAATAATAGACTATAAGCTGGACTCGGTGGACAAGGAGAATACCAGGGCGGGCCTGCGGCAATCACTCAGGATCTTGATCGCCGCGGGGGCAGACGAGGTGGGGACCCACAGGAGTGACGGCCTCAGGATGAAGTGCAGGGGAGGGACTGCCAGTGAGGACCAGGTGGAGGAGTTTTTGGACAGGGTCAGTGTAGAGGATGGCCCCTTGGCCATGGATGAGAAGTGGACATTTCACACTTCTGCCCATCAGATGGGGAGTTGCAGGATGGGAATCAATGAGAAGGAAGGTGCAGTGGATGAGAACGGGGAGAGTTGGGAAGCCGAGGGTCTATTTGTGTGCGATGCTAGTGTTTTGCCCACCGCTGTCGGCGTCAACCCGATGATCACCATTGAGTCCACAGCTTACTGTATTGCCAACAGAATAGCTGAGTATTTGTCGGAGCAGGGATCGCTGAAATCGCCCAAGACGAGGAGTGACATTTTGATGAATGGCAAGTGAGTCTTGGGCAGCACAGATGTACATATTATTTTTTTGTTGTATAATTTGTTAAGCTTATGTATAAAAAATCCTGGTGTTGCAGACAACTTCATGTGTGATAGGAGTCGAATAAAGAAGACAGGTATAAAACTCGAATCATGGATCGGTTTAATGATATTCTCTGTGAATTTGTTAGGTACATTGCACTTGATGTGAAATTGCACCATGGTTTTGCAAGATTAAGCGATTTTCTGTTCGCTCCTACGTACTTCTGGGCGTCGTTCAGTTTCTTTCTTGGAACTGCTTTATGCTTCAGGGAACCATCTCTTGAACTCAATGTCACTACTTAAGAAGAGTTGAAAACAGATCAAAGGAACATGCAATTAGCGTTCCTCCATCGCTAATCAATACTAGAATGCTAGAATATGCAACACGATCAATTCACACGACAGGCATCCTTCACTCTCTTACACACTGATTTGGGACCCCCGGTGACGAAAGATCTGATCTTGTTCTATACATAGATTGATAAACCGGATTGTACATACAGTTACAATTGAAGCAGGAGTTGATTAGCGCATTAATGCTTGGGGGACAGCAGCAGGATTTCTCATGGTTTGCCTCTAAATGGTAGTGATGTATGACAGCTTTGCCTCGGTCTAGTGGCTTAATTCAGTCGTCCAAGTCCATCTCTCTAAATGGTAAAGGAACCGTCTTCACGGCTCGGAACTTCCCAACATTGTTCAAATGTTCATTCTCCAATCTGCACATTCATTTTTGAATGAAAATTAGCAGCAGATGTTGAACGAAAATGACATTGAAATCTCTGGCTAAATTTGTTCATAGGACCTAGGACAACGAACTCAACAGACGTACAAGAGGAGAAGGTAGCTGAAATGTACCTGTAGAAGTTCCAATGTCCCCGACGAATCACTTCCAATGAAGCCATGAACAAATCTAGCAAACGCGATTCGACGACTCCCCCCCGGAACTGCAGAACTGTCTTTACCCAAGCAAGCCTCAGAACCGTGTTCAAAGCCTACAATAGTAAGAGCTTCTCAGTACTCGTCAATTGTCATCACCAAGTATTTCTTTCAGTATGGACAAATTGGAATTCCAAGGACTGAGGAACTTACGATGGAAATGAAATAAATGCATCTGTTCTTGAGGATTAGATCATCTCTGAGCCAAGGGTTCTTGGATCTTCGGTTGAGGACGCCCCAATCTTTGATGAAATCCCAATAAAGCTGATAAAACATCGCCACAGTCGAGGTCACCAAGACTACTATCAGCCATGGCGTCCCCTTCTGACGGTCGTATGTGATCCTCGCTCCGGCTGCCACCATGGCTGAGACGTACTTCCCCATGTTTGCCAGATGGTTCGCATCGCCCTCGTCAAACCATCTTCTCACACACTGAGCATGGACAAGAAACACCAAGATCCCAGCTAATAAAAATTGAAGTCAAGCTCATGATCATTTGATGATTTCATTTATGGAAGGATGTAAGTTACCTGCATGGCACGCCAGTAGTACGGCGAGAATGAGATCACATAGGCGAGTTCTCTATAAAATCGGCCTGATTTACAGGTCTCATATTGGTGTGTTTTGAAGCTTCCGGCAAGAAAGTGGCAGGCTGTCGTCTCCATGTGCCTCAGCAATGGGATCTGCAGTGACAAAGGAACAGAAATGTGTATAGATTTCCAATGAACATAGAGAACATAATTCAATATATAATGGTGTTATTGCATAAAAATGACGCGGACGAAATTCGCAGGATGAAGTTTATTGTACCTGACTGGTTAGTTGGTCAGCCATGAAAAAGTCTACCATCAAAACCTGCATTCAATTATATCAACTTCAAAATGTGATCAAATTGTATATTGCAAAGTTCTTCCATGCATTTGAAGAGGCAAAAAATGTACCTTACAAAAAGGTGAGCAGAGAATGTTAATTATGATCCGAATGAAACAGTATCGGGTCGGACGATAGAAGACATCGAACGGACATACCAGCAACAATATATAAATCTGCAAGTTAAAAGTAGAAAAACAGGGACAAAATTCTCAAAATTGTGAATAATATGTCTAGCCACAACTTAGTCCTGGCAATGAAATTGTGGGGGAAGTTTTTGTACCATGAGGAGGACTCCTGGAATTGTGTCGACCCAGTTCAGAGAGGCTTTGTCGGGGCGCAGGAGGAGGTGAACGACCATCGCAGCAACCACAGTCGTCATGGAGGCGGTGCAGATGAGGAATGCATCGCGGTACTTGAGCGCCGTGGTGGGTGAGAATTCAAATATGAAGTTGTAGTTGATTCGAGTCCGCTTCCATACGAAGAGGTTGCATCCATACATGAACAGGTGCAAGCTGAACAATGCGAAGGCACTGCACAAAAACAGAAGTGTGAAAAATCAGTACATCAGCAATTGTGAAAGTGAACCTACACTATTGTTCCACTAAATCATCAAATTTTGCCACAAGTTGATCATAAACACCACAGCAAGACAAGGCGAAACGATCAGATTAGTACTCTACCTGAACACAGGGTACACAATTTCCACGAAGGTAGGATCGGCATTGGAGGAGAAAACGCCGGTGAGGTGTGCCAGCGTTGCGTATAAGCTAAACAATGTGACGAAACATCCGGTGAGTAATCCTGCAGACAGAGGGTCAATCGGCGGATTTAGCGACGTCGGATTTACTCACGGCCTACTGAACTTCCGGGACATTCAAGATGTGCTCGGATGAACTTCTAGTTGTACCCATTTACAGCAAAATCGAAACTGTCGAGAGCTTGGGAGAGATCCTTACCGACGAAGAACGTGACCGTGTGAGAATCTCTTTGCTGGTGTGGCCTTAAGAACTTCATGGCCTTTTTCCTGTCGTTGTCGGCAAAGTGCTTGGTAAAGATGGACTCCACTTCGTCCATTAGTCTAATGACCTAGCAAAAATCACACAAGAACTCCGTTAGCGGTCCTTAGAAAAATCATGACCACCTTCAGCTTGAAGTGTTTAGAAATTTCCCTTGTGTAAATCTTTGGAAACTTTGAAAATCAGGGTACCTTATCTGAGCTGACAAAGTGGGATTTCTTCACATCTTTTAGATAATTTGTGGACACTTGTTGACCTGCAACCTGTTCATTCAGAAATTGAAATCAGCAATTTAGTCTGATTCTCTAGCTCTGGAACCATAGTATCAGCTGAATTTTGAGTGTCATAAATAAAATGGCCAAAGAATTAATATAAGCTCTAAATTCTTCACTGTGCTAACTCTAATTTCTACTCATAGTATAGGAAACATTATATAATAATCTAAATTCTTCAATTAAGTAATTACTAATTGTTTTTTGTAATAGTCTATAATATTCAATCTACAGTACTATATCAAATAATTACATTCTACAATATACTATATAATTCTGGTCATATAGCTATCTTAATTTTTTTTACTAACAATAATTGTACAAAAAATGATTATTCGAATATTTTAATAATAATAATAATAATAATAAAAAATTAATAATAATAATAATAATAACCAACAATAATAATTTATCATATAATTCTATCAGAAATAAAAATTTAATTTGATGAGTAGTTTGGAAATCGCTATTACAGTTTTGTTTGTGCTAGCTATTACAAGCTCTATCATACAAGGGATTATGTTATAGCTATCATTACAATTACAGCTATAATAATATATTATATATGTATAAATTATTGCAAGATGATAATTTAAATTTATGTATAAAACCATTACAAAGATGTTTTTGTAATAACACATGAACACATGTTTTTTCACAAAACATGAAACATGTGATTGGAATTATCTCCATTTTTTTTAATATATTTACTCCTACATTTTTACAAATTTAGAGTGTCTCTTCTAATTGAGAAAAGGTAAATGACCTCCAATGATGATCTCATAGTAAGTTCAAAAAATTTAAAATGCTCACCTTGTGGAATTTCTTCAAGATCTTTGTGAAGGCCATCAAGTTTAATGAGCTGCCAAAAGTACCCAAATAATGATATCCATTATCCATATATGTAGAAATCGATTTAGAATATCTTAATTAATTCTTTTTTCAATGCTCTTTTACTAGAGGAAAATATGTGTATGTATGAAAAAATATATAAGAGTGACTAAATCAAATAACCTGTCGTTAACGATTAAATAACCTATAGTTTTTCAGCAGACAAAGCCCTCTGTAGAGCTCCACAAAAGCACCTCTGATCATCTTCTCAGCACACTGGATCTTCTTCTTGCTGATGCTGAAATCTCTGGTCCCGTCCTTTCTCTTGTTCTTGCTGTTCACAAGTTCGTCACACAGCATCGACGTGAGAGCCGTGATCGCGCCTGCTGGCGTTGCTGTGCTCGGAATCCTCTTCGTCATGCCCGTCTCTGGTTTGCCTCTCGGCTTCGACCTTGATGATGACCTCGTCATCGGGCTCACATGACCCGCGCCATTTTTCCCTAGGGTTGCAACCTCGCGACCTTCCTCTAAGGCTTCCATGGAGTTCTCATTTAGGAGTTCGCCAAAGCTCTCTATGGAATATAATCAACAAGAAGTGCATGTCATGGATGGCGGTCGAATGGTAATTGGATGAATTGCGCGCTACGCGCTCTCTCAAATTGGATAATACTGTCAGGATAACTTAGCTAATGTTGAATATTGTGAAATTAAGTTTGAACACATAACAAAAATGGGGAAAAACCTTGCTAATCGCTTACTAAAGGTATGCTAACCGGCACTTTAAGGCCATGTTTGGGGCAATTTTGGAAATGGGCTGTGGGCCTGTAAAGGCCTTTGTGCCCTAATTAGGTAGTTAGCAAGAAAATTTCAAAGGCCTTTAAATCAAAGTTAGTACTTCTAGAAGTTCCATCACAATGCAACTCTCACCCAACTTTGGCTTTGATCATTTACGGAATGCTAAATTGTTTCTTTCTTCAAATTTGGCCATCACTAAATTATTTAAATTCCAGTTTTGCTCTTACTAATTTTACTATGCATGCATCGTGCGACGTTGCCGGTAAGGGCAAATTCAATTGCCGACGAGCCTTGGCTAAGGTCAACGACCTAAATATCTTTTGGCCCATCCATTAATTTCAGCCATCGATAGTATTCTATATTTGACTATCTCGTTTGGTCAGAAACTCATATTGCTATACTCGACAGTCGCTGTTCGTATGACTTTTACATTTTAATCAAAAAAAAATTTAAGCATCTATCGAATAATATATTTCTCTAGCCATTACTTATTTTACCCGACATAAATTTGTTTCATGGCGTTGTTGGTTGCAATGAGATGACTCAACTCTATGATCTTTCCCTATCTAGAAGTCGTGCGTGTAATGGGACGACTCATTTCGTGAGCTCGTCTTTGTAGTTGTACACATAAATTGCGTATAATCAGTAGGAAAATCACTTTATATTTTCGAAAGAAAAAAAAACACTATGAATCTCACCTGATGAAAAATCAGAATCACGGGGAGAAGAAGGACGCGAGAAGCTTGCCTCGTGACCGCCATTCGCCTTCAGGGACGACGAATTCCCGCGTCGCCTCTCGCTCAATACGGTCTTCAGGTCTTGCAAGATCTGCAGCTGCTTATCGAGCTCCTCTCCCCTCTCCAGGAACTCCCTCTCCCTGTTCTCGTAGAACTGGTTCACCTTGTTAAGCTCTTCGTCCAGCGCCTCGAAGAACAATCTCACCTAAAGATGCTCGATCGATTTTATAATTATAATGAAAATTCAAAGTGAAATACATATATATTTTGTGCAGCAGCTGATTCATTGGTCTTACTGATGTACCTCGTGTTCTTCATCGAACAGCTTAGTGAGTTCGGTTTCATGCGCTTCGCCCTCTACCTGTCCATTCTCCAAGTTCTCACTCCTCACCTGCAATCAAGCCCCGAGGAACGATGAATCGACGAAAAGAGAAAACAAGAGGCGGGAAAAATGGGCCTTTATTCAACAACTTCGTCTGTCTTTTGGTGTCTCTTTCGTATACGTGTCATTTTCCTTCTCTTTTTTGGTGCTCGGCTCACGTTAGCTTCGTGATTTAAAGAGAGAGACCTACCTGTGCAAGCGTTTCTTCTTCTTTACCTTCTTTTTTAAGGGGAGAAACTATATATTATTCAGAAAAATACAAAGAAAATCTGACTTTTTTCCCTGGATTTTTGCCCTCACCTCAACAGGAAATTGTAGCACACAGGTCCCAGCTCGAAAGAGCTCAAGGCCGAACAACCACTAGATCATGTGGATCAATGATGGATAGTAGTCGTATGAACCCTAATTCATGCGAATTTTGGTCGGCTCGAAAGAATGAATGTGGAAACTGACAACTCAAAAAGGGTATTATCTCTTTTTGGGTTTTGCTTCATGGACTCAAAGTCATCAATCTATGAAGTTTCGGAAATGTGTAACTTGGATTACTCTCCTTACTAAACAAAGACCTCATGTGAAGCTATTGCTTTAATGCCCGATTAATAAAGAATAGGGTAAGTCAATTGAGATCCACTATTATTTTGAGAGCTTGATGAGATTCAAAATTGGTATCATTTTTGGGCCAAAACCCAAAAAAAAAAAATAGACAATAATTTATCACTATGACAAATTTAACACGACCTTTCAAACACACCAAAAAAAAATGCAAAAATGCACAATCTTTTACCTATTGAGATGAATATAGCGCAACCTTACAAAAATAACAAAAAACCACATGACTTTTGGCTAGTGTGACAAAAATAGCATGTATTAGTATCTCGTTTATAAGCCGAAGTTTGGAACTTTAGGCAAAAGGCCCTTCTAGAAAAAAAAAAAAAAAAAAAAGAGTTCTTTGAGTTCTTGCTTTTGGAGCAAAGTTTTTTTACGCTTGCTTGGAGAAAAGTGATATATTTCGATATAGAGAATAAACCACGAAATTAATATCAAATGAAAGTGGACTATATTTATGGAGTTGAAAATGTGTCGGTACTAATCGTCAACGCAATAAGAGTCAGGTGAGCTAGCACATGAATAAGATGACAATGAAAAATGAACGAAGTATTGGAGAATAATAATTTTGTCAAAGTGATTGTGTATTTTATATTATTATTCACGGGGTAAAACCGACGTGTTCTCTTAGCACCTTTGGAAGATCGGATTAGATTTTTCGTACTGGTACAAGGTTTTCTGATTTTAAATTGCGGATGTTGGATGATCAAGACTCAGCTTTGAGTGAACGGAAGAATTAATGCATCTTTACGGTCTCGAATGCAGTGGATTCACTGCTACACTTGGCAGGGCCCAATTATCACTATTCATTTGTAAGGAGTAGCGTGGATAGAAAAGAGAGGTGGGGCTTGAGCTGGGGACTAGGCGTGCCTCTCGAAATTAAATTTTAGGAATAATACCTCTCACAGACAAATTGAGAGTCACTATAGATAAAAAAAAAAAAAAAAAAAAAAGAGCATGTTAACGCATGTATTTAAAATACTTATTAGGCATATTTAATAAGAGACGTATTTTTTTCCAAAATATTAATAAATTAAGGACTTGTATTGAAATACTTTGAAATATGAAAAATTAAACATATTGGACAATCTACTTATTAAATTCACACGTTAAATATACTATTTGGCAAGTTCAGACGATTACTAGTACTCTTCAATACCCAATAAAAGAGCAAGGGGCATAAAGTGACGAGGAACGAAAATGGAGGGACTAGGAAAGTTGCAGCTGTTATTGGAGTCCAACCACAACATAATAAATAAAAAATAAATAAATCAGCCTTGAAATTGATTATTTTGCATGAAAAAAAATCGAAAAATTAATAAAACTAAAGTTTCGACCAAAAATGATAGTAATACTAAAGTAGAAATATTCTAAAATTGATGATTAGAGTTGTGGTAGCTACTTTGTGTACATCTAGCATTTCTAATTTTTGGAACTTCAAGTCACGAAATTTTGACTATTGTAAACTTTATTCGATGTCTAAACCGAAAATAGCGCAATTAAAGCTCTATTTCATTATAACTGCCGTTGCTATTACACCACTAAACATGTGCTAACGTGAGTGCTTAACCAATAAACAACCTATTCATCAAATGACAAGCTTTTCCATATATAGTCTGCAGATTTGGCTTTAAACTTGTAGCATTTCTCTTCACGCACCCTATCATCTACAGCAAACTAAAAGCTTGGCAAACCTAATGATGAAGTTCATTTTAACGCAGCATAAGTACCATGCACGGTGAAAAGAGAAGGACAGAGGAAAGGCAAGAGAAAAGTATGTCTACGAGCTTAATAACACAGGACAATGAAAATGAAAATGCAGACTCTTTCTCTCACACATGGAAGCGTGGGGTTTCGAGCGTGCAAACGTACCTGAATCGCTACTTCAGCGACGGTGTCGTTGTCGTCGATGGAGCCGCGAAGCCTGTCGGCGATCTTCTTTGCCACGGAGCGGACGGGGTCGATGAGGACGGAGCTCGCGAGACCCCATTTGATCAGTGCCTCTGGGTGAGAGGGTTTGGTGGGCTTTCTCGCGAGCTTGATCTTCTTCACGTGCTTCTTCAGCTGCCAGTAATTGACGAAGGCCTCTTTCCATTCCGGGATCAGTTGAGCTTCGAGCTCCTTCGAGAACTTCACCATTCCCGTCTTCTTTCTCCGTCCTTCGCTCCTCCTCCTCCTCCTCCTCTCCGATTATTCTTCTGCAAATAATCACCGTGAAGAAGAAGAAGAAGGGAAGTCCGTTGGCCCGAAAACAAGACGAGAAGAAGGAGGAGGAGGGGGTGAAGCGTGAAGATGATTTGATTTCGTGGTGAGGTTATTTATAGAAAATGCAAGAGAGACGTGGAGGGAGAAAAAGGGAGGATGTTGCTTGTTGCCCTGCATCTTCCCGTTTTTCCTCTCTTTTCCTTTTTTTTTTTCCTCATTTTTTTTCAAATGTTTTTCTTCTGGGTGGGTTTTGCTGCTGCATTAATTTCAAAAGAGAGTCCATGAAACTGTAGAGATGAACGTGGTCTGACGTCATACCAAGAAAAAAAGAAGCGAAAGGGTGTCCACTTTGCTCCTGTGACTTATGCATTCATCTGTCCCTTTGGTGGGTTGGTCATTTTGCTGACAGAGAATACTTATTTTGCATCTTATTATTCCTATGGGCATAGTCATATATCGACTCCAGTTGGTTCGACTTTTTGATATTCTAATAGGGATTCTCTATCATAAACGGTGCTATTTCGCTTATCAGAAGACAACACACGTTTATTTCACATGAACTTTATCGCACCAAATCAAATTCAAACCCTAAGGACCAAAACCTCCTCCTTTGAGGAAGGTCTTGGTGCTATCATCTAGATCTCATCAAGATTTGGAATCAATGCCTCAATGGCAATGGCTAGATCAAGAGGCCCGTTCTCCTCAATGGGCATGGTGAATGAGATGAACCCTAGGGACACCAAAACTAGAGTAGATCAAGAATTGTCCATAGTGAATCTTACACATAGAAAATACAATTTTATTGTCAAAAAATATGATTAAATGTATCTGGGACTATGGTTTTCTAGTCAATTGATACGCATTCTAAAACAGGATATCTAGATGAAAAAAGATTGTGATAACCCTAACCAAGAAAATGCAGCATAAGAACTACAAAAAGAGCACATTGAAAATAAAGCTTTTTTTCATACATTCCCACTAGCTTTTCATGTGGAAAATTTGATGGGATGTCCAAACTAATGTGGCAAATCTTAGAAAAATAAAATTAACAATGATGGGACAAACAAACGTGTAGATTCTGGTCGAAAAAGGGTCACATGTGCGTCTTCCCACGAACTCCTCTTTTGTCTCGTGGAAATCAACATGGTGTAATGGGGAGCACAGAGATCGCATTGGCCGCCAGATTCTCCTTAAATCCTGTTTTTTTATTTGTTCTTGGTCTGTGTTTTTTTAAAAAAATTTCTAACAATATAAGAGGTAAGGATTAAAAAAATAGAAAAAATAGGATAAACCGTGAATTACTATCTAAATAAGCGGATTAAATTGTAATTACGGCATAAAAATATTCGCCACATGATTATGTATATAAAATCTGCCACATCAATTAGATTCAAAATACCGGTCATGTTCACCATGGGTTTTATTTGAAATATTGAAATATCTGATTATTGGGATGCGAAATGATGGGTTCAAAACAATTTTTACATGTATTGACATCTTCAATAGATACTTTTTGTTAAGATTATATAACTAATATATAGAATAGTTCATTTTTCCGAACACACACGTCCTGCAAAATAAGTCAACGCAAGTTCTCCTCTCAAATTATTGTGGTTGAGTAGACATGCATGTAAAATGCATGAGAAATGTGCATTATAAATGGGGGATGATGCCATTGCTGATCCGAGAGGTGTAATAAATTGTCGGCAAACTTTTTATCTCATTTCAAATATCAAAAGCTTATTTATATCATGCGTATGAAATGAAAATTCTTGATTGGTTGTGACGGGGGACTAGTGACCTTCCGACCATAAGCATTTTCTAGTTTGCTCATTTGCTAGATGGGACTAGTTATGTACGGGAGCTCATTAGAATATAAGGACCGCAGTCATTAGAATATCTTGGGTCTAATACGAACCGACCAAAGTGCGCAACATGTGTGAAAATTCAAAAGAAAAAAACAAAAGAAGACAAAGATATTGTATTAGATTCTTTTTCTTAGAATATATAAATTATATGCATCACCTTGCTCAGTGTCCACAAGCTGGAATTGAGGGGCTCGTAGACATCTTTGGTTTTAGTGGGAGGATTCCGCAATATTCTTTATTTTTTTTTCGTTTTCTGGGAGTTTAGTGGAATCTGAATGCTATTGTTATTTGCATGTGGAGCCACATTTTATCATCATACTTAGATTCCTTTAAATTCATTTTTTTTTTATGTGAAGGATGTGGGACAACGTACTTGCTTGTATAGAATAATCATCCCAGGTATTAAAGATCCATTTAGAATTTCTACACCATCATTTTGTAAATTAAGGTATCATTGTTAACATTGTCAAGTATTGCCAAAGTTAACTTTTGGCACTCTTAAATAGTTCAGCGAATGGAAGACCAATTTTTAGGTACATATTCATTGACCAATTTAAGTAAGAAAAATGGTTAATCACGTAATATCTAACTAGCAACTGATAAGTGCACTCAGACGTGGCCCTAGAATTGGCAATCATAGGATGGTGAACTAGGGATCGCGATGGTGGCAAAGGCGACAGAGACAATGCTGCTAGCAACGTCACAATTGGTTTTGGCATTGGCGGAATATGGATTGAAGTGATGTGATAACAAGTGGGTGATGGTGGAGGTGTTCAAGGCATACGCAACTTGTGGTTTAGCAACGAAGGATGGCTCCAGTGATCAGAGGTGATTTGGCAGTAGAAATGCTTATTATCATAGTGATGATAGTGGTCAAAGGTGGAGTTACACGACATATATAAGGCTTATATATTCACATGATGCAAAGTTAGGTGGCGAAAATTCCTAACTACGGATAGTGGAAAATACGACTTTAACGACCTTACTATTTATCAATACTTGAGAGAATATCTTAACGATATCATCACAATTACCACTACAATCATAATTTGGCCTAGAAGAGGATAATATGAGTAGAACTTGTGTATTCTTAAATTATGTGGTCATAGAACTTGCGGATTGACCTTGGTTTTTGGTATGTCTTAATGCAATTCAATCCTTGACATTGCATTAATGTGAGTTGACCTAACTTTGATAGACTTGCAGTTCTATTGGCAGGTTTATCTCAATTTAAATTAAAATCCAACGTGTGTTGGACTAAGAAAACCCCATCTTAAATTACTACATTTATATAGAAAAACCCAAAATTTTTTGGTCTGTAAAAAAAAGTTTAAAAAATAGATTAGTGGAGATACAAAACAATAAAAATAATTCCAATTGCATTTTATCTTAAGTTGCTTGTCATGATTGAATCCCAGAAAAGTGGCGGATGAACCAGTGGTCGCCGTTATTTTCACATTTTTTACATAACATTGATTTATGGTGCAGTTTATTTACTAATTAATTATTGTGGAGCCGTGCTATAATCAACGTCCAATCTCTGCAGCCTCTTTTATTTCATCTTTTGTTTATTTTATTTTTATGTAAATTGACTATCTGAGATTTTTTCGGAAAAGTCGCCTTTTGCTAAGTCAGCTTTGCATTAAGGTTTTTACTTTAGTCCAATTTTATTATTACCAACCAAAATTGAATTTAAAATCAAATCGTGAATCTTCCCACTCGATTCCTTGCACGATCACTTCCTTTGATCCTCCACTAATTCTTCATCACTGGTCATTTTTTTAACACGATGGTCATCTTTTGTCTCCTCAATTTTAGATTAATTTGCATGTAGTGGACACCCAATTACTCATCATCATCATCGAAATTTGCCGAAAAATATCCAAACAGAAAAATTATAAATTTATATAGAACAGCATTAGGTGGAGCTGAATTCAGTACATAATAAATATTGGTGTCTATTATAGTAATATTTCTTGTCAATTTTCCACGTCGGCACCACTAATAGATAGTAGATAGAGAGGTGAAGAAACCCATTTCGGAATTTGCTACCTTGAGCAGAACTTTTTCCATGGAAAAATATGGTAGGATTCTCTATAATGGAAATCGACTATGCATGAGCACTTCCAATAGGGTAAAACAACTTTATAAGGAAACAACTATGATTTCTATTGGCCAAAGGACAGATGATTACTAATACTCGTAATTTCGTGTAAAATACACTTGCATACATGATTTTCAATAAGGCCTCTATCTCCTTCGCTTCGCGTTCAATTTACTCAATCTAGGAAAAATAAATGTTATTATGGAGTGAAATGAATTATATACGTGTAAAACATGTGTGGTATTGCCCTCATGTAAAAGAACTTTAATGTTTAAGTACTTAACTCTATATCTTTTCAATGATCAATCAATGACATAACATACCGATTTAAGTGAGGCCTGACCGTGTAAGAACTCTTTGAATAATGCATGTAAATTGGACAATGACGAAGTTCAGGCATGATCCAATAGATTTCTAACCTTGGGCTAGTCTTCAAGCCGCTCCCTAATAGAATGAATTATGCCGCTCGAGGACACCTTGTGCACTACAAATGCCAACAGATTCTAAACCATGCTTTGGAATGTGACAATATATATGCACGGTGTCGCGATGTCGATTGCATTACTTGCTGTCAAAAATCTTTTTAACCGTCTTAAACCCTAGAAATATAAACTTTCACAAATGTTTAGGTAATTACAATAATTCAAACAGTACATAGGATTATTAAAAATAAAGACTCAAAAAAGGTGGATAAGTCAAGATATATGAAAGCTGTTGGGCCACTTAAATCTTAAAAAAATGATCATTTGGGAATTGAATTAAATTGGTGACATGACCTAAACAAGGGACAATCCCATTCTACATCTCCCGAACATTTTTATCATCATACCTTTGTTTGTCAACTATGTGGAAGCATTAGGCCGACAAGCTAAAATCGATGCCAGTGGTCTTGTCAACTTCCACTCACTCTCTTCCTCTCTCTTTCTCCCTCGCACACGGGTACAACTGTACATACAGTCCGACGGGAAAATGTTAAGTTTGTCAATGTGATAATTCATCCAATTTTTTTTATAAGGCAAAAGTTAATTAAATCATAATATTTGGTGTTTTGTAATTAACTAAGATTATATTTGTTTCGCATAAAATAAATAATTTGTAAATCGTTTTTCTAAAAATGATTACTTGCATTACTTAAAATTATTAGTCAATAAAAAATATTTTCATCATCGATTATAATTTTTGTTTAATTATTTTTTCTGAATGAGGAAAATATTTTTCGTTTATTCTTTTCGTAAGAAAATGAGCCAGCTGACAAGTTGTGTCCATGATTCCATCATTGCAGAGCAACGTTTTTCCCCGTATTGATTCTTGCCATTAGACGAGACAAGAAAAGATGGTTCAGTGTTGATAGTGGAGGACTTTTGTTGATGCTGCTAAAAATGGCCATTGTCATGCACAAGACGATCCCTTTTCCTGGCAACATCTCTCAATATGAGTACGATATCTAAATTTTGAAGACTAGGGTTGTGCTTGATTTTAAGTGCCTGCTTCATACATCCGTCGGACGAAAGATAGGGCAAATTCGTTCGATACAAGGGCTATTCCGAGAGCCCCGTTCGGGGCGGGCGGCAACCCGAGTTGTCACCGTTGCAACGGACCCACCATATGGTCCAAGCCGGGCCCGTGAAGTAGAAGGCGATCAAGCGTACATTATCAACTAAAGAAGCATGAATGTCCAATGTTTAATACTCAAGAGAGTATGATGGTGGGCTTGGACTATTATTCCAGATGATGTCTCCCTTGCACTCTCGAACCAACGCATATTGCGCCAGCCACGTGCATTTCGTAAATAATTTCGAGTTTTTTTTTTTTTTTCATTTTTTAGGCAGTGGGTAGTTTTCCATTTTCGACGGTGTTACGATTCTAGCCTTTTTCAAGAATTAAATTGGAGAATTAAAAGGAGGCATTTTGTTAAGGGCGAAGTCATTTCCACCCCATAAATTGCTTAATATACAACTTTTGAAAGAGATCACTTACTTTGGGACTTGAATGCTCTCATTCAAATTGAGCAATATTATGTGCATTTTTCAAATTGGTTCCGTGATTCTCTCTATCTCTATATTTTCCTGGTTGTGGAAATTGCAACTTTATATTATTATCTCATCCTTTTTTTTTCTTTTTATGTTTTTCACTCAAAGACGAAAATTATTTAGGAGTGGAACCATTTATAAGAATAGGGGTTGAATCACTAGCAATGGCCGTGACGCCCTAACTGGCCAAAGTGAGGGCACGCGGCTCGTCACCAGCCTCGAGTGAGGTTGTGATGCCCAAATCAAGCAAGAGCATTGCGGCTTGGCCCTAGGGCTAGCCGGCCACCTTTGTTAGCCCTTAGTCCCTCCAAAGAAAAAATAAAGAGATTAAAAAAAAAAAAAAAGAAAGGAAAAAAAAAACCAAGAAACTTTAGAAATTTATTAAATATTATTTGATAATATCCACATGAAAAGATTTCTGGCTAAAATTATTTTTGCTGAATGGACTCAATTAATAAAACATGAAAATATTTAATTAAATTACACAATTAAAATGTTTGGGACCAAATTAATAGAAGAGCAACATATTTGAGATTTTAAAAAAAAAATATTTCCTTGAGAGAGATGTGCAAAGCTTGTTAAGTCATTATTCAATCAAACTTGCTTTCTATGTGGAGAGTATTTCCATCAAAAGCAATTTATATGTGGACTTGGAAAGTGATCTACTTCCTCCTAGAACTACAAAATTAAGTTTTATATCGAGTCATTCCTATTAATTCATTCCCGACTCCTCCATATTGTAAACTTTGAAAAAACTATGCCTTCATTCTCAATTTTTAATTTTCATTTACTCTTATTCCATGTCACCAAACACAAGTATTGAAAAAGAAATCAAGGGACCATTCTCATTTAACTACTTTCATCCTAGCCAAGCAAACTAGGGGCTGGTGGGAACCTAAAACCCAAAAATGTTTGATTTCAAAACCCAAAATATGCAAACTGTCTGATTTTATGTTCTAAAAATTGAGGAACCTATTTCGACGGATAGGTTTCAAATTTTAAATAAATGGAACATGGAACCTAGAATTTAAAACAAGATTTTATGTTTTTCTTAATCAATGTCTTTGACTAATTTTGCAACTTTCCATGACGTCCAATAAAGAGTCTAAATTTAGAAATCACTAGTTTGAGTTTCTATTTTATAATTGAGATTTTTACTTTATTGATGTTTCATATTATTTATGTGTCTAAATATAAATTGTAGTAAGTGGATTGTAACAATAAGTGATGATCATTAAAGGTGATATTTCAATGCAATTGTTCAAATTACATTACAAGTGGAACCTAGGTAGAACCTGGAACTGACCCCAGAACTCGTGACGGGGTAGGTTCCAATTTCCAAAGTATACAAGGTAGGTTTCAGGTTTCAAGTAGGTACAAAACTTAGAACTTGGAATTACTTACCTCTAAAATAAACACAAGCTAGTAGAGCGGTGGAGAAAGTAGACCACAAAAATTGCTATATTGAGTTTAACATTCGAGTGACTAAGGAAATTTTCTCAAGGTGGTAGTAGACGATTAGTATTATGTTATTGGTCTGACAAAATGAGTTAGATTATATAAGTATATTATCCACTTATCACAACATGGATAATGTACATATGTGTATGATGTTCACAAGAAATGAACTCCAGACCTATTACTCTCCGGTCCCATGCCTCAAAATGTCTTTATCAACGGGGCCGCATGAAACAATTTTTTCCCTGTTTCGATACTTCCGGTTAGGCGGGACAAGAAATGATGGTTCGATGTCGATAGTGGAGGACAATTGTCTGTGCTGCCAAAAATGACCATCCATCATGTACAGAACGACTCCTTTTTCCCAGCGATATCTCTTGGTATGAGTACGATATCTAAACTTTGAAGATTAGGGTTCGTTTGATTTGAAGTGCATGCTTCATACATCCACTGGAGATTATGGTCCGAGTCAGGGCCGGCGACCCGAGTTGTTGGCGTCGCGACTGACCCAGTATGGTCAGGCAATCAATCGATTGTGCAATATCAACTAAAGAAGCATGCATGTGCAATAGTGGGCTTGGACTATTATTCCAAATTATGTCTGGCCCGGCCCAATTTCCAAGGACGAAGACTCCTCGTTATTTACCTTTTATATACTATTCCTCTCCCTTGCACTCTCGAACCAACAACGCAGACTGCGGAGCCCCGTGCATTTTGTCGATAAATTCGAGTATTTTTTTTTTTTTTAAGATGGTGGGTAGGCTTTCATTTTCGGAGGTGTTACGATTCTAGCATTTTTTTTTTTTATTCTAGAATTTGAAAGAGATTTTTTTTTTTTTTTAAGAATTAAATTGGAGAATCAAAAGGAGACATTTTGTCAAGGGCAAAGTAATTTCCACCCCCATAAATGATTTCATAAAAAGAGAAAAACTTTTTGGACCCAAGAAGGGCCTTAAAAGGCTCAAAGGAAAAGAAACATGTGAGAGATACGCCCTGAAGTGGGAGATCTCGCAATATCCTCCCATATTTTTACCCACTTGAGAAAAAAAATTTAAGTGAGAATCAAGGCTTATCGGTAGAGAATGTGGACTCCACTTCAGTGCTTTGATACTAGCTATCGCCAAGTAAGAGATGATAGTAGCTCTCTGTGCCTAAGATGAGATAAGTGTCAAAGCCACGGCAAGGTGAGCAGCGCTTCACTCAAAGCCAATCAACCCGTTGTTCATCGTGTACCCATAGTTGATTGAATTTGAGCTAAACTCTGCTCATCTTGTTGTGGCTTAAATGCTCTTATTTTAATGGTTTGCACTATTTACATCTCCTTATTAGCTTCATACATCCATTTTTATGTTGAATTGACTATGTTAAACATTGCAAGCCCCACTCTAGATTTAAGATTATTTCTTATCTTTTTTTTTTTTCATCTGTTTCATTTCTACTAGAGATAGACTACTTATACCCATCTCAAATAATATTTATTAATATTAAATGTGGGGGCCGCTTTTGATTTAAGACTAAGGCTTGCCTTCATTTTTTTCATTTTTGGTTTTTTTCCTTTTCTTTCTCAATTTGGAATAAAACTGGTGCACCTCTTTTAAAAAAAAAAAAAATAGTTTATTATATAGATAACAACCTAATTATTTGTTTATGGCAAATTTTTTTAACGATTTTTAAATTTCTTTTTTTATATTGGGAAACAATTATTTAAAAAAGTAATTTAAGCACAAATAAGAGGATAATCTTTGAGTAAATTGTGTATAATGCATACAACAACCACAATATTCAATCTTTGAGTAAATTCTCATAAACTTTGTACCAAAATTTGAAGTCGAAAAACTCACTATCACTAGAATAATTTATGGAAATAAAGTAAACAATTTATAGATAAATTTAACGTTTTTTTACTTTAATATATGATTCGTGCTTGCTCAAGTTATAATAATTGAGAATAAGTTCTGAAAAAGACAAGCATAAACAAAACATGGAAATGTAACAGGTGTGAAAGAATTGATTAAGTGAAGAAAAATTGTTTGAAAGTGATGCGAGTAAGTTTTTCTTTTAGTAAAATTCAAAAAAAGAAGAAGAAGAAACGATAAGAAATAATATTAAATTCAAGGCAAGACGCGAAAGAGATAATGTAATTCATTCAATGTGTTGGGGGGTATCAAGAGCCAATTGCAAGGATGAAAAGAGTAAGAATTATTCTTAAATTAAGAATGAGATCTATAAAGGTTAGTGTACTCAATTCAATGTGATATGGGGTGTTAGGAGTCGATAAGGGAGTGAAAATAGGGTGAACCATATAAATTGAGCAATACAATTTGCATTTCCAATATGTGATTCTCTCTCTTTTCTTCCTGGTTGTGGAGATTGCAACTTTATATTACTATCTCATCCTTTCCTTTTCTTCTATGTTTTTGACTCAAAAGATGAAAAATATTTAGGAATGAAACCATTCAGAAGAATAGGAGTTGATTCACTAGCAAGGGCCATGATGCCCTCACCAGCCAAAGTGAGGGCGCATCACCCTTCGTTGACCGCGCAAAGTCACAATGCCCAGATAAGGCGAGAACATTGTGGCCCCCGCCTAGTGCCGTGACGATCAGTCGGCAACCCTCGTAAGCTCCTAATCCCCCTAAAAAAGGTAATTTAAGAATGTTCAAGTCAGTATCACATAAGACAGCTGACATTCATATTAATGATTTTTGATCAAAATTAGTTTGATCGGATAGATTCAATTGGTAAAATATAAAAATATTTTACTAAATTTACATAATAAAAACATTTATGATTGATTAATACAAATATAATAGGTTTAAGATTTTTTTGGTGAGAGAGGTACAAAGCTCGTTACATCATTATTGAATCGAACAGGCTCCCCATGTGGAGGGTATTTCCGTCAAAAGAAATTTATACGTGGGGTTGGAAAGAGATCCACTTCCTCCGCCATTTCCTCCCCAGTCGTAGCAGCACATGCGTATTTTATATATTAACCCTTCAATTTTTGTCTTGTTTTTATTTTTTTAACTTTCATTGGCGAGGCTAAACATGGAAATTTAAAAAAAAAAAAAAAAAGTCAAACCCCAGAAAATCTCCCTTAATATACATGTCCTTTTCATGCTTCGAAAAATTCCCCATAAAATTGAGATCATGGAGAAAGATGCAATCGCCACTACATTATTCTCCTAAGATCTAAGTTTGACTATTTTGATACGATTATGTAGGAATAGGAAAGACACCTCAAACATATTGGGAAAGTGGGATTCTAGAGAGATTTTATGTTTATGTATCTTTTAAATTTTTTAGTTTAGCAGTACAATTTTTCTCGTGTACTGCATTTGCATGGGGAAATTTATTAAAACAGTGCAAAACTTATTGTAATTTTTTTAATTTAGCCTTAAACATTTTTTTTTTACTAATTCAGCCATGAACTTATTGCATATGCATTTGATCTTTACCAAAAAAAAAAAAAACTTTTGCATTTGTGTTAATTTAGTCCATTCGGGTAAGTTTGGTCGATTAACGCTGACGCATATGTTTCTTGGATTATTAACATGCTTGTATGGATATCATTCAAACCACTCTCAATGTAGGATACGGTTAACGTTGACATGTTAATTTTTAAATTATTTTCTTTTTTTTTCTTTTTTTTTTTTTTTTTGTTTTTTTTTTTCTTTCTATTGACCAAGCTAGGGGCTAGGGGCTAGGGGTGGCGAGGTGGACTTCGCTCGGCGAGGCCGAGCCTCGGCCACCCTTGGCAAGGCCTGGTTGTCATCGGTGAGGCTAGCCCTTGCCCTTGCCATTGCAACGCTAGGCAAGGGCGAGCCTCCCTAGGCCCACTAGACAAGCTTGCCATTGCAACGCTAGGCGAGGGGGGAACCTCCCTCCAATTTTTCGGCTGGGTACCGGTCCGGTTCCCGGTTCCATGGCGGATCCGCCCGCCCGCCCACCCGGAACCGGAAAATATTAAAAAAAATTAAATATAAATAAAGTCAAATAATTCACGTGTAAATAATTATTTAATGTTGAGCAATTATCTATTAATTATTGTTTTACTTTTGGAGAGAATTTAGAGCTCAAAACTTGGGAATAGGAAAAATTTAAAAATGACCTCCTCCCCTCCTTCCCAACTCATGTCCCGTTCTACATGTCAAAAATTTTGCGTCAAGATCGGTTCCATGAATCCACGAACCAACGGGACCGTGATCCGGTTCCCGGGTGGATCCACGCAACAAACGGGTTCACGGTCCTTAGCGGCGGTTCCTGTTAGGTGAACCGCCCGCCCTGACAATATAAAAATAAAAATATATAAATAAATAAATAACGAAAGAAATAGGAAAAAAATTGATCACAAAAATTAATTAGTTGACATTTGAATTGAAAAAAATTATTGCTGAATTTGAAAAATTGCAATTTTAGGGTCGTTTTGATAATTTCCCTCATTCGAACGTGAACCATGAACAACCAATTGATTTCGACACTACTTTAAGCCGTGCGCGTGATCATGTGTTATATAATTTAGTCAAAATTGGAGGTAGAAGACCTTCATCGGAAGCGTTTCACGTGGATCGTGGAAAGTGATGTTGGGACAAATGCGCAGAAATTGCAAGGAGGACTCGAGTCAGCTCCGAGTCAGCTCAGAAGGGAAATTCCCACCAAACGAGAGGAAACCTCCGAGAAATGTTTGTATAGTCATCATAAAATATTATCTAGCTAGAAAATTCATTTTCAAATTTTTTTTTTTGAATATCATTTTCAAGAAAAGTAGTTAGTTTTCATTTATTACACGTCAGCCTAAGACCTAGAGAGGGGGTAAACGAGGGCTGCACTGCCAATCGTGTACTCTCTTTGACTTTTTCAACTCATTTATCTCTTATTAGGATCGAAAAATAATTTTATTATTAAAAATTATTTATAATATTTAAAAAAATAATCCCCACAAAACTAAATCTCATTTTACTAATCTTATCTCAGTGATGCCTCCAGCATTTTTATGTCCACCAAAAAAAAAAAAAAAACTTTGTTAGTCAATATTATATATCATCTGCAATTTTTTCTCGTGCATGTAACTACCGACAACAAAATATTTTTAAGTTTGGAACCGCAAACATCACCCCCCCCCCCCCGGGGGGCCCCTTTCCATTTCATTGTGTTGCGTAATAGTCGACCTAGATCATAAAAGATTAGAATTTCACAAATTTAATTACCTGGTGCAACAATGGATTATGCTCATCTGTGTGAAGCGGGTCAATTAAAAGAGTGCTTGCGGAGAAAAAATATCTTCTAATTGCGTATAAAAACTTAATAAAAACTTGGTAAAAAAAGTTTCCTAGCAAATGAAACAATATAAAAACTTACTAAAATACGTTTAAGAAAATAAAAAGAGAGATATAGAGAGAGAGAGATATTGGTCCATAATTCTTGTTGCCACGCCACATATGTTCCTCGAATTACAAATTTACATTTTATATCTAGTAATATCCATTCCTATTATTAAAGGAAACCCAAAAATAAAATACCTTTGTTCTCAATTTTTAATTTTGATTTACTCTTATTCCACGTCACCGAAAGCAAGTACAGAAAAAGAAATGAGGGGACCATTCTCGTTCAACCACTTTCATTCCCGTTAAACTAGCACAAGCTAGTACGGCAGTGGAGAAAGCAGGCCACAGAAATTGCTATGTCGAGTTTAACATCCGAATGGCTAAGGAAATTTCCTCAAGGTGGCAGTAGAAGATTAGAAATATATCATTGGTCCGACAAGGTGTAAATTTTCTCAACAGACCCCCGGTGGACTCGAGCTTTGGGTAATCGAGCATGACCACTAAGGTCTGGGGCTGACCTTCATGAACTTAAGGGGACCAAGGTCCTAGGCCTGGCCTTTATGAACCTAGGCCTAGAGGTCGGGGATCTAACCAAAAAAAAAAAAAATTGAATTTCTAGGAAACCTTGTTCTAGGTATAAGGTTTTTTTTTTTTTATCTTTCTCGACGAAATCATTTAGCGGCGGACCTTAATGAAAAATAACTTTTTATCACATGGGGATTTTTGTTTTTTTTTTTTTTCCTAGTTCAAAGTGCTTAAAAAATAGTCGTATAAATTTTTTTTTTTTAATTTTTTAAAGGAAAAATCATTTATCAGCATTTAAAAAAAAATTTTTTCAGGCTGATTAGTGGAAACATTTTATGTTGATTTATTTTTTTAAGTGATCCAAATTTTGAAAAAATATTTTCCGAAAAATAAAAAGAAAAAGGCCCGTGTTCGTAGGACAACATACCCGTTTTCAGATGTCCATGAGTCTCCATCTCAACTCCTTCCCGGTAGACTTTAAATAAATTCCGGGGGAGCGACAATTTCTTAGAAAATCAGGTTGCAAAATTTATTGCCAATCTGCAATCTGGAATCGAGTCTGAACAGGACCGCAACGCATCAAAACACGTTTCCCTTTCTTTATTTTATTTGTTGTCGCCTTCCTTTCCTTTTCCTTTTTTTCCCATCTGATGACCGTGACCCATGCTGAAAGAAGAAATCCAGGAAATTGGAGAACAGCGAGGAAAAATCATGAAGGCGAAATACGGAAAACAATTTACAACAGAAATAAAAATAAAGTCACGAAAATTTCAAATTAATATATTTATGACAAATTTATTAACTTTTTAATCGTAAAAATTTCAAATTAATATATTTATGATGAATTAACTATTCGTTAATTTTGATCAATATAATGCAAAAATCACAAATTGAAACACCTATTATAAATAAAAGGTAAAACATCAAATTAGTACGATAATCAATTGTCATGTGTCATCAAATTTATAATTTGATAATAAAATTTAATGAAAATTTTGAAATTTTTAATGATAAAATATTAGTTTGAGATAAATTTATAATTAAGATTTTTTTGGTTTTTTCATCTTCCCAGCATGAGGAGAGGGATCGATTTTTATGAGACTTGAAAGAAGGCAGAGAAGTACTTTTTGGTGGGTCTTCGTCTTCGCCTGCGTCTTTCTCCATCAGTCTGCACTCACGGGCTGATCGGATGCAGCCTCGCATGGTCAACGTGCGTTCCCGTACCTAACCCTCCCGCCCGCCTCCCTCCCTCCCTCCTGTTGTTTATTCTCCCTCCATTTAAGTCCCTCTGCTCCTCTCTTCCTCCCTGTCTCGCGCATCAAACCAGCGAATCTCAGACCCAAGAAAACCGGAAGCGACACAGAGAGAGAGAGAGAGAGAGAGAGAGAGAGAGTGTTCGCCGGCGAGCGGGTGTTGTGTTGTGTTGTGCTCGCTCGACTCGATCGCGACATGTCGGAGGTAGCCAAAGAAGCATGGGGGAAGTACCTGGGGCAGCTCCAGACCCACCCTCTCCGGACCAAGGTGGTTTCTCTCTCTCTTTCGCCCTCTTGATTCTTGCCCACGATCTGTTTTCGCTTCTCCGCCGCGCCCGTCGAGTCAAAATCGCGTCTTTCGCGGCGGGCGATTTTGGGTCGCGGTTCTTGGTCCGTCGCGCTCTGTTCTTGAGGTGTTTGTTCGCTTTGGGTGTTGTTTTTAGGCGATCACTGCTGGGGTTTTGGCTGGCCTTAGCGATACGGTTGCGCAGAAGATTTCCGGGATCAAGAAACTCCAGATCAGGAGATTGCTGCTTATCATGGTACGGTAAACGATCGTCGGCAATGGAGTTAATTTTTTTGGTTGGCAATCGATCCTTTTGGCTGCTGAATACGGGGCGGCTGATGCGAGCTTCAGTGTACGAAATTCATATGCTGATGATTACCGAATGATTGTGGCAGCTTTATGGGTTTGCATACGGAGGGCCATTTGGACATTTTCTCCATAAATTGATGGACATCATCTTCAAGGGGAAGAAAGGCAACAGAACCGTCGCCATGAAAGTAAGGAACTTGGGCCTACCTGCCATTCATTTCAGAAGACTTGCTATGAAGTTATGAACTTTGACTTTCAGCCTGACATCTGTTTCTGGATATCGATTGTAAAAAAAA
Organism: Eucalyptus marginata; assembly: GCA_014182565.1. Taxonomy (NCBI): domain Eukaryota; kingdom Viridiplantae; phylum Streptophyta; class Magnoliopsida; order Myrtales; family Myrtaceae; genus Eucalyptus; species Eucalyptus marginata. Next base: position 34,743,119 of record CM024592.1, on the reverse strand, counting down.
GCCGTAATTATGTCCGAACAGCTTAACCTGTCGTGAAAGGAGCCATAAATGTTGGTCTAGCATATGTGGTCTTTACATTTTCTTGGGGCATTTTCTTTGCCTGTGCTATAAATGGGCGGTGAAACTTTTCTGTGACACTCCTGATGTTTGATGGATGAGGTTGCTTTGCAATAGGTGTTGTTGGAGCAATTGACAAGTTCTCCATGGAATAACATGTTCTTCATGATGTACTATGGCTTGGTGGTCGAAGGTATGCTCGTATATCAGATATTTTTTGTTAATCTTGATGTTGTTGATGCATCCCTAGTCGCTTCAAGTATTGTTTCTTCACCATTTATTGTAACTTTTACAATCCATGCTCTCAATCATGGCTTTGGCTATTTTTAAAGCTGCAATATGTTGAAAAAGGTATCTGTGCCTACTGATTAGGGATCCACCATCCCTGAGTATACTATCGTATTCAAGCATCCAGTCCCCTTGGAGTTGAGAGTTTCTTCTATGTTCTTTCTATGCATTTGTTTTCCTTCAATTTTATTGTTGAGAAGTAATAAAGGTTGATATTTCATTCTAAGTACATTCAAGCAGTTTTTGCAGCTACATAAAATTAGAAAATGAAGCATTTATAGATAAGCTCCATGGAGGATGCTATGATCATACAAAGTCGCCCCAAAGGAATATACTACCTTGTTCATTTTGAATGCATGTGGTGATTTGCTCTGCCACAGACCAGATGATATATTATTCTCTAATTTAGGTGTGCGTGCTGACTCAGCTAAGCTACTTTGAATGATTTATCTAAAGATTAATCTGCTTTTAGAGTTGATATTGTAAGTGGTGGAGCTATCAACATATGGAAATAAGAATTTGAATTCTTATAATCAACGTCTTTGTTTTTGTTATGAGATTCCTGTTTATCTTTTGGGGGAACTTTACTTAGTAGTAGTTCTTCATTTGGAATGTCAGTTTCTCTTTGTGAAGTGCTCCCTCGTTGCAAGTCTTGTGTGTTGCTCTTTAGTCATGAATCTCTGGAAACAATTAGCTTGACAAAGGATATCAAAATTGCCTGAAGTTATCTGATTTTTACTTTCCCTTTCCATTACACAGTTTCTGTATTTGAGTACCCTGTCTGTGCTGCATACCCGAAATTTTCTTAAGCATATACTTTGTGAATGCAGGAAGACCGTGGGGTTTAGTCAAGGACAAAGTCCGAAAGGACTATCCTTCGGTGCAATTGACTGCATGGAGGGTAAAACAATGTTACTCTCTGTTGCTATACAAATTGGAAGTAATGTCATTAGAACGAATTTGTCACTCACTAATTTTTATGCTAATATAATGCAGTTTTGGCCCATAGTTGGGTGGGTGAATTACCAGTACATGCCTGTCCAGTTTCGTGTTTTGTTCCACAGCTTTGTTGCCTCATGCTGGTAAGTTTGTCTTTTTCTACTTTGGCTTTCCGTTTTTCTGGAGCCAGTGCCGTTGCCTGGTAATAGTGCTTAGCCGTCTGTTACCTCCAAGGCATGAAGTGGTTTAAGAAGATATCTCTTATTTGGCATTGCTTTAACTTGTCTTGGAATCCCGATTATCCTGGCATATGCGGATACATTGTGTACTCATGTCCAGGGGCATCTAATCAATGGGTTTGATTAGTCAGGGACTGGTTAATATGGTTTGAATTGACTGTCGCAATAATATGACTGACAACTAAAGTAAACATCACCAATATTTCTACTTGGTTGGAACAATTGCTCCGAACAGTCTGCTAGTACTAAATGAATGTTATAGTTCCTTCCAGTTTAACTCATTTTTATTTTTTTTTGGTTACTTAACATCTCCTAAATGTTGAGCTCATAAAAAGATATATTGAAGGTGAAAACATGTAACAGATTTTGAAGCTGTTCTTTTACATGCTGTTTACATTTTAGTTTTAACATCTCAAAGAGTACAATCAATATGTTAGATGGTCAGTATTCTTAGAGTCGACACAACCCCGACTTCTAATGCAAGCTAGATTTTACTGCTGCAACTCTTCAATGAAAGCTATAGCAGAAAATTAATGAGATCTCATTGCACGTTCAGAATGTAAATAAGTCAAAGGAGCGGCCACTAAGGCATGGTCTTACAGTCTCGAGCCCCTGAATGCTGCTTTTCGTTAGATGATTACCGTTAAACTTTACGGTCAATATCGAACTATACATGTGCTTATGAAAAGTTTCCATGTCTTATGTTCTAAGCTACATGTGACTTAGGCATATTAGAGCTGTGGAACACCTACAAATTGCGGCTCTGTTCTAATTCACTTGTTTTCCCATCTCAGGGCAATCTTTCTCAATCTGAAGGCAAGATCAGTTGCCATCAAGAAGGCTTAGGGTAGGATGACTGATCTCTCTATACGTTCTTAGGGAACACATGCTCCTTGCTATACTTACTGGTGTGTTAAGACGAGAGATGGTAATTGATGATTTCATGGAAACAAAGCAAAAGGGCATGTTGGCGAAATGCCAGCCTACCTAGCATTATCATACTATTCTTTGAGTACCCTTTTCACTTTGCCACTTCACTCAAAAGTTGTCTTGCTGGGATCAACAGATCATGTTTAAACTATCGACAGTAAGACTTCAATAATTACGAACCTTTTCCTTGTTTTGCGTTTGATGTTTCTGAGCATTGCACCGAATATAAGTATTCATTCTGGTTGCGACTCCTGGATCGTTTCCCAATGACATTCGAACCATTCCGTGCGATGTTGTGATAAACTTTCACATCGATCCGGTCTTGTAGATATGGATCAAGCAGTTCGAGGTCACGAGAAACATTGCTGGGTCGATCTTCTTCAACCTCTCGCCTAAGTCATAAAAACCATGTGCGAAATACGTCATCTATCCATTACATGTTCCTTTCGTTGTTTTTTTTTGAGTCGTTCTAGATGATTGTTTGGAAGTAAGAAGCCTTACCAGAAGGGTCGATCTTCTTCCACCTCCAGCCAAGTCGTAAAAACCATCTTGCAAAATACGTCATCCATCCATCACATGTTCCATTTCTTGTTTTCTCGAGTCATTCTAGATGAAAATATGGTGAAATTCACATGGGAGTAATGTCAAAAGCCGTACCAAGTAAGTAAGTAGATGGTCTTCTTCCACGCCACGAAGAAGCTAAGCAAATTCCACATTAAAAAGGACAATTTCATGATAGGCCAGCAGCTTGCAGAGACGGTCCCGATTGCAATGCCAACGAACGGTTTTTTGGCAGTTGGTCAAAGCAATTATTTTGTAGATGAACGGAAGAGAGACGTTGGAAAATTATGGTTTAAGAAGACGTATTGGACAACGATTGGGACGGACACATTTGTCGTGGCATCGGCAAGCGAGTGGCAAGCGAATCCAAGACATGTGGAACTGGTCAAAGAAAGAATCGTCGAATCGATGTAAGGTAGAGCCGTCGTGGCAGTTCTTGATTGGCCATAGACCTTATTTGAAAGTCGACGATCACATGTTCAAATTCCTAATCTATTCTCGGTCTCAAGAAATGTTGGTTAGCCCGTGTAAGACGGGTCTCGGTTCAGGTGTAGTGCCGGTCTTGGTCTTTCCAAACATCGTGATAGGATATGGTTCCAGCAAAATCCATGACTATGAACATGCATATATAAGTACAAATAAAAAAAATGAGGTCTTGTGAATTCAACTCACTAAATTATTAATAGAAAGAAGGAAAAAAAAAGAATGGATCATTTCTCTCGCCGAAAATTAACTTATCTTGTCTATTTTTCTAGAATACACTATTTTACCTTTGAATTCATTTTTACAAGACCCCAAATTACAGTTGTGATGAGTCGATATCATAAACCTTATTTTAAAATCATTATTTTTTTCCCCAAAATTAGTCAAGACTTCAGGAAAGGCGAGCCTGTCACCGTAAACCTACCTACATACTGCAAGAAAGATAGTAGGCACCTTTCGGCGGCGGCGGCGGCGCCGAGGGGGCGCCCGGAAAATTAAAGTCGCTGCGACGATGTTGCTGTTAGTAAAGGAGGATAACTTGTTTCTTTCGTTGCCATGGCGAATGGGATCTTTAACGATGGGAGGATGCCAAAGGAAAAACCTACAGGCGAAAGTTATAAAGGACGATTCGCTGCTTATATAATGCCTCGAACTCGTTCCGCGGATGCATGATAACGCTCTCGACAGTAATGGCGAATTCGGCACGGTTACGCGTGTAGTCAGACGATTCGCGTGTTTTTCAGACGGCTGAGAATGGGTCGTGCGTGATGTCGGGTCATGTCGAGTCACGTCGGATTAGCCGACTGAAGCAAAATGTCTTTCATTCATCATCATTCCGTTTGAAAAAATTGCCCCGGGGGGGCTCCACCGATCCGCCCCTGCCGGAGAACCCGATAATTCCCGCCGGCCGGCCAGGCGCCCACAACAACATAATACCCAAAAGTAGAACGGAGGAAAACAAGGGAATTTGCATATAATTGCGATTCGTCTGATCTCCTACATGACAAATTGGAATCATCGATCGAACCGTCCATCGCTCTCCCTCGATTACACCGATGCGCCGTCGCGGCGGCGACGGTTCCAGGCTAGTCGACACTTGTTCTAAGAGAGAGAGAGAGAGAGAGAGAGAGAGACTCACCGTCTCTCGATCAGAGGGTCCGGATCGGGTGCTCCTCGCGCTCCCCTGCGGCCGCTTCGCCGGGACCAATAGCGGGACGCCACGTCACATCTGGATCCACCGGGCCAGCTGCGAGGGGTTCAGGATCCCCGGGACGTGGACCCCGTCGGCCTTCAGGATGCTCGCCACCTCGCCGTAGCTCCCGCTCGGCTTCCCCGCCTCCTCCGTCTGCGGCGGCGGCGGATCGTCCCCCCGAGGAGACGCCGACGCCTCTGGCATCGTCCCGAGCAGCGTGCCCTTCGTCAGGAACTCGTGGGCCATGAGCCCCGCCAGGAGCCGGTTGTCGGACATGGCCGGCGGCTCGGCCGGGCCCTCCTTGGCGGCGGCGTGGGCCTGGGCCTGGGCCTGGGCCTGGGGCGGCCTGGCGGCCGGCTTGGTCGCGGTAGCCTGAGCGGCGGCGCTGGCGTAAAACGACTCCCTCTCCTTGCGTTTCCTCGACGCGCCAGGTGTCAAGATCGTGCGGGCGAGGTAGCTCATCTCGCCCGCATGGGAAAAAGGCGGCCACGCGTCCCCGAGGAGGGAAGGGCGGTTACGTCAATTCGCCCCCGGGCATCGAGGGCAAAAGCGCCAGATCGCGTTTTAAAAATTAGCTGAGAGAGAGAGAGTACGTCCAAAGTGCGAAAACGACGTGGAATTTACTAAAATGCCCAAAGAGAGAGAAAGAGAGAGAGAGAGAGAGAGTACGTCCAAAGTGCGAAAACGACGTGGAATTTACTAAAATGCCCAAAGAGAGAGAAAGAGAGAGAGAGAGAGTACGTCCAAAGTGCGAAAACGACGTGGAATTTACTAAAATGCCCAAAGAGAGAGAAAGAGAGAGAGAGAGAGAGAGAGAGATGGAATTTAAAATATAAAAAAAAATATGGAGATAAGATGGAGAGAGAGAGAGAGAGAGAGAGAAGAAGGTCGGAGAAAACGAAAATAGGATCTGAGAAGATGAAGGATTTGCAGGTGGGGGAAGATGGCGGCGGATCGATGATCGGAGGCGTGGCGGAGGCGGCTGCGGCGCGGCGGGCGAGGGCGGAGGGAGAGAGGAGAGAGAGAGAGAGAGAGAGATAGAAAGAGAGAGGAGAGAGAGAGAGAGAGAGAGAGAGAGGGTGAGAAAGGGGGTACAGAGAGAGAGTGAGAGAATTGGGGGAGGAGGAGGGGGAGGGGGAAAGAAGGGGAGGGTCCATGGCGGTTTTATATAGTATGGAATGTGAAATTACCTGAAGGACCCGTGCCGTCCGGAATTACGAAACTGCCATTCTGGATCTGGGGTAGATTTGGGGCTGATTACCGGAGCGACTCCGTTTAACGCGAAAGAGATCGATGGATTCTTTCTCGTGAATTTTTCTCTCTTCTGCTTTGGTCAGGATGTGGGAGTTTGTGTTAGGGCTGCAAAAAGTCAAAGGTCAGTCAACCAAGTGAAAGACAAAGAGACCACTAATGCAGAAATTTGGTTTTTTTTTTTCCTAATTCATGAAAAAAAAGGATTGACGTAAATTTTTTATTGGTCATCTCTAATTATTTGTACCGCATTACTAGTCATAGTATGTATATTGTGAAAAAGATTATTTTACTTTATCCCTTCTTTTTTTTAAGCCAAATTCGAGCGGTGTCACTAGGTCACTCTTGTGAGATTGAAATGTCATAGAATGGATCAATCGTTTTCTATTCTAATAGAATAAATCAAATCGAAAATTTCACTGGATACTAAACATAAAATAAGTGAGTGATGATATCGAGCGTGAAATCTTTTCTCATCCACGTTTGATTTGACTAGGCCCTTATGGTTATTTAATACTTGTCCTTAATTAAAAAAAGAGAGGGAATGGAAATGACCCAAAATGTGATTTGCTTTCGATAAATTATATATTTTACCTGAAAAAGTGAAGAAAAAACAAGTTCGGAGTCTTGCCTGAGGAGGTTACGTTTGCATCAAGCGAAAAGGAAAAGAAAATGCTATTCTTGTGAGTGTCGTGCATGCGTTAAAAATGAATACGAACCGTTGAATATGACTAGATTTCACTTATAAAAACGACGAATCAATGCGGGATGCGACGACATTAATGCTATTTAATTCACGGCGAAGCGAACGATCTGGGCTGTCGGAGATGGGGCTCCGGGCCCGGTGGATCTTGGAGCCGTGGCCCATTTTTGTTCCGCCACGTGCTCGATCTAGGCCAGATTTTCCAATTAGTGCAGAAAACAGCAACTACTAAAATTGGCAATTTAATTACAAGGAGTTATGACGTCACCTGTGGACCTGCTAATAATTCTCTTGAGGTACGACATAGCTTAGGGCACAAAAAAAAAAAAAAAACTGGCCAATTGATAAACATGCACAAGGTTTTATCAAGGCTGTTGTTCTTAGTATGGGCGTAATGTTCAATAAATTATAATAATTTTCGCAATTTCAACCCACTGCTCAAGTGGGAAATTATTTTATGACGTTTCAATGCTTGGAATGTATCTATTTCTTTAGATGCTTGTTATGCGTTTGACCTAAGAAATTTCGGATAATTTTGTATTATGTGTTTGACTTCTTACAATTTTGGTTTGGTTATAGCTTAGCTGCCATTGGTTGTCACGTGAGCTCATCTAGCCATTATCCGCTATTTTTTATTTTAAAATTGCAAAAACATTTCGGCATGGGGCGATCGATATTATCCATGACGATATATTAAAAGTTGGATTAACTAATATTTGAGAGCTTTCTCTTATTTTTTTCTTCTAACCAAACGACTCAAGAAAATTCAAAAAACGTGCAAGTGTGGATTTTATCCGAGACTTCATTTGTTTCTTGAAAATTAATGATTTGTAAATCTAGAAATGATTAGTTGAATCGCTTGAAATAATTACTCAATGAGAAATGTAATAACAATTTGTGTCTAAGCATTTTCATGGATGATGACGTATTATTTTTCTGTCATTCATTTTTGTAAGCGACACATGCAGTCATTATTAGGAAAATTTTGCCAAATCATTCACTTTCCATGGAGCAATTGCAAAAAGAAAATTAATTTTCAACTTTCCGATATTTGAATGATGAAAAACTAATTGATCTGAAATCGTTTTTTATGAACTGAAAAGCTTAGATTTGGCGGAAAACGACTTCCCATTTTAGTAAGAAGGAAATCACTTTCCATTAAACTACCTAACAAATGAAAATTAATCATTTTCTTCGAAAATGATTTTCATGAAAAATACTTTCCATTACCATAAAACTTTCGGTGAAGTATACGCACCCCAAATGAAAATCCAAAGTCCCTCAAAATTCATCAGACCCTTCAAAAAGTGCATGTGACCGACACACGCTCATGAGATGTAACATTTTTGAAACTAGAGGAGGGACAATTTTGTCCGGAAAATTACCCAATCATGTCATCTTTAGTGATTGTTTGAGTAATAGGAATGAGATTTCCCGAAACCGCCAAAATATCTAAAATTCAACCACGCCCTACGCTTCACAATTTCGGTACAAAAGCCAAATTATGTCGGCAAGAGATCCGACTCTCGGAGGAAGGCCATGATGAGAGCATCGTGGATCGATGCGAATCTATCGGGGCTTTCTTTCTTGTTTCTTCTTTCTTATTATTATTATTATTTTTTTTGGGTTATGACAGAAAATTTTATTCAATGCTGAAGGTAATTCGACATATGACCCCATAAAAGGGGCATCCAAAACTTTCGACTCACAAAAAAAAAAAAAAAAAAAAAAAAAAAACGCCTAAGCAAATTCCAATACGATTTGAGCGGAGCGGGCTGCCCAATTCGATTGAAGTATGGTTCGTCTACGGGCCTTAGCTACCCAATCCGCCCCTCTATTTACCCCTCTTCCACTTTGGCCCAATAGCCTCGCCAGGGCTCTTTCCCGCATGCCAAAATTAGTGAGCTCCAGCTTGTTCAACCACACGGATTTCAACTAATAATCTTGTTTTGTCTTTTCCTTTCGTCGCGTGCGTGGCGAGATAATTGTCGCGGGCTCTTCGGGTGGATCGATCCCGCGATCTGCGCTCGAGCTTCTCGAGTGATGCCTGGACCGCGGTGCCGGACTGGATGGGTTCGTTCGATTATGTTTGAGCGTGTTTTGAGTGGGGCAATCGTTGTTTAATGCGAGTTTTATGTTTATGTCACGTAGATTGAGTTGTGCACATTTGTTGGGCAATAAGCAGTTCGAGTGCACCGTAAAAAAACAGAAAAAAAAATGCAATTTGCAGCTAGTTTCATAAGCACAGACAAACAGAAACATTTTGTCCTACGCTTTCATTCTCCCGAAGCAAAAAGGTGAAATCTTACCGTCTTGTGATTGCAATACTTTGTGCCGATGACTATCCGCATCAAAGTACTCCGAATATCGAAACGATCGCAATAAATTTCTGACCAAAGGGCATTTTATACGACGCATATATTCACGTGATAGTAACATGTGGTGTAATCGATTGATTGGTAGTGTGATGCATGTGCACATAACATTAAGTATGCACACGAGAAATGATGATTGATGGGTTATATCACATCAATACCGTCATGTGATTTTTTTAGATATTGTCACCGTGTTTTAGCTAATGCATTCCGAACATTATTAAATCCTAGATTCTCTAGAAAGAATTATTGTCTTAGTGGTTGCCTCAAGTCATCCCATGAATTTAAATTGTGGGCAACCCCTGTTGGATCTTCTCATGCTTGATTCTCCACAATTTAAGATTTAGCATATTCTTTCTTATAACTTCCAATTTCTCATCTACCCTTCCATGAAATTACCCATTTTAATCCCTTAGCCATGTGCTGGACTTGACACACTAGTTGTAACTACAGGAAGTTTTTCTGGATACTATCTGTAACCGGGAAGCATGTCTAGCTATTGGTAATATCTTAATGGCCTATACAATAAATTTATTAAGAAATATAACTTTTTTTCTTTATTTTTTCACTCTCATGATATGAAGTTGAAATCTAATAGTTCATTCACTGTTCTTTCCAACTTTTTATATTAGAAAACAATATATAACCATATTTAGAGAATCATGAAGATATCTATATTTAATGGATTCTTCAAATTTATTCTATTTTAAGATTAAAAGATAAAATGTGAATTGAGTCTCTTTGGTACAGAGTTCAATGAATTAATAGTGTGTGTGCATGCGTGTGTCTATATATATATATCCAGTCCTTATGCTTTTTGCCTAGTCGATGGATGTAAAAGAGAACTTGGGTGATTAAGATTTCTAAAAAATAGGAATTCCTCTTACCTTTATAAAATATTATAGGATAAATATCAATACTAAGGCTTTAGCAATTGTTTTGCTAATACTTAAGTGGCCTTTACAAAGACAAATGTTGTCTGCTATTATTTATTACTTTCCAGGATTGTTTTGCTGAAGCAAATGCAACATGACTTGAATTTTGCTTACTGATCTTTGAAACATCATCGATGTGATGAGGATGTTCATAGACCACGCGATTCACGAGAGTTTCACACTGATCTCAATTTTTCTTTCCTTTTTATGCATCTAATATTTTGTGTAGTCATTAGCTATTCATTTATTTATTTTTATGGAGAGACAGAGAGGGAATAGATGGTTATTCAAACAGTATAAATCACTCGGGAGAATTACCAAAAAAGTTCTAAACCTATTGCAATTGTGCCAATTCAGTCCTAATTTTTTTTTTTTTTGCCAATTTAGTCCTAAACATTTTACAATTGTGCCAATTCAGTTCATCCGGCCAAAATTGGCCGGCCGGCGCTGACGTGGATGCCGACCGGGGATAGCTGGCTGGCGAACAATTTTTGAATTTTTTTTCCCTACTTTCTTCTTCCTCTGGCTGGCGAGGTCATCCTCGTTGGCCACTGGCGAGGCTCGCCCCCGCCGGCCATTGGCGAAGGTGAGCCTTGCCCAACGATGGCGAGGCCGTCGTCGCCAAGCCAAGGCGAGGTTGCTTTGTCGCCCGCGATTTGGTGAGGCTCGGCCTCGCCATGGCCGGGCGAGGCCGAGCCTCGCCTTGGGGGCGACGGCGGCCTCGCGGTCGCCCCGGATCTAGCGAGGCTTGACCTCGCCATGGGCCGGGCGAGGCCGAGCCTCACCTTGGCCGGGTGACGGCGGCCTCGCCGTCGCCGGGCGAGGCTCGCCTTTGTAAGTGGCTGGCAGGGGCGAGCCTCGTCGGCCCTCGCCTGGGAAGAAGAAGGTGGAAAAAAATTAAAATAAAATTAAAATAAAAAAATTCGAAAAAAAAAAAAAATATTAAAAAATCGTTCGTCGGCCAACCGTCTCCGGCCGGCATCCATATAAGCACCAACCGGCCAATTTTGGCCGGATGGACTGAATTGGCACAATTGTAAAAGGTTTAGGACCAAATTGGCCAAAAAAAAGTTTAGGACTGAATTGGCACAATTGCAATAGGTTTAGGACTTGTTTGGTAATTCTCCCTAAATCTCTCCATCCAAACATGCATTTCATATGCTCGGTCATATCGGGTAGGACATGATCCTTTTATATCTTACTCTCTCGTTTGATGATTAGTTCATTTTCGATATACACACAAAACATGAGTGAATGTTCGGCATACGTGAAATATGAGAAACCTTTCGATCACACAATAATTGTTGCCTTTGGGCCGCCCTCTTCTCTCTCGACTTTAATTCTCTCTCATTTTCTGATTTCAATAATTTTTAGAGAAAATTTCTATATCTAAATGAGAGGGATAATCCCATGGCTCTCTTCTCAATATATAAAAACTCTACAGTATATAATTTCCATAACTTGTTATGACAACTGCCCTCGTTAAAGTAAGTTTCTCAACAGTAAGGACTAAATTGATATCACAACCCCGTTAGAAGATCCAATTGGAATTAAATTAAAAGTTTCTTTTTTGTCGGTCTTACACTACTCCTAGCCTAACTCTCATTCTCAGACTTTTGCCCTGCCTCCTTGCAGGGCGTAGGAGTCGAAACTCACTCCTGAAACTAATTCGTCCCACCCCAACCTCCGAAGAAGGTGGTGATTTGAACTCCTCATCTCCCCCTTCCATGTTGGAAGGGTGGTCACTCGGGTAGACCCCAGTGGTTAAAAATTAAATTAAATTAAAAGTTGAGGGGAGCACAATGGAAAAATCAAATCATAGTACGAGCCTCGAGACCTTAGAAGAGAACGTTAGTGGACTGGACCTAATGCTCGTACACTTGCAAATATTGATTGGTAGCTATACAAAAGCTGTCGTTTCACAGCCCACAACGTCCTCGAAATGATAATTATACCCTCAGGTCATGGGCGGGGATGTGTCTCGTGTCTTGCCGATCCTGAGTCTCACTCAGTCGAATCTTCCCTTTGAAAAATATTCGATTTCCCTCTTGTCTCTCTCGTCTCGGTCTACGTCTTGATCCGTCGTCGAAGGCGAAGGAAACAGTGTTGAGTTCTCATTACTGATGCTAGGTTATGTTCGGATCCTGAAGCTGTGTCGGGGATCATTTGATGTGGCAAGCTATTGTGGTTTCGTGATTATCTTGTTAGACATAAAATTAAATGCGGAAATCATGATTGATTATAAACAAACCTCCAGCCATTGTTCATATTCTCGTTCGTTGGAAAATCCTGAAAATTCAGAGAAATATTGGACACACACTACTAACCCAATTCTCTCACATATACTGATGGTGTATTCCAAAAGAGAGGGTTTGTGTTAGACCTTGTAAATTATCAGTCAGAAATGAATGATCATTCCTTTTATACACCGTCTCCCATTAAAACGATTACCAAAGGGCGGTTGTCACGGAAATGTATGAAATGCGGAAAAACTACATGTTGAATAACTGCCACTTTAAAGAGAAAATGTGGGTCCGAAAATATGGGATCACAAATATAAATAACATTCTCTCACTTGATTCCATCATTTTCATCATACGGATTATCCAACCAAATCCACGAAAACTTTATGCTTAAAGAAAAGAAACAAAACACATGGATTATGGCAATATGTCCTATAAGAGTGAGTAATATCTTCCATGTATCATAATGCATCTTATTTCTTTAATGTCAGCTTATATGTGACAACACATCTTAATGAAGCAACCCTAATCCTATGTTTATTCCAGAACCAATGATAAATGTTATTCTCATAAATAAACAACAAATGTGCACACCAAAAATTGAGAATCAACATTACAACAGAATAAGGGTTCATACAATAAAAATCGTCCATATGACAACAAATCACATTATGGGACCTATTCTCATACTAGTTACATGATCCTTATACTTCATCGGTGGCATGCTTTAGTTAAAGGATCAGTTATCATCAATTCAGTGCTAACGTGTTCTATGACCACTTTATTCTCCTTAACACGTTCCCTTATGGCTAAATACTTGATGTCGATATGCTTACTTCGACTGCCACTTTTGGCATTTTTAGCCATAAAAACCGTAGCTGAATTGTCACAATATATTTTTAATGGCCTAGAGATATAATCAACAATTCTAAGCCCAGTAATGAAACTCTTCAACTATACACCATGTGAGGTAGCCTCAAAACAAGAAACGAACTCAACCTCCATAGTGGAAGTAGCTGTCAAAGTCTGCTTCACACTTCTCCAGCAGCCTGCGAAGTCCGCATCCGAATAACCGACTACTTCCAAGTTGTCAGTTCGTCTATATATAAGCATGTAGCCTTTGGTACCTTGAAGGTATCTCATCACTTTCTTTGCAGCTTTCCAGTGGTCCATACCTGGATTACTCTGATATCTTCCCAACATTCCCATAGTAAAAGCAATGTCAGGTCAAGGGCAAACCTAAGCATACATCAAGCTTCCGATATCAGAAGCATATGGAATGCTATTCATTTATTCCTTTTCTAGATCGTTCTTCGGGCATTGGTTCAAATTGAACCTATCACCCTCCACAATGGGTTCTATACTTGGTAAACAATCTTTCATCCGAAATCTCTCTAGGACTTTATTGATATAGGTTTCTTAAGATAGTCCTAAAATTCATCGAGATCTATTTCTATGGATCTTAATGCCAATGACATAAGATGCCTCACCCATATCCTTCATATCAAAACTCTTAAAGATAAATGGTTTCACCTCATGTAGCAACCACTTATCATTGGTTGCAAGTAGAATATCATCCACATATAGCACAATGAAACAAATTTTGCTTCCACTGACCTTCTGATATATACATTGATCCATGACATTCTCTACAAAATCAAATGGAGAGATGACATCATGGAACCTTAAGTACCATTGGCGGGATGCTTGTTTCAAGCCATATATAGATTTCTTAAGTTTGCACACCAAATGCTCACATTTACTAGAGGAGAATCCTTCTAGGTGTTTCATGTAAACCTCCTCCTCTTGTTCTCCATTGAGGAATGCCGTTTTCACATCCATCTGATGTAATTCCATATCAAAATGGCCAACCAATGCCAAAATAATACGAAAATAATATTTCTTAGATACAGGAGGAAAGGTCTTCATGTAATCGATTCCTTCTTTTTGAGTGAATCCTTTGGCAACGAGTCTAGCTTTATATCTTTCAATGTTACTTAATGAATCTTTCTTAGTTTTGAAGATTTATTTACAACCAATGACTTTCGCACCATTAGGTAACTCAACCAAATCCCAGATTTCGTTAGATGCCATAAAACTCATTTCTTCCTTCATGGCATTGTACCACAAATTGGATTTATCATTATCCATGGCTTGTGAAAACGTTTCAGGATCATTCTCAGCTCCAATATTGTAGTCAAATTTTTGTAAATCCACAATATAATCACTAGGAATAGCCGCTTTCCTTATTCTAGTAGATCTTCTCAATGTTGCATCAACATTCTCTTGAAGAGCGTGTTGCTCAACTGGTTGTTCAATAGTTTCTGGTAATTGTTGAACAATCGGATCTACTAGATCAATGTTAGCAGGTTGTGGAACTTCACCAATTGGTTGTTTAATAGCAGGCTGAATTGAAGGGGCATTATGAGTAACAATCAATCTTAAACTTGAGGTGGAAGGTTGAGTGTCTGAATGATCTTTCTTAGGAACAAGGTCCTTCGATCGATCGCTCCCACTAATGAAGTCATTTTCAAGAAATTTAGCGTTTCTTGATTCCACGATCCTAGTGGTGTGAGATGGACAATAAATTTGGACCTTTCAGCATATCCAATGATATACGCACTTATGGTCCTTGGGTTCAATTTCTTTTCTTATGGATTGTAAACTCTCACTTCAGACGAGCATCCCCAAACGCGTATATGTTGCAAACTCAGTTTCCAACATTTAAATAACTCAAAATGTGTCTTTGGGACAGCCATGGTCGGAACTTGATTTAATATGTACACAGTCAGTTGCTTAATATATTATGTTTGGTTCTCCGAACCAAAACAGTGTAGCGAAAAGAAGAAACCAAACTTTATTGGACATAGTGCGGAATATGCTTAGCGGCTCCAAACTTTCTAAGTCCTTGTGGACCGAAGCACTAAGACGACTATGCTCTTGAAGAAACTTTGCAAATGGACCAGGTGCTTATCCATCTTCAGTGTATCTACCATAAAATTCTCGACCTCTATCTGATCTCACGATCTTAATTTTTTTATCGCATTGTTTCTCTACTTCCGCCTTAAATACCTTAAAGGCATTTAACGCTTCATGCTTATTATGAATCAAGTAGAGATACATGTAACATGAGTAATCATCTATGAAAGAGATGAAGTATTTCCGACCACACGAGTCCATATCCGGACTACAAATATCTATATGTATGATTTCTAATATTTCCGTACTTCTCTTGGCACCTTTCTTTATCTTGTTAGTCTGCTTTCCCTTTATGCAGTCCACACAAGTATCACAATCAGTAAAATCTAAAGTACTGAGTACTCCATCATTTACCAATTACTTAATTCTTTCTATGGAGATATGTCTTAATCTCTGGTGCCACAACATAGAGGAATGCTCTTTCACAACACATCGTTTTATACCAACCTTATCATGAACATGCATCGCATTATAATAGGCATTGTCTTGTAAATTAATTCGAAAAAGACCATTAGACAAAGTACTACTCCCAACAATTTTAGATTTAAACGATAAACAGAAGTTTGAATCTGAAAAGTTAAAAGAGTAACCCAAAGGTACAAGTCTTGAAACTAAAATTAAGTTTCTAGAGAAACTAGGAATATAAAAGGTAATTTCCAAATTCAAAACAAAGCTACTATTGAGAACTAGTTTACATGTTTCAATAGCTTCCACATGCGAACGCATCTTGTTTCCTGAATAGATGCTTTGTTCACTTCCCACTGGCTTCCTGTGGTTTTGAAAACCCTATAAGGAATTCGAAATGTGGATTATATATCCATAATCAATCCACCAAGTGTTGTGACTAACATTAGCCATATTAGATTCATAATAAACACAAGAGATTGGATTACCTTTTTTCTCGAGCTAAGCCTTAAATCTAACACAATCCTTCCTTATATGCCCCTTCTTTTTACATAAGAAACATTTGGACTCTTTCTTAATGTCAGTTTGGGGAGGTATTTTACCTTTTCCCTTATACTTGCCATGGCCCTTATTCTTTCCTTGTGTTGCCAAATGAGCACTTTCTCCCAATTCCATAATCGGTCTTTCTTCCTCTTGAACACACATGATCATGAGTTCATTAATTGACCATTTATTCTTATGTGTGTTGTAAGAGATATTGAAAGGTGCATAATGTTGCGGGAGAGTGTTCAGAATATAATACACAAGAAATGATTCAAATATCTCAACCTCAAGGTTCTTAAGTTGAGCCACAATATCCCTCATTTGCATGATGTGCTCACACATACCTCTAACACTGGTGAGCTTCAATGATGAAAACTTTATAATCAGGATCATGGCATGCGCCTTCTCAAAAGTCTCAAACTGCGCATCTATGGCCTCCAATAAAGTCTTAGCATTGCTATGTTGAGCAATCGAACCACGAATACTGGGAGATATTTTAGCCCTTATAAACATCACATAAATGCAGTTGGACCGCTCCCATTGGTTATAAAGGGCTATCTTAGCTGCAATGCTCGAATCAGCAGGAGCAGGTGGTTCGTCTTTCCTTATAGCATAGTCAATGTCCATCCACCTCAATTGAAGAAAAACTAACTCATTCCAAATTTTATAGTTCTCACCATTCAGTATGGGAACATCACACTTAAATTCAGAGAAATTCACCGATTGCAAAACTGCCATATCAAATAATCATGCTTATATCACAAAATTTGAGACAAAAGATACATAAATTATGTTTTACCAATGTAAACATGTTACGAATATGAATCATATAACAAAAAACTGCATGTGGGCTAAGTTTTTAATTTAAATAGATTCATAATTACATCATGAAGAAACTACCATATTATATACCTTTTCTTAATCCCTATGGGGAAATTAAGAAAAATAATATGATATTTCATCCTAATTAATCATATTAATATAATGAAAATTCCTATGGGATAAAATTCATCATTTAATATAATTAATCACAATCAATGTCCATTTCTAAATATCATTCGGAGGCTCTTAATATATAATTTAATTAATTAAAGATGCTGTGGCAACTCTTTAATTAATTAAATTATATATGGATCATTGGACATTTAATTTCATGCATAGAATATTCATAAAAATGCATGAAAGAACAAAATAGTAAATAAATGCACCAAGGGGTAGAATAGTAAATAGATTGGCCAAGGGCAGGATTGTAAAATTGCAAAAAGGGCAAAATGGAAATTCTAAAAATGGTGTAGGGGCAAAAGAGTAAAAAGCCGCATGGGGATGTTAGGCGCATGTCCCGCACATGCTTGCAACTGTCGGGCAGTCCCTTGCGCGTGGGCCCCACTCGCTAGTGGTTGGCGCGTGGGTGGATCCCACGCGTGCAGCGGTTGTGCGCGCGTGGGTTCCACATGCCTGCAACCGTAGTGCGTGCGTGAAGCCCACGCGCCTTCTCCCTAGTGCATAGAATCGATTTCCGCCGCGATTTCACCGTTGTTTCTTCTCAGACAACCCATCTAAGACACAAATAAATAATGGGTTTTGGAGAGCATGCTGACACGATCACATGGGTCCAAGTTTCAACGAAAATGAGCAAGAAATTGGCCCCAAATCAAATGAAAATTTCCTAAACGCAATCCTTTAACCACTGTGACTTCCGTCGCTCGGTTAGCCTTCAGCGAACACTGATATGCCGAAATAACTCATGGCTAATGTTCCTTATGGCGGTGCGACCGTACGGGTCCGAAATTGAGTGGTGGGTCGCCGGATTTTGCTTGGAATTAGCAAGTTTCCCTCTTGGCCTCAAAACTCCAAATACTGTTCATCTCTAAAATGCCCGAAAAATACACCAAAATTCGACAAAAACAAGGCAGAGGTACTAAACCTTGCTATGATACCAAATGTTAGACATAAAATCAAATGTGGAAACCATGATCGATTATAGACAAACCTCCAGTCATTGTTCGTATTCTCGTTTATCGAAAAATCCCGAAAATTCGAGAAATATTGGGCACATACAACTAACCCAATTCCCTCACATATACTGATGGTGTATTCCAAAAGAGAGGGTTTTTGTTAGACCTTGTAAATTACCCTTCAGAAATGAACGATCGTTCCTTTTATACACCGTCTCTCATCAAGACGGTTACCAAATGGACAGTTGTCACGAAAAGGAACGAAATGTGGAAAAACTACATGTCGAATAACCGCCACTTTAAAGAGAAAATGTGGGTCCGAAAATGTGGGATCGGGTCGGGTTTTTACACCCTACCAAAACATATTTATTTGTTTGTTTTATATGTATTACCCGAACAATATCAAGACCCGAAACACATACTATACTTGTTTGTGTTCAGATCGTGTACGAGTAGGGTCGGGTCGGGTTTTTTGAACATCCATAATTGTATATTGTCATGAACTAGGTTGGAATTCAATTGGATAAAAATGGTGCAACCCAATTTGGTCCTCCATATGTAACACAAATTTAGTAATCTATATTTGTTCCAAAACTTATCGATCTCATTTATTTAAATATTTCAATATTTATCAACTTCTGAAAATTTGTAAAAATCTAATTAGGCCAAATTAAGCTCATATGTTATTTGGATAGAATTGTTATTTCAACTGTAGAATGCTATTGGCTTTCAGCATTGTATTGAATTTCCAATTTTTGTATTGATTCATAATGAAAGATAGTACTACTTGATAATGAATTTATAAAAATCACAGTTACAAATAAAGTGGATAAATCGAAATTTTATTCAATGTATTGTAAGATCTTGAAAAAGATTATTTATGCCGTCATAAATCTAATGATGAGAACTGAGATTAGAATATCATGTAAAAATAATAATGCCACGTGTGACGAAGAGAGATTTACTTCATTGAGAAACTCACAAAATTAATAACAATAAAAAAGTAATGGGGAAAAAAGAAATTATCATGATATTTTTATAAGGGTGAAGTCTTGTGCCTACCAAGAATTCTCCGAACATGGAGCAGTAAAATCCATTATTTTCCTATAAAGGGTGAAGAGAAAGTTACAAATATCTGTTGGGTTTGGATAAATTATGCATCCATTTAATACTTATATATTTTTTTGATTTTATAATTTTTAACCAATTTATTCAGCTCATCAACTATGTGTTAAGAAATGGATTTTTGATCTATTTTGATAGATCTAGCATTGACCTAATCCAAGCTCATCCTTTTTATGTGAAGTGTTAAAATTTTTTTAGGTGTGTTCATGTTTCCCAAGAATTCCGACAAAACAAAAATGAACTTGAGTTGCGACGGATTCCGTGGCTGGCTCTCTCTCCCTCTCTCCAGGGATTGGGGATGCCAAACCTCGTATTTTGCTAGAAAAACCTCTATGCCCATTGAATGAATTTCCTACGGCTTCCCACATCTCAAAACTTCTACTCTCATGTCCAATTGGGGGGGTCTAACACCTAAATCAAAGAGCCCGGACCCATCATCGATCATTCTAGGATAATTATACTTATAATGTTGATCATGTCATTTAACTATCTTGCATGCCAAAGTTGATAGCCGTGAATTTCAATTTCAAAACTCGTCATGAAATTTTATATTTACTATATACCGACCTACGATAAATTTGAGAAAAGTACTATTGATAATCTCACTAACATCGTATTAAGTTAAAATAATGTCGTCAAAAAATCAATAACGAGTTAAAAGGGAATGAAGACATATCTTATGATGAATAATCACTGTACTAATTAAGAATTGTCACCGAAAATCTAATCCCATTCCATGACCTTTTTTTCTTCTAGTAAGATAAGACGATGTCCGGTGTCCCTCCCCAATGTTCATGGACTCCCATTCAGGATCGCGCAGTCCCCTCTGCGCGCGGCGAATCGAGCCATCCGCCGCAACCCGCTCTCCCTCTCGCCGTCGCCGTCGCCGTCGCCGTCGCCGTCTTACGCCTCTCGGAATAATTCCAACAAGAAGCCGCCGAAGCCGGAAGTCGGCGCCGCGGCCAGGAGGGGAGCTGCCTTCGACGGAGCCGCCTACGAGGCCGAGCGGCTCCGCCTCGACTTCGAGGCCCGGGAGTCGATGGCGGAGGCGTCGAAGCGCGAAGGATCCGGGGACCCGAAGGCGTGGAAATGGGCGATCCGGAAGAGGGTGTGGGATTCCATGGAGGCGCGCAACGTGGCTCAGAACCCCCGGCCCGTCCACCACCGCATCCCCAACTTCGTCGGCGCTTCAGCTACTACTGGCGAGGTGAAAAAAATGCATACTTTATCTCATCACTTTTTGCTTTCGTTTTTTCAATTTTTTTTTTTTTTTTTTGATCGGGTGGAAGATTATCGGTTTTGTTCTTCTAGTGATCTTGGGGAAACCGAGAATGGTTAATGGGATTGGTTTATGATGTCATGTATGTAGGCATTCGAACAAGCGAAACATATTCGACAACGAGTAAGAGCCTATAACGTCATCGGCCAATCTTAGCATCGTTCGATTCGTAAGAGCATTTGCATTCTTCATCAACCAGTGTGATCATGCACTCTTAGGTAGTAGTAATTGAATTTCAGGCAGAATTAGTGATTTTCTTGTCTGATTCTGTGCTTAAAAAAAAAAAATGAATAGAAGAGTGTGTTTTTTTCCCTCTACGTATGACTTGGGCCTTGTGGCAGTTAAGCGAGTTGGAAAATTTTCAAGTTGCAGAGTGTGTGAAGGTTAACCCGGATTCACCCCAGAAGCAAGTCAGGTTCCTCACTCTCTCTGGTCAGTTTCTTTCCAGCTAAGATGTTCACTTAAGTTAATTTGGTTTATTTTCAACCATAGAAGGAACATGTGTAGCAATGTGGAGCTAACTTTCTAAAAAGGGGTAAGGGATTGAACTCCTCTATGTGCAGATGGGAAGAAGTTGTTAACACCTCAACCCCGTTTGAGTACGGGTTTCTTCTCTCTTCTTCAGTCCTCTATGTTGGCCCCTCATTCCGTCAATGAGGCTGTACCTCTGCGGGGGTTGCCAATATGGAAGGCAGATTGGATTGGATGAGAAGATAAAGGTGGATCTGATTGTGATTGGCTCCGTTGCAGTTGACCCTAAGACTGGTGCTTGGCTTGGGAAGGGTGAGGTAATTATAGACATGCTGTTTCTTGCAAAAAATTTTGTGTTCTTTTCCTGTGGGGATTCCAGGGACAAGTATAATTGCTTCAAAAGGTTCTGAATCAGTTTCAGTTAAATGTGCATGGACTAAAATTGCGGGTTGCAAAGATCTAGAGGCATCTAAGGTGGTTTTGTCTAATTTACAGAACTGTACTATTAGTTGTTAGTTGTTACCATTACTACATATTTGCGACTCATAGATCCATTTTTGAAAGTATCTTTTGCTTGTGCATTCCTGATACTGGTAAAGCAAAATGTCTGGCTGCAATCAAGATATTGAAAAGCTATTGGAGTTCCCAAATCATTCGCTAAAATTTTGATGCAGGGGTTTGCAGAACCTGAGTATGGCATGCTACGATATATGGGAACTATTGATGACTCGACACCGGTCGTCACCTCTGGTGAGTTGTTTCATAAATTCTGTCCATATTTCACCTAGTTCAAGTAACTGACGGTTATTCCACCGAAATTGGTATGCTGGACTCACCAATATTTCCACAGTCGCAAGCACATTATTAATCTACAGGTGACGTGGAAAGATCCTCCATGTCTGTGTAAACCTTTGACTATCCAGTAGAGAATTATCCTCTCAAATCTCACCCTGATGACTGCATCATTACATGATTTAAGTATCAGCTAGTTCGGAAGATTCAATGGTATGCATCTTATTGTCAGTTACTGTCATCATGAGTGAACTCCAGGATTCTTGTTAGGAAGCAAGAACAGTTTTTTCTTTTTTCTTTTAAATATATTTGGTATGGGTTTCTGCTTTATCATTTGAAGAAAAATTGGAGCCGATCTCGCTTAGCTAACAATGTGTCATGAGTTTTGACATTTTGAGGGGGCATCTGCTTAGTGAAGGATGTCTCAAGCCTTTGTGTTTTAGTGCTAGTGCAGCATACATCAACATAAGGATGATCTCTAACCATTCATTATCAATTCCCATAGCAGTATTTATTAGCTGACCACACCAGAAAATTGGTGAATGTGCTCTTGCAGTGCATGACTGTCAATTGGCGGATGACATTCCAGTGGAGAAACTGTTAATCCATGATGTGCCTGTGGATGTGATATGCACTCCCACACAGGTCATTTTCACTGACACTTCCATTCCTAAGCCCTAAGGTTAGTGAAGCAGCACTATATCTCCTTCAGATCCGTCATCTCTCTCTGTGGCATAACCGTGTACTTGATCTTTTATAGGAATCTATTGGGATAAACTCTCTCCTGAGAAGCTGGGTCAAATTCGTATTCTGAGGGAGCTCAAGCACAAAATTGAGCAGGAAACTGGACGACAGCTTCCTTGTGGTCCATCAGAAAAATTACCCACAACAGCTCAACGGAGCCGCTCTAATTCTCCAGTTAAATAGGACCAATCAGCAATGAAGAAGAGTAGGATTTGTTAAATTTGTGTACATCTTCAAGCTAGCGGATGGTTGTCACATCAGCTCGCTAACATTACATTATACTTTGCCTTGCCTTTTTATCGGTGTCGGCGTCTCTCTTCTCTCTCTCAAATGATTATTAGCTCTGTGTGCCACCATGAATGGAATAGGAAGCAATTAGGTTTCATTTGAAGATCTGAGAGGCAGATTGTCATTGAGCTATGTTTCGATGTTTTGACTACTTACAGCTATCAGAAGTGATGATGCATGAAGTTTCTGCTAAGGGCAATTCTTGCACATGCCTTGGCCATTTAAGCTTGTGATTGACTTGTCCGCTAAGCGAATTTGAAGGGCTCATTTCACTGGGTCACTGAAAATGACTGAAAATGTGCCCAGCCGCCACCGACGTGGTGGTGCCGGATCTGCTCCCTCCCCTCTCTTCTGCATGTGTTGCTGGAGTCAAGACCGCTGCCGCTATGGCCGCCATGCAGACAGATCGAGATCGAAACCTGGGTGGTTGCTGTCGAGTGGGCAGGACCATTGTGGCGGCAGCCAACCTGTCCCTGCCCACTTTTTTTGTGACCTTTTATTGATTTTTTTTTTTTTTTTTGGTGACCACATGAATAGCAAATATAACAACAAGAGCACGATATGCATTCTCAGATTGCCACCTTATCTTTCCGGCTACCAACCCCCTGCTCCGACAGTCAAGTTGCGCATGGTAACACTTCAATTTCATTGTTCTTTCGTTCTTTTGTTACTTGGTAATGTCTATTAATTTTTCTATTTTCTGGAATAGAAAAATAGTCGGAGAATAAATTTGAAATGGAAACAAGAAGTAGGAAAAAAATAATTTCTTGATCTTGAGAACATTTTTAGATATAAATCATTTTCTTTCATTTCTTCTTCTTCTTCGCCGTCGCCCCTCCTTGCCGTCCATTGCCCCCAGTTGCTGTTCGCTAGTGCTGGCTGCCACCATCGACTAGAGGAGGAGCAAGAAGAAGGAGAGTGGAAAAATGGAAAAATCTAAAAATTAAAAAATTAAAAAAATTCTACATTACAAAAAAATTTATGGGTCGTATCAAACGTATTACTATTCCTTTTCTATTTCGAGAATATAAATTTTACGTAATTATCAAACGCGTTCATTTACTCGTAAATTATTCTAGGGAATAAAAATAGAAAAAGATTATTTTTGAAAAGAAATTTTTTTTCGAATAAAATATTACCAAGCACACCCCAAATAATTGATGGACTAACCGCGACACATATTAAAAAGTACTGAGTGTCATTTTGAACCAAAAGTAATACATATAAAAGGAGTTTGGGTTTCACTTAAAATTTTAATGAATATTAAAGTTC